>CM016723.1:32108487-32708487 GCA_005771605.1 Scutellaria baicalensis | reverse complement strand
TGAAAAAAAAAGATTAGGTTGCAATTTGAAAAAAGTCGATAGGTGGAGTTGATTTTTGTAATTTACCATTTAAAATAAGTACTTAAAAATAAGATGAAAGATAATAAATATATAATCTCTTATTTCATCTTATTTATCTAGTTATTTATTTTATTTGAAATTTCTATACAATAAATAATAAATTGAGTATCATAACTGATTTCTTAAATTAAATATTTATTTATTTGTATTGAATTTCTTAAAATACAATAAATAGGTTTATTTATTTTTATTTTTATTGAGTTTCTTAAAATACAATAGATAGGTTTATTTGTATTTATTTATTTGTATTGAGTTTCTTACAATAAATACAATATGAAAGTAATTAATAGGTTTCTTAAAATAGTAATTATTTAATAAGTAGATCATTTATTACAGTTATTTTTGACAGAATATCCTGCTTTTATATATATATAGATAAGTATCATTTATGAAAATAAAATTCATTTTGAATGAAATACATTAATTTGTAGAATAGGATAATCAAATTTGTCTTTTAGCGAATAATACTTGATATTTCGTTCAAGATTTATGGATTTTGTAATGAAGTGATCTTTAATACAATATTTTACTAAATATTTTTTAAACATTAAAATACATTATGTACTTTAAATTATGCTTAAATTAAATCATGTAAGTTGATTTAGATTTTGACGAGAGAAAACAAGCTGTAATTATTAGGATTTTAGAATATCCAATTTTTGCAATAAGTAGTGTGTTTAGGAATTTTTCAGAATTCTTCTAAAGGACTACATTGCTGCACGCTGCAAGTTACATACCATAAGACATATGAATATAGCGGACTCACACTTAGAAGATATTTCGGAAGTACGCTGCAAGTTGTATGCTACAAGGAACTCTAATGCAGCAGACAACTCGATACAACAAGTATAATAAGTAGCAACAACTGAAGTAACATGAAGAAGATCACTCAAGGGATCAACAAAAAGGCTGCTGCATGTCAACGATATGAGGATGAACAAGTTCAATTGTCACTGAAATTCAAATCAGACAGTTATACATAACAACAAAATCTAAGGTATGAAGGACCAATGCGAAGCCACCACCTACGCCTAAACTGACTGCAAAAGCTGCGACATGGAGGACAACCGCATTAATGACATTACAACATGGAGAAAATGACATTACATACAAACTGCAGGTGCATATTAATGAAGTTGTTCTCAAAGATCAAAAGAGATCAATAGCTGACCAAGAAGATCAAGACAAAGACGATTTGAAGATCAATTCATTAATTGAAGATCAAACTTGGTGCGACAAAGAGAGGATAAAGATAGAGACATCGTGGAATGTGTTACCTTCAACTGACACATTCCTCCACCTATATAAAGAGGAAGAGTGAGACTGAAAACACTACTGAAAAACTTACTAGCAAACACATATTCTCTTGAGCTTACAGTAAATTAAGAGCTTTCAAAGATCAAGCGTTTTTCAATCACTCGACCTCGAAGCCAGTCTACAAGCAACAATATTTCAAGAAGACTAGACTTCACACAATTGAAGAAACCTTTTATTTTTCTTTAACCATTAATGTTGTGTGCGTAGGTTGTTTTAGGTGTCCACAGTTGATAAGATTTATTTCCTTGATGTGCGTTTTAGTCATGAAAAGGATAATACCCTGTGTGAGTTCCTATTTGATTGTTGAAAACTATGTGAAGTAAGAATCATAGTAGGTTGTTCCATAGCCAATGTTTTGTTAAGTAAAAATCCTGTAATTCAAAATAGCCTAGTGGATTTCCTCATTGTGAAGAAGAAGAAAGTACGTAGAAGGATTATACCACCTTCGAACCTCTATAAAAGTCGTACGTGTTTGTACTTTACTACATTTACTGCTTTGTATCATGTTGCATTCAATCCATGGCTTTCATATGCATATGTGCTTAACTTGCTAAATCTTCAAATTCTGTAGTCAAATGTTACTTTTGTTTGCTGAAACTCTATCGAACTACATTCTGCTGTGCAAACAATCTCTGAAGTGTTAGATTCCAGTATTGTTCAATTGCTGCAAGTGAAACGTTAAAGTGTATATTTGGTGCAAACAACAATAACTTGCAGCAGATTTGATAAGATAGAGTTTAAATTGAAAAATCAGTAGAGGTAATTCATTCACCCCCTAAATCTCTAAACAACTTCGGACCAACAAATCCATATAATAATAAGACATAATATACAATATATTTAGAGTTTTCTTTTTCTATAAATATGTATTAACATAATCTAACATCACATTTTCAATTCGTATTTTATTTTATATTAATATTAAAAAACAACAATTTATAATATTTTACATATTAATACATGAAAATTAAATTAGAAGTGATCTTTAATAGATTTTACTAAATACTTTTTTAACATTAGCATACATTATGAACTTCACATATGTGTTATACTTAAAGTACTGTTGTGATCAATATCATGAGAAGACATGGTATCATAAAAAAATAAAAAATAAAATAAAAGGATACCTTCGTACTCATTTCACAAAATGAGTAGCTTTACAACTTAAAGAAAGGAAGCAAATGGTTCTTACAACAGAAAAGATGTTTTAAGAAATTTTGGTTTCTAAGAAAATAACTCACCAGGACTCATATTTGTATGTGCACCTAAAAATGTGTGATTTAAATGTAGGTGCAGTTACCTGATAACAACAAAAAATCATGGTATATAGACAACATTACTCAACACATCCATCTTTTTTTTTGGTTGCCTTTTACTTTTAACCATCAATTTTTCTTCAATTAGATGATGAAAAATAAAAGTCAAAATTTCGTAAGTAAATTTTACAATATATTTTAAAACGGATATTAAAATAATTATTCAATTTCATTAATTAATTAGTTTAAAATGGTTGAACAACTATTTTCCATCAACCCACCTTTGTTATTTTTTAATTTTTTTATTAACTTTTAAATTAAAAAAGTTCAAATATGTAAATAACTATAATATTGAGTTTAGCTTCTGTTATTTAAATGGATTTAATTAAAATTTCTATTTCATATAATATATACTGTTTCTTAATAAAATAGAAATTGAAATAATTAATTAGCTATATTTAATGTAAGGGGTGATAAGTGTCAATTTTGCTATAGCTTTGCGTACAATGTTATGATCGATTGAGTGCGTTTGTGTACGTTTTTATAGCAATTTGGTTACTTTTCATATATTAGTTGTATTTGACGTTTTGGTTGTTAAGTTTCATGATTTTAGTGGAAAAAGTATGAATTTCAAATATGATTAAGGATTGAGGAAGAAACGAGGAGGAAACGAGGTCGAAAACGAGGAAAAATGAGGCTGTGCACTGGGGCACGGACAGGTGCAGCCGCGCACGGTCAGGGTGCACTGACGCACGACCGTGCGCGAATGTCTAGAAAGTCAGGCGGCCGCGCACGCACGGCCGTGTCTGGGGGCACGGTCGTGCGCGGCAGACGAGCGCGAGATGCAGCGGGGCACGGTCTGGCCGTGCCGTGGGGCACGACCGTGCCCGGGTGTCCTAATTCATCTGAAACTCGACTTTTGGATGATTTTGATCCGATTTCTTGACTTCCAAGACTCCCAAGAAGATATATATACCCCAATAATTCCAGAAATCAAGACACAAGCATTCATAGAGAGAAAACACAAATTCTGAGAGCATCCAGGAGGAAATACGAAGGAGAATTCGAAGATCGAGAATCGCGAGATCGTTGGCTTAGAGTTTTTCTTTCTACTTTTCTACGTTTTGTTGAATTTTGGTTTTGACATAATGTTATCAATTTTGTCTATGATTTTGATTAATATTATGTTCGGCTAGATTTTCGTAGGTTTCTAGGATATGTACGTAGTTCGATTCAAACCTTGATGGATCTTTGATTTTAATTCAATTTCTTGATTCTTGATCCTATTCATGTGTTTATAATTTGATTGCTTGTTTGATTAGAGGGCCCCTAATTGAGCATGTTTAAGTAGTTAAGTCAGAATTCGAGAGAGAAGATTTAATTACGGAAAAGTAAACACATGACATATATGCAGCATGAGATCGAGAGATAAATGACATATGTGATGAGATTTTCAATCCTAGGTGCTTTTGGGAGTTGTTGTGTTATATCAGATCGAGTAGAGATACCTCTGATAGCATAATAATCAACCGGTTAAATTGACTCGAGAGAGCTTTTAATTTGATATTCGTGATTGCTCATATAAGATTATTAATCAATGAAATTGGATTGATCAAGGCGACGTTGAGGGGAGAATCAGATGAAAGCATGTTCTAGAACCAGTCTTAGAATAACTGTTTAACCTCGTGATTTTTAATTGCATTTTTTGTTAGTATAATTAATTCATCATCTTTTGAATTCGATTCCTAGATAAAATTAGGGATAAAATTTAGGTAATTAATCAATTCTAACGATAGTCTCTGAGGGATCGACCTTGCTTGCCGTATCTACGATCTACACCGTACACTTGCGGGAGTAGCTTAAAGAATTAGGTGAAAAGGGGTTTGTATGATTTTCAGGGGTTCTTTTATTCATTCTTATGATATATTACATGTTTTAATAAGTTAGTATTAGCTGGTTTTTTTTAACACAACTGCTATGTACTTAGGGGTGAGAAAATATTGAAATGTAGATCTTTCCGTATCTAAAATGTATCAAAATTTCATTTGAATATATTCATTTTAATATAACAATATTTTCGATACACTGAGGGTAGGTCTTATATGAGGTCATCTCACGAGTTTTATATGTGAGTAAATCACATTTAACAATTCATGTATAAAATTGATGGAAATAGATTCAATTCATGAGTAATAAATACGTCTCACGAAAATTATATTTGATATCGCTCATATGATTATTATGACCGAAGTTTCAGTATATATTTTCATTTTATTATAACGTTATTTTCAGTATATCTAAATTTTCAAGTAGATTTACAAAATATTATTTTCAATACACACGATAAGAGATTTTCGATACGAACCCACCAAGCCAATATATACCTGTGTTAACATATTTGTTTTCAATTATGGGAGAAAGAAAGTACAAGTGAAAAAGGGTTCATTCTGTCTTATTCCATCAAAAAAGGACACCTCTAAAATCAATAAAAAAAAATAAAAATAAAAGGTGAAATCAGAATACACCATGAAACAAAAGGTAAAAAACAAACAAAGAAAGAAAAATGAAGAGATAAAGAAAAAGGAGAGAGAGAGAGAGAGAGAGGAGGGATTAGGAACTTGATGAGAGAGAAAAATCTCTGCAAAAGAGCTTTTTGACTCTCTCGCCTCCCATGCGTCCTCCGTTTAACATCCTTTTCTTGCATTTATTGTTATTCATTTCACAGGCCTGCTTTTGATCCCATTTTCTCTCATCCTTCAAACAATCCCTACAAATTACATTGTGAGTTTCTTTTTCTTCCTAATTTCCTGCATTTTTTTTTTATTTTATTTCAGCTCCGCGGATTCTGTCGTTCCTAATTGATGACGCCAAGAGGGTTTTTTTTTTTTCGAATTTTTTAATGTTAATGGAAATATTTATTTGTTAGCAATTATATATGTATATACTGATTCTTCCTTAGTTCTTGGAGATTTCTAGTTAAAGTTGTTTTCTTTATTTCTGGGCATTAGTTTTTACCATAAAAGGAAGAATTGTTTTAATCCTTGTAAAAGAATCCCTATTAGATTCTAATTTATTCGTGATTCCCATGGTGCTTGGAATGAAGAGCTGTTTTTCTGATATGATTTGTTGGTTTAGTGTAGAAATATATCAAGATTGAGTCATTTTTGAATCATGGGAAATTGCTGTGTGACCCCTTCTGGTTCTTCCGATGCGAAGAAGAAGAAAAAGAAACCTAATCCGTATTCGGTTGATTATGGTGCGAATCGAGGATCTGATGGTAGAAACAAGCTTGTTGTGTTGAAAGATCCCACAGGAAACGACATTCATGCGAGATATGATCTTGGCCGTGAGCTTGGGAGAGGTGAATTTGGGGTTACCTATTTGTGCACTGATGTGGAGAGTGGAGAGAAATTTGCTTGCAAGTCCATTTCGAAAAAGAAGCTGAGAACCTCAGTTGACATTGAGGATGTGAGGAGGGAGGTCGAGATCATGAGGCGAATGCCTAAGCACCCCAATATTGTAACCTTGAAGGACACTTATGAGGATGATAGTGCAGTTCACATTGTGATGGAACTCTGTGAAGGTGGTGAATTGTTCGACCGGATTGTTGCGAGGGGTCATTACACTGAAAGGGCTGCTGCTTATGTCATGAGGACCATTGTGGAAGTTGTTCAGGTTAAACTATCTGTGCTTTGAAGTGTTTTCTTTCTTTATATTCGATGTTAGATGATGTTGCCTTTTTTGTGCTTATTATTAGAGTCGACTATTTGTTTCATACTGAATGGGTGTATTATATCAACATCAGCTTGCTTAAAACATTGAAAGGCTTCTTGTTTATCCTCGACAGCTTGATATTATTACCAATGTTCCTTTAAATCTTTACAACACTTTGTGTGGTTTCTTTCTAGTGGTTTATATGGGCAACCATGTATTCGTTTTCTGAAAAATGTACTTTGAAATCCTAGAATTTTGTTGAACTGTTGGTTTAATGATATTGCTGCTCGAAGATCATCTTTTTTTATTTTATATTGTCGATAGTTCTTGTATGCAGGCTTTCTTGGACCCTGGTTTAATGTTGCTTTCTTGTGTTACAGATGTGCCATAATCAAGGAGTCATGCATCGTGATCTCAAACCTGAGAATTTTCTTTTCGCAAACAAGAAAGAAACAAGCCCCCTAAAAGCAATTGATTTTGGTTTGTCAGTTTTCTTCAAACCTGGTAAGTATTATTGTCATGCAAATGTGTTTTTCATGTCACCACTCCCCCTCCCCCTTTTGCGGCCAATCGGGCCATTGAATTATCTGATTTTCATCAGGTGAGCGGTTTAATGAGATTGTTGGAAGCCCATACTACATGGCACCGGAGGTTCTAAAACGTAATTATGGCCCTGAGGTTGACATTTGGAGTGCTGGAGTTATCCTTTATATTCTACTTTGTGGTGTTCCTCCCTTTTGGGCAGGTTAGTTATCTATGTTTTGGATGTAAATGATAATTGCTTAAATCGGCATTGGAGAGGGCATTCAAACTCTTGAAATGATACAATAATTTAATAAATGGCATCATAAAATCAACAATTTTGTAAATATTAGATATTTGTGTACACACGTCAATGATTGTTTGTCTTGGAATGAGTGGTATGTTACATTTTATATGATTGAAATCTCGTGTGTCATTTCACTTTAGAAGGGTCGTATGGAGAACAGATTCACATTTAGATCGTTCCTTTCCAAATCCTGCATCAGCGGATATATGTGGTGCCATTTTTAAAGATATCGAGTATCTTTAGGCAAGGACAAACAGAACTCCTCCCATTGGCAGTATAAAAAGGTGAATTATGAGCTTCTGAATGGAGGAGTCTAGGGCTCTTGCAGCAATGCTTTTTCGTTAGTTTCTAATAACTAGTATCATCCCATCCAACATCGAAGTTCTGTTAATAATCAATCATTGGAATGGTATAGGATGTGTGGGTGGGATATTAGCCAGAAGATTCAATAATATATAAATTCAAAACGTCATGGTAAGATTGACTGTTTTCTTAAGGCAAAAAGAAAAACTTTTAATAAGAAGAAATGTGTATTAGACTTGTGGTAATCTTTTAACCCTGATTTCATATATATAGTTATCGCAAGTTATTATTTCCTCCCACTGTCATACGAACAAAATAAGAGCTAAGCATGTGTACATCTCATCTTTTTTTCCCATTTCAATTGCATCATGGCTTCATTGTGAGAATCAGGGTGAATTCATGTGGAGCCGACCCTATATATTAATTTTCACAATTTTCTTCTTTAATTTTGCAAACATCTCAAGGTCCCATACACGGTGTCATTCTACGGTGAAGTGTGAATATTTTGGTTGACACTTGAAAGTATGGGGCTTTTGAAGTATGTAAGATACTGCAACCTATTGGCTTTCAATCTCTGTTTCTACTCACTTACTCTCGCATTCTATTTCTAATCTTATAGAAACTGAGCAAGGAGTGGCACAAGCGATCATACGATCTGTAATTGATTTTAAGAGAGATCCTTGGCCTAAAGTATCTGATAGTGCAAAGGATCTCGTGAAGAAAATGCTCAATCCAGATCCCCATCGACGTCTCACAGCTCAGCAAGTCCTTGGTAATGCTTTCTTACCTAAAACAAAAATTTCAATTCACACTTACCGATCCATGCTTTAGTCAGTTAGAAAAGGGAACTAACAGCATTTTATGAACTTTTTTTATTTGAACACAGAACATTCTTGGTTACAAAATATAAAGAAGGCGCCAAATGTCTCATTGGGTGAGACTGTGAAAGCAAGGCTCAAGCAATTCTCCATAATGAATAAGCTCAAAAAGAGAGCCCTAAGGGTACTGTGAGGTTTCCTGAATGTTTCATTTTAAAGATACGACTCCTCAACCCCACCCCGATCCCCCTCACCTGACCCGTTGGCGTTGTTATAAATGTAGGTTATAGCTGAGCATTTGTCCGTGGAGGAGGTGGCCGGAATTAAGGAGGCATTTGATACGATGGACTCTGAAAAGAGGGGTAAAATCAACCTTGGAGAATTCAAAATTGGTTTGCAAAAACTTGGCCACCAGATACCCGACCCAGATGTTCAGATTCTAATGGAAGCTGTAAGAATTGTACTTCTATTGTATTTCCTTAGTTTCTGCTGGTTTGACTATTCGAATGGTAATATAAGCAAAATCATCATAACATTGCTCAAATGTTGAAATCTCCTCTGATAAATCTGACATTACTCTTTTCTCCATATCCTCGATTTAGTATGCAGATATAAGGTCCATTGGCACATAACCACTTATCCTCGTAAACTTATCACTGTTTTATTATCCAGCAATATCATTTGATCACGACCAGACTTCCACTGCTACAAAAATTATCGACTATAGTTGGGACTTGCTCAATTTGCTTCTCCCCTTTTCTTTATGAAAACTTCTCCTAGAATTTACTACAACCATGAAATCTTACAACTTCCACCACCATTCGTCTCCATATTGTCTTCACTAGACAGTGCCTCAATTTTCTGTTTGATTACCATCAACCTCACCCAACTGACATGACCATCATCTCAATCACCATCAATTCTGCATTAGATAGCCCACCTACATAAGCAGTCATGAAGAGAAAGATGTTTAACATTATCCAAAACAATATAGTTGGGGTTGTAGTTCATTTTATGTGATTAGGATATGCCAGTGGTGGGTTCTGATGATTTAACCGGGACAAAACTTTTTCATACTTATCTTGTATGGCAATTTCCATATTTCATGAACTTTGTCTCTTTGATCTGTGAATTTGTCCATAGTAAGACTTTCCCTCATTTTCCCTCCATTACAGGCCGATGTTGATGGCGATGGGATGCTGAACTATGGGGAGTTTGTCGCTGTATCAGTGCATCTAAGAAAAATGGCTAACGATGAGCACCTACACAAAGCATTTGCCTTTTTTGATAGCAACAAAAGTGGATACATAGAGATTGATGAGCTTCGGGATGCTTTGAGTGATGAAGATGATGCCAACAACGAGGAAGTTATCAATGCCATCATGCATGATGTCGACACAGATAAGGTAAAGCATCAAGTCTCACTTATCCACCTCCATTTATTAACCAAACCCATCATCCAAAGTCGGTTATAACTAGTCACAAGTTTGTCATACTATTGTTCACGACATGCAGGACGGGCGTATTAGCTACGAAGAGTTTGCTGTGATGATGAAGGCTGGTACGGATTGGAGAAAAGCATCGAGGCAGTATTCGCGTGAGAGATTCAACAGTCTTAGCTTGAAGTTGATGAGGGATGGCTCTATACAGTTAGCTAATGAGGGAAGATAAATCATTGAAGGAGAAGAAGAAACACTCACAACCCATGTCTTATTTTTTCTTAAATAATTTTTTCTCTTTTTGTTGTTATTTTTGCCTTTGGTTGCTAGCTAGTGTGTAAGGAATTGCCTTTTCTGTATTACTAATTTCTTCTTCTTATTTTTTTTGTGCACTAGAAATTTTCCCGTGGATCCACGGATTGTAATATATACTTATTTTTTAATGGGGACTTTTTTTTTTTCATATATAATAGAATTATGATTAAAAAAATAAAATGATTTTTTTTCTTTTAATCATCGGCATCTTTAGATAATGTAATATTGTTATTTTGTAAAAAATGTGATATGGTTTATCTTTATAATCGTGAATTTGTTAATTGTGATTTTTTAGTATATAGTTTATGTATTTTTCAAAAGTGGATTTCGTGTGAAATCGTCTTACGGCTTCAGTTAATTGCATATTATGTTAAAAAAACTAAATTAATTTATTACATAAAAATATATCAAACTTTATAGATAAACAACTACAATAGTTATGAGGAGAACAAAACAATCATTATCCATTTATGTATATAATAGCAGAATCATAGTAAGAATGGTGTATCGATATGTATAAATATATAATATCTTCCAAGTTATTATGAAAAAGTTATATGTTGTTATGGAAAATTTAGACTAACAAGAGAGTCTTTAAACCAAAACAATGGTATATATCCTTGAATAAGATACAAATACAATATGATTGTTTCCATAATATCCCGAAGAACATGATTGTTTTCGTCTAAAATATGTGTTTTGTGATTGAATAATAGGTTTTCATAATCACAAAAACATACTCAAGTTTTTAATAGTCATATAAGCTTACGTTTTTCCCAAAAAGAAGTTACTCAATGAAACCATTGCAATTTGCCTCCTTTTTTTTGAGATTGAGAACATCAATGCCCATAAGTTTTCACAAAATAAAGAAAATGAGAGTGTCAAACTCAGTCATCTATATCATTCCGAATAACCAAATTTCAATATTGAATGAGAATGAGAGGGTGATCAGCGATGTGCAAATGAACGTGGTTGTTGATGAAATTTCTTTTACGAGATAAAAAATTTATTGATATTTTCTAAGAAGTCCTCCAACATTCACTTATTAAGCCAAAAGAAATATTTAACAAAAAATTTACCATAATAGTCTATTAAATAATTTTATGTTCACTACACAATTTAAATAAACATTGTAAAAAAATTAAGTCTCCTTGTGGAGTTGGTAAATAAAGAGAAAATTTGAATAAATGTGAGTTTTTGACGCATACCATTTATTAAAATAATAACTTTTTACAAACTTTTTTTTTTTTTTTTTGTTGAGAAAAACTACTTAAACTTAAAAAAATGTAAATAAGAAATTTAATGAAATTTCTAGAGAAAATGAAGTCTATAAAAAGGTTTTAATATTACAATTCAACTTTTAACTGGTACCATTAATAACCTTCCAACCCCCACTTTTATATTTTCTCTATTTTCTGTTCAACCAAATTTCATCTGCAATTACCTCTCTCTCTCTCTCTCTCTCTCTCTCCTCTGAAGCAGTCCGATAATGGCGACCACCTCTCTCCCGTTGCTTCTCTTTCTCTCACTGCTCGCCGCCACCGCCTCCGCCCGCCCCTGCAAGACTCTATTCTATTTCTCCGCCACCACCACCACCACTTATTACCCCCTTAACCCTAACTCCGATTCCGTCGTCCGAAACCAAAACCCTCGCTATCTCACCCTCATCTTCACCTCCACCACCAGGAATCCCTTCACCGACGCCCACCCCTCCCTCAATTTCGACTCCGACTCCTCTTCCGATGAAAATTCTCACACGATGACGTCATCCGCTGTGCCCCTGAAATTCTATTCCTCCGTCTCCAGCTCCATTCGCGATCGCACCAAGGACATCATGAGCGTCGTCGGAGCCCTGCTCTTCGGCGTCGGCTGTGGGGCCCTCACCGCAGCCATCATGTACTCCCTCTGGGCCCTCTTCTCTCCTCGCCGCTTTGACTTTATCGATTCTTCGTCTTCTGATGATGATGACGACGACGACGACGTCTCTGCTGCCAAGAAGAAATTGGGGTATGTGGCGATCCCTACAAACGCTGATGTGGTTGACGTTGACCTCAAGAAATCTGCACCGCCAGCTAAGGAGGTGGTTTGATGATACAATCTCTATAGTCTATTATATGGGTGTTTTTATGAATTTTATTACCTTGAAGGATTTATGTTGATATGCCTGTAATGATGATGCTACTGCAAATTGTGAATTGATAATCTGGATCAACCGTACTGACTTCATATTCGGCACTTGCCTTAATATTTCCTGGTGCTTATTGTGTTGGCTTTATTAACTAAATGTTCAGTGTTGATCTTAACTACTTTTTTGAGCCATTATATGTATGTATTTTGTGGTGATGTGATCACAAATTCAAGATGTCAGTTGCTTCGGCTTTGTATGGAAAAAAATCAGGATCATGATTTAACTAAGATTCAAATTATGCTTATGCTAGGATCCAGCTGTTTTAAAGGCCATTTTTTTTGTAGTAACTGCAGTGTTTGATAGCTTTGTTACTCTGGTTATGGGACGACAATCATCTGTGCTACTTTGTGCTTTAAGGACCCTGAGATAAGAGTTTTCCTGAAGTGTGATATGCACTATCTCTCTCTTTATCGTTTGTGTGCACGTGCGTTTAATTGGGTTACTTTAATTCATTGATTAGATGTTTGACATGTGATAAACATTGCGCATATGGTGGATTTTCCTGAAGTAGTTTCAGGTCGGTTAATTCATATATCAACTCAACATGTGCTTTTTTCCTCATGAATAAGTTTTATGACTGTTTTTATTTATTTATGTATCAATTTAGTTTGTGTAATTTGGTGATCAAGATTGTAAATGTTTTGTACCTTGAATTGATGGTATGCATGATCATTTGTATATTCTTTTGGCTATATGTCTACAACTTTAGATATATCCTACTTAACTCTTGGAGTTATTCTTTAACTCTTGAAAAATGTAATCATATGCTTGTTTGTATTTTCCCTTTTCTTTGAATGTGAGAGTTTAATATGTTGGTGGTTAATTTGGTCGTCAAATGGCATTGTCACTGTCATTGGTTCTTATCTATTATGGTTGTTATTGAAATGTAAGTACACTTTTGGTGTAAACATAAACATTGACTTTTGAATTGGCAATCTATGGTGGCCCATAACTCATTTGGGAATATTATTGATTATAAAAAGGACTCCATTTATATCGTATTGTCTGAATTATCTAGTTCTGTGTTTTAAGGACCCTGGGAGTTTTTTTTCTTTTCTTCTTTTTTTCTTTTTTTTGTTCTGAAGAAGTTCCAATTGTTTTTAATCTAAAGTTCATTGATCATATAGTTAACATTTGATATACACTAAAGTGTTGTCTTTTGCAGTTTTGCTTGCGTAATTCGTGTATCAGATTGTCATTGATATAAGTTATAACTTGTGCCTGGTTGTTTTTCCTGATTAAGTCACATGAGTAGTGATTTTCTTTGTTTTAGTTTGTTAAATTTGTGATCAGATTGTTACCATGTGATATACCTCAACTTGATTGGCATGAATGTGGCCTGTGAGAGTCTTCTTTTCATTTATTTTGTGGCTGTGTCCATTATTTTTTGATTGTTATCCCTTTTTCTTTGTGCTTGATTATTTAACTCTTGAAAGATAGTTCATTTAGTCCCCTAATGACCTTTGTGATTTCAATAATTCTTATTCTGTGGTTGTTGAAATAGTTAGTATACTTGTGTGCAAATCTAAACCACCACTCTCAAAGCAACAATCTATGATGCTCCATGACTCATTCAGGAATTTTGATTGATTACAGAGAGATGAGTTTTACATATTCTTAGTCTTGATCTGCTTCTCCTTTTTATGGCTTATCAGAATGCTTTTCTGGTTTAGTTATCTTTTCATTTGCATGTTCTTGCGTTTACTTGTAAGTTTGTAAATCCTTAAGCTTGCAAATTTATTGCTAATTGATATTTCCTGCAGTTTAGTGTCACAGTTCCTGAATCCTGAGCCACTTTTCAAGGGGGAAAACTTGGGTTTTCGAACTTTTTGCACATTTAGGACTCAGGAGTTGGTGATTTAGTTACTTGTGCTTGTATCTTCATTATGGTCTTGAAATTAGATGGAATGTTGACTGTGGAATTATATTTTTTATTTCTTTTTGTTACTTGACATTTGTGGTGGGTAAAGATTCAGTATCTGCTCGTACGTAACAGAAATGATTGGAAATGGATAGATCCACGACTCAGGGGTCGTGTTCTTTTTATTGTTGTCTGGCTTGTCTTCTCTCGTTTATGTTGGCAGATGCTATTGAACCTTTGTGTTTGATTTATGATATGCTTATTTTGAAGGATGGTTGAGTAGTTTAAACGTTGGTCTTCTCAAAGTACCTATTCCTCTTGATGATAGGCTTGTGCTTGATTTGATATTCTTTATATCATCAATAAAGTAGTCTTTAATATGCTTGAAAATGTTAATATCACAGTGATGATCATATGTTTGAGATTGATGACATTATTGTTGCACTTATTTTACTGGTTGTATTTGTTGGATTCACTACTATACCTTCTATAGAGAAAATCTAATGCGATCTCAAATACAAAATAAAACGATTTAACGGTGGAAAATTATTTTATTATTTTATATTCTACTTATTCATGTTAGGCCCTTTTGGACGATAGGTTGGGTTAATTTATTTTAAAAAGCATTGGTTTTGTTTATTCGGGTTTACTGGGCGTCGACAAAATCTCAATCTTATATGTTACGCAATTTCAAAATTTTTATATCCTTGTTCTATTTATTTTTTTTTTTGAACTTTTTTTACTTTCTACAATTCTAAACAATAAAATCTACATTTTCAAAATGAAATAATACTCTTCTACAATTCTCAATTTGATAATAGCATCTTAGATTCTGAGTTATAATCTAATTCAGTAGTAAGTTGAGACCAAAATCAAGATTATCAAAATTAACCTTTTTACAAAATCCACTAAGGAAAGAAAAGTCTCAGGTTTGATGAGGAGTTGGGTTATTCACATTTGATGGGGACCCACATATTTGTTGGATTGTTAGGTTATTGATTGTGATGCCCTGCTTCAAAACGACATCGCATTCAACTGTGAAAAATAGGGATCAAATCATTACAAAATGGTGTTAAGCATTTCAGCCCACAATGAGGCTCACCTTGTCTATCTCTTTTTCTTCTTTTTATTACCAAATTAGCAACTCATTTTTGTTAACGAAGAACCAACAGTTTGAACAACTTATTCTTATAAATTTAGAGATCAAGATAAATAATAGATAATCTTTAGATATATTATGAAAACTATATGTGTGGAATGTGAGCAAAAATGTAATTAATAAATTCTGACTTTTTTTTTTTTGCGATTACATAGCAATGGAAAATGCAAAACAATGTACATGTGAAATCTCAAAATTTAAATTCAAGATTGAGAACCACAAAAATCTCAAAATTTAAATTTACAGTTGAGAACAAACAAATAAGTAAGGCTAGAGATTTCAAAATAGTTCGAACCACTAGTTTTGGTTCAAAATATCGTGGAAGGCCAAATTAA
The DNA here is from genome assembly GCA_005771605.1 of Scutellaria baicalensis. Lineage (NCBI taxonomy): Eukaryota > Viridiplantae > Streptophyta > Magnoliopsida > Lamiales > Lamiaceae > Scutellaria > Scutellaria baicalensis. Next base: position 32,692,872 of record CM016723.1, on the reverse strand, counting down.
AACTGAATTGTAGAGATTTTGATTTTGATATGTAAATTATCGGTTCGGTTATAACAACTGATTTTGATGTTCATACAAAAAATTGTTTCACATAAGGTCTTACGCGTGACTGTTGCTTTTCATGATTTTATGTGAGAGCAATATTAACCATATTGAATGAGTTGACTCATCTTATTGATCCATACGAACTCTGTCTTATATAAGGTCTCACGACGTGAGAGTGTCTCACATTAAATCTACTCTAACAAATATTCTCTAAAAGATATTAACAATTGATGTATATCATTTCAAAGTTATCATTATCACTTGAACCTCTCCATCAAATTTCTAGATCTACACTCAAGTATATATATCGAATATGTGGTAATGACTAATAATAGTAAATTGTTTCCTTTGTTATTTTGGATGAAATAAGTGGTTTTATGCTTCATTTCGTTTGAGTTAGTAACATATCAACCTGAAATGTAACTAATATTTTATAGTTTACCATCTCTCTCTCTCTCTCTCTCTCTCTCTCTCTCTCTCTCAATTGCACCATAAATTTATGATATTTGTTTTAGCCATTTTCTATAAAAAAAAATTCTCGGTTAAAATGGAAGTTGATGTTTCCATTTCTAATTTCTTAAACTGAGGTATATGAAATCTACTCCAAAACACTCCACGTTTCAAATCAAACAAAAGTCTCGAATCAGTTTTCTAATTTACATTTGATTCAAGCCCAATCTATGCAAAAGTCGAACGAAAATTACGATTCTAACCAAAAAATTTGACCTGAAAATGGGCTTATAAATATATATATATTGTAGTTTGTAAAAATAAAAATAAAAATCAATCTTTGATTGGTTATTGATATTAACCCTTTTCATTTCATAGCTCATATATATAGGAAACATAGCTATTAGTCCATTTATTACAGATTAATTGCATGAGATAGAAGAGTATTATGAACAAAATTACACACAAGTAAATTAAAGAAAGATAAATTGAGACGAAGAATACGATTTTTACATCATTTCATCAAAGAGCGACGATTAAATTGATGAAAAAAAGAAAGCATGCATGGAATGGATTGATTATAATAAGACTCACTAAAAGTCTTATATATATGATCAATTGCGACAAATACGAGCAGTGGGCATTGTAACACAAACAGGTGCATACTTCTTCTTAGCATCTGGGCTCCCTCTTTTGGGCTCATCAGCCAAAGCAACTTTAGCTATGGAGAAGGCTGTGGCTGCAACCGCCACCACCCCCACCACCAACCCCCTCCTGCTGTTGCTCTCTTCCACCGCCTTCTCCGACGAGGCTCTCACCACCACGGCTCTGCCACGAGCTGTGGTGGGGAGCTGCTTGGTCGCCACCGCCGCCGACGAGGCCAAGAGTGAAGTGGTGCTCATGGTAATGGAAGCCATTAATTGCAAGTAGTAGTGTCAAAGTGTACAAAGATGTTTGCTAGAAGAATGTGGTTTGAGGTGGTGTGGTGTTGGTTGGTTGTTAGTTAAAAATGGTTGAGGCAAATGTGATCCATCTTCTTATCACAAATATGAGATAGAGGTGCAATTGATTGGTGCCAACTAGGGAGCTCTATCCATACAACTAATATAGTGAGTGGTTCTTACTTCTTGGCCCTTTTGGTGGCCCCCTGTCAAAGATTATTACTTTTATTTTTTCAGCGTCACATATTCTATTACACTTGCTATTACATCTTTTATGTCCAAATAATCACCATATGCTATGTTTATATCATGATCCGAAATCATATCCTTGAATTTATATGATAATTTTGAAATGTGGATTGTGGGCTGATTCTCTCACGGAACATGATCCGTACGGTATCACACAAGATTCACTCTTTTAAAATAAATATATCTTTATGTGATATTAGTTGCAACTTAATATATGACATAAATGTGCAACTAATATTATATAAATGTGCAACTAATATCACATAAAGGTAAATATGTACACATTTTACTAAAATTCTTTTTTTTCCTCTCTAAGACAGAATATATAAGGTCACAATTATATAACATAGAGATCACACACATACAACTACAAGAAAACTGCCCGATAGTGACGGAAAAATCTGTCACTAAAATCAGAATTTCTGTCACTAGCAGGTAGTAGTGACGGATTTGTGACGGAAACAGTCTGTCAAAATCAGTTATATAAAGGTAACAGTCTGAAACGAAAAAAAATTAAAAAAAAAAGTGCTCAGATTCAAGTCGGCCCAGACCCGATCCAGATTGTATGTGCACTTGATGCACAGAAGACCAACTCTAAATGATTTATTTTTTTCAAAAACTAATATAGGCCAGATTGCATGTGCACTTGATGCACATGAGATCAACTCTAAATGTTTTTTTTTTTTTTTCAAAAACTAATATAGGATTTGAAGTTGGGTAATATCAATGCACATTAATATATGGAATTGAAAATTAAAAGACATATCTATCCAATACCAAACTTATCTTTAAAATAATAAGCATGTCTATCTTCATGAAATGAAAGTAGTATCATATCTATTACCTTATATTTCTTATAAAATATGGATTGTCTAATATATTCTTATTAAAACTTTTATTTAAGGTTATAGTAGTAATTTTTTATTTTCATATTTAAATAATTTTATAGTATGAATATTTATTAAAAAATATGGATTGTAAAGATTTTATTTATGGTTATATTAGTAATTTAAGATTTTCATATTTAAATAATTTTACATTAGAATTCTAAACCAAAATCATATAAAATAATTCTATTATGAAAAGGACTCTATTATATTATAACTTTAATTTACTATAGATTATTTTTGAATTTAATTTAATTTAATATTGATTGTATATGCTTGTAAAAAATTAGTATTTAAGGTTAATATTTTTGATGAAAAAAATTCATCCTCCACATGCGACGCACATGTTGATGCTCGTGTGTGTGTGTATATATATCCTCACTTTTCAATAATTGCTAATTAAATCACAACTTTTACATACTAATTATTGTAATTTAGGCCACATTTATTTTTTTCGGTGACCGGAGTCCATGTTTCCGACAAACATGTCACGTCGGATGCCACGTCATTCCCAATAAAAAAGAGTTAAAGATCAGATTACATAATATAAAACACCACTTTTTAAAATTGTGATTTAATCCTAACTTTTTATATAATTAGCAAAAGAAGCTAGAATCCTAAAATTGCAATTTTTAATTCTAACTTTTTATATATTTAGCAAAAATAGCCACAACTTTCATATATGTTGTAATTCGAATTTATTCTTTGGTAGAGAGTTCATGTGTCCAAATAAATTTTCACTTGAGACGTCATATAAACCACACATTCATATTTTAATTTAAACATCTTTTTTAAATTTGAAGATACTTAATTAACTCTCAATTACCACCTTAATTGAAAAAAGAAAATTGTATCCTTGTTTTTGCTAGCATTCGAATATTTAAATCTCTACAAAAATTAGAATTAATATAATTGTGTTATATTTGCAAATTTCTAATTGAACACTTGAGAAGAGAACCAGAGAAAATTTGAATTGCAACAATGACGAAAGTTATGACTTTCTTTTTAATTATATAAAAAGTTGGGATTAAATTGCAATTTTGGAAATTGAGGTGGTGATTTTCTTTTGCAATCAGATATTTAAATATTTTTTTGTTGGAATGTATGGAACCCAATACGACATGTGATGTGACATGTTTGTCGAACACGTGGACTCCGATCGTCGGAACACATAATGTGGCATAAACTGCAATAGCGAATAAAAATCATAATTCTCTTGCAAATATTGAAAAAATGGGAATAAATTTACACTTTAAAAAAAATCAATTTCTCCTCTATATATAATTTGAAAAAATATCAAAGTTATAAGTTTAGACCTGAAATTTATATAATACCTATATACTTGGGGAAATTACAAAAGTCAAGCTAAATTATAGACACTTTTGCACTTTGTTATATCAACTTTTAAAGTTAACTGAATAAAAGCCAACCTCTACGGGTTTACTGTAGAGCCGCCAAAACCTCACCGACAGTGGAATATCCGAGGAATATTCCTTCCCGTGCCTGACACGTGCATAAAGTGGAGGGTATTTTGGTAATTATAAATATTTAGGATTTAGATGATTTTCTGAAAGGGCAAAATCGAGATTTCATTAACAGTACATAAACTAAATCATAAATCATAAATCATAAATCAAAAAAAATAAGAAAATGAATGATGAAATACAAAAATTAAAAATAGCAAACCCGATTCCTCAAATGAAACTCGATTCCTCCAATCAAAAAAATCAAACCCGATATTCACCCCCAAATCAAACCCGATTCCTCCAATCAAACATAAACCCTAGTTTCATACCCCCAAATTGAAGCAATTAATTCCCAATGTTCACCCCCAAATTGAAAAACCCTAGGTTTACTACACCCCAAAATTGGTAGAATTATTTTCAAAGAAGATGAAGTACGAAGGCTTCTTGCAAAGCGACAACCTACACAACGCAGAAGAAGCTATAGGTTGGATTATTCGAATGAAGGAATACACTGCAGAACTTGATGAAAATCCAACACCCAATTACGGTATGACTGTGGGATTGATTCTTCTATGAGTGGTTTTCTTTTATAGGACATTAGTGAAATATTTTTCCTTCTATGATTGAACTTGATGAAGTTTTTTCTTAATGTTGAGATTTTGGAAAGTATTTTTACACCCATGTATTTAGGGCAGATTAAAGTATTTATTCAGTTTTTTTCATGTTGAGATTTATTTTGTTATTGCCATGTATTTAGGGCAAATTAAGGCAAATTAACAAAAAGTATTATATTGTCAATCTGACATGTATTGATGAATCTTTTCTGTTCAGGTGTTATTAACTCAGATAAGTTTACTATAAGACTGTTCCACTCCGGAAAATTTGCATGTTTTGGGAAGAATGTTTATTATGGGCCAAATCTGAGAGTGGACCATATAGATTTCTGTGATGCTAATGAAATTTCCATGCTTGAAATTGTGCAAATGGGTACTGAGATAGGGTTGGAGATGGTAAAGTCTTTTTACTACAATAGAGGTCAAGTGAATGATTGCAATAACTTGTACACCATACAAGATGACAATGATGAAATGGAAATGGTCATCTGGATTGATGAAGACAAATTGATAGGCATATTTATGCAGCATGAGTGTGAGAGTGATATTGAAAAGGCCGGGGGAGATGAAGAAGATGGTGACTAGTTGGGCAGAGGAAGAAGATGGTGATAATATGGTTTCTGTTGATGAAGTCATGAAAGCTCTTTGTGATGAAGAAGAAAAACATGCAATGGCAAATGAAGAAGATGAACATGCAGGGGCAAATGAAGGTGTAGAAGATGAAGTGGCAGAATTCACTGAACAATGTAGCAGATGACAATCCTAGTGGTGATAGTGATGATGGTCAAATCATAGGATCTGATTCAGACATATCTACAGACTTTGTAGATAGTGAAAAAGATTTCAGTGATGTTGACTCCTTGTTTGATGAAGCTATAAATGATGATGTTGAGTGGATGGGACTAGGCAAACACATAGATGCGGGAGAGGGAATGTAGTAAAGACAGCTCGAAAACAAATCCTTCAAGTCATGATGGTTCAGCTATTCCAGTGTATAGAGCCAAAAAGGGGCTATGTGATCCTAAATTTAAACTTAGCATGAGATTTTCAGATGCTGCAACCTTCAAGGATGTTGTTAGATCTTATTCAATCAAGTGAAATTTACATTTAGTGAAAGATGGAAGGTTCAAGCAAGATGTAGACATGCAAGATGCTCGTGGATGATATATGCTTCAAGATTTAAGAAGGATGATACAATTCAAGTGAAGACATTTGTAGGGAAACATCAATATCCAAGATTACAAAAAATCTCACATGCAAATTCTAAGTGAATAGATGACATGTATAAGAACATGATACATAGTAATCTCAAATGGCTTGTAGACTCAATGATGTATGTGGCTCAGAGGGAAGTGAGGCTTACCTTTAAGAAGTGACAGTTGTATAGAGCCAAAAAGATTGCAACTGAATTGAGTACAGAGACATTCAAGGAACAATATGCTATGTTATGGTCATATGCTGAGGAAATCAACAGATCTGATCCATCAACCACAGTGAAGATAAAGTGCAAGCTTGTAGGTGGGATACCACAATTCAAAAGATTATACACTTGTTGGGGGCCTTTAAAAAAAGTGCTAATTGAGAGTTGTAGGCTAGTCATTTGCTTAGATGGTTGCCATTTGAAGACTCATTGTGGTGGAATTCTGTTGACTGCAATAGGAATTGATCCTAATAATGACATGTATCCATTTGCCTATGTTGTTGTTAAAAAGGAGAAAAAAAAGTCTTGGTTGTGGTTTCTAAAAGAGCTAGTGAATGATTTGCAGATAGTCAATCCATACAGTTGGACCATAATGTCAGACAAACAAAAAGGTTTAGTTGATGCAGTGGATCAAATGTTGAGTGGATGTGAACATAGATTTTGTGTCCAACACTTGTACCAAAAATTCAAGCAACTTCATAGAGGTTTGGAACTGAAAAATTTATTGTGGAAAGCTGCTAGAGCATGCAGAGTTGTGGATTTTGATAAGACAATGAAAAAATTAAAGGGGATGAATATAAGTGCCTATGAATGGCTAGTGCAAAGGCCTCCAGCCTAGTGGAGCAGATCTCATGTCAGTGAGTTCCCTAAAACAGAGATGTTATTGAACAATCTCTCAGAAGGTTTCAACCTCAATGCAAGGAGTGAGCCGATTGTGAGTATGCTTGAGATTATAAGACACATCCTAATGAAGAGGGTTCATGTGAGGAGGGATCAAATGATGAAATGTAGTAAAAAAATATGTCCCAAGATAGCTAAGATTCTTGAGGAATGGAAGAAGCAATCAATGGAGTACATTGCTCATTGGAACAAAGACCAGTTTGAGATTGAGACAAGTTGTCTAAGGAGGTTTAAAGTGCATTTGGATGAAAAACATTGAAGCTGTAGGAGGTGGCAGTTGACTGGGATACCTTGTCCTCATGCTATTTATGCCATGTACTATCTACATTATGAGCCTGAAGACCATGTGCATGATTACTATAAGAAAGAGACATTCATTAATGCATATAGTCATCTTCTACCTACATTGAACAGTAGTGGCATGTGGCCTCAACTGGATCTTCAGCCAATAATCCCACCTCATGCTGAGAAGATGCCTGGAAGGCCTAAAAAACATGATAGGAAGAAGGAGAAGGAGAAGTGGACAAAAAGTGTTTTTGTCAAGCAAGAAAGGATGAGGCTTAGCAGGAAGGGTATTGTAATGACATGTTCAATATGTCATAAACCCAATCACAACTCAAGGAGTTGTAGTGTTACACCCACTTTTCTTACAGAATAATATTTATAATAGGTTTTATACGAATAGACCTATAACTGAACGTGTGCATTTTTTTTCCCTTTTTAAACCATAATAACATAAATAACCCTCTTTGCACACGAAAACCATTTAGGATTATAATATGTTTCTTAGCGTATGCTGATGTAAAAACCACTTACCGATATATTCACATATTTAAAAAACATTTAACAAAATATTCTTTAAAGCAAAATAGGCTCGTAACATAGCATAACCCAACATGTCGTCATCCATGTACAACATCTCCGAATCCGTAGGAACTCAACACAGCATCAGTAAGTCCATGAACTTACACATCATTAGATTCATCTACAATGCATGAACTATATGAGCTAAAGCTCAATAAGTAGAAATTATGCATGTGCATAACATGAATGATATGAATGATGTCAATGATGCATGTTAATGAATCAAAACCTTTCTTTCAAAATCATTTTCTTTCATTGGGCCCTTGACCACCATCTACTAGGCATCAGATTGAGCTCAACATAATATCATTCATCATAGTCATATCCATGTCTCACATGCCACCGACTGAACAAATCAAGCCATTTTCAATGTCTCATATGCCATCGGCTAAGCATATATCATTAATAGCCATATCCATGTCTCACATGCCACCGGCGAAGTAAATCCAGCCTATCCATGTCTCACATGCCACCGGCTAAACATATAATATTGGTAGCCATATTCATGTCTCACATGCCACCGGCGGAGTAAATCCAGTCTATCCATGTCTCACATGCCACTGACTACCCCATATAATATAAACATGACTTTCATGCTTTGGTGAACTACTAGTGGTCAATAAAATACTTTTGTCTTTTTAAAATCATGTTGTGCATGTAAAATGCAATAACATTTATCATTTGCATATGTATGTGTTGATGCTCGTGAATAACATTCACAATGCAATCCATATATTTCACCATAACATCAATTCTTAAGGATCCATAAACTCATATAATATCAATCAATTGAATATAACACGAAATACTATGGTGAATGACATTCTTAATGCAATCCATATATTTCACCATAGCGTCAATTAAACACATCAATTCTCAAGGATACATAAACTCATACAATATCAATCAATCGAATATAATACGAAATACTATGTTCATGCATTGTAGTTACAAATGAATTTCTACATACCTTAATAACTTAAAATGATCTTTCAGCCTTCAATCACCTTTTAAGCATTCCTTGATCTTAATTCTTAGTAGCGTCTTGAGTAACTTTTTACTTCCTCTCTGCAGTGTTTTGTTCTTCTGTACTATGCTTCTTTACTATTTATATATTTATTTTGTTGTTGTTATCCTTCATCATTCAATTAGAATACGGATACCCACTTAGGCTTGAAAGGGAAGCCAAAAATAAAATTTTATATCACTAATTTCGCTAACCACAAAATTTTGTTTGATTTTTTAGGGGTTATTTCATCATTCATTTTCTTATTTTTTGATTTAGGATTATGATTATTTTATGTACTTGTAATAAAATCCCGATTTTGACCTTTCAGAAAATCATCTAAATCCAAAACTATTTAAAATTACTAAAATACCCTCCACTTTATGCTCGTGTCAGGCACGAGAAGGAATATTCCTCAGATATTCCACCGCCGATGAGGTTCTGGCTGGCCCTACAGTAAACCCGTAAAGGTTGGCTTTTATTTAAAAGTTGATATAACAAAGTGTAAAAGTGGCTATAGTTTAACTTGACTTTTGTAATTTTTTACAGTGACTTTGATGAATAAATTGTGGATATAAGTCGGGTTTGATATGCTTTAATTTACAAAAGCTCGTATATCAATTTAGTTGGTAAATACCAACATTTGAATTATTAAACATTGAATTAATCTTATTCATGAGGGTATGAATTATATATGTCTCTCAAAACTATTAAAATTTTAGATTCATCTTTCAAATCCGTTTATCAAAATCCAAAATAAAACTGTTCATAAATTTGTACTCTCTTGTTTGTTTGAGAACCTAATAATAACAGGACAATTTATTTTATGAAAAATCTTCCACAATGTCAACTCATAATTAGAAATTCAAAATCAAGAATCTGAAAATTGCTATGAATTAAATAGAGAATTGAATGCGACAATACACAACCAGACAACTTATAAAACAATTCCAACCATAATATATCTAATATATTTTAATGAAAACCCTAATGTATTAATTATGGAAAAATAGAAACTTTCTGACACATCAAATTCTGACACTGAAAAACAATAGCTTCCATACAAATTACAATGAAACACTTGATTGGCAATCAAGAAAACTAATATGTATAGTATATATATATATATATATGTTTTATCACAATCACGGAAAAATTCATTTTACGTCCACTTAAAATGTTATTGTCCGTTTTACGTCCATTTATTTTTAGAGTTTCACATTTAGTCCAATTACAATCATAATCGACCAATTTTGGTCCTTTGGCCGCCGAAGATCGATTTTCCGGCTGAGTTCAGCTGACATGGCTTATCGGAGCACACGTGTCGGCTGATGTGGTGTATTGAAGCACACGTGACAGTTGATGTGGTTTATCAGAAATTCAAAATTGGGGGTGATTGAGATGCAATCGCCTCCAATTGACCAAAATTGGTCGATTTTGGTTTTAATTGGACTAAATGTGAAACCCTAAAAATAAATGGACGTAAAATAGACAGTAGCGTTTTAAGTGGACGTAAAATGATTCCCCCCACAAACATGAATTCTTCTATGATCTTAATTTTGAATTTGTAGTATACATTGTTATGTATATCAGTTAATTTTCATGATGTAAATGAAGACATTCATATGCTCTATTGCATAAGACAAATGACCTTTCTACTTTCAACTAATCTCTTGTAATTATCTGAAAATTATTGAACCCTCTTGGTTTCTATTTTTTAATCTTTCAAACTTTTGAATTTCAAGTTTCACAATAAAAATAATAAGCTCTTCAAACGGTCATTTCTAATAGATCATTAAAACCTAGTTCAAGAAAAGAACAAAGAAATTTTAACATAGGTAATTGTAGTGATTTACTAAATAAATTAAACCACATTTTCGAAGTATTCAGTGACAGGTCGACATGATTGGTTAATGCACTCTTTGTTTTGCATAATTCCTGCCATTGAAAATATTTTATATGGTTAATCTTACTAGTGATTATATGTTCAAGGTTTTTGTTTACGTGTGATTCTTTCTCAACTTAAATAATAATTAATCGAACATCAAGTGGTATTAAATAATTGCTTAAATAATGTAACAATTTAAAATAGGAAATATTATGTGCAGTTTTTTCTTTTTTTGAAAAATTAAGGATGTAATAAAATGAATATAAGAGATACTCGACCTGTACATAAAAAATTTTTAAATCATTTTATAAAAGGGATGATGGAAAATACTATATCTGATTAATACACCAATTATGAAGAGAATAACAAAAAGAAAATGAATACTGCCATTTCCACGATCAAATCAAGTACTATGAATGGTATGTATAAAGCTAGGCAGAAACGTGGTGACACTTTCAGTACTTTAATCATTTAATTAATATGGCAAAGCAATAAATATGCAAGGATTAATTGTTTTTTTTTCCCATGGAAAGTAAATGATGGTAATAACATTATTAATGTTTAACATAGATCAATACCTTATTTTTCTTAATGTATATATCATTGATATATTAAAATCATATTTTTGGATTTAAGATGAAGAAGTTGTTGGGTGTTTATTATATGATTTTGACATATACATCGATTAACATATTAAAATACACGATGGTCAATAGAAAGCATTTCTTAAATTGATCAACACCATTAATTAAATTAATTTCATTCATGTCAACACGTAATATTACTCTTTCCCTCAGATTGATATGCTTGTATATTATTTTAAGAGTGACACTTATGTATCTTTGGGGCACAGTATTCCCAACTTGACCATCGCATGGTATTAAATATATATTTTTTAGGTATCACATATATACTTTTAAGGTATTACTTATATACAGAACAAAAAATTGATATATTTAGTGAATAAGCAAGTATTACCTTAAGGATATACACTTGATACTTAAAGAGTATATATCTAATACCTATAACCAGAGGCGGACTTACATGGGAGCCAAGGGGGGCAATGGGCCCTCCTGAGATTTTTAAAAATAATTAGTATTATTTATATGTATTTTATGTTTTTATATACATTAATTTATTCTTATTGTTTATTATTAGATTGTTATTAAAGATATTATTTTCTAAGAATTTTAAGCTAAATTCTTCATAATTTAAGCTCATTATCTATTTTTCTCTAAAGACTTTTGATATTATTTTAAATTATAGAATATATTCATTATTTTGGCTTAATAACATATGAAGCAAATGTATGAATCTTTTATTTAAATTATGTATTATATCATTGATTATTATTTTATGAACCGTTAGATTTGAGTTACAGTTGTTGATAAGTGCTTAGATGTTGATTTAAAGTTGTATAGTAGTAAATAAAGTTAAATTAATGATATTAATAATTCTACTATTATTTTATCTTTCATAAAGCGAAAATTATGGTGTAAAAAAATCAGTACTAATAGTAAAAAGAGTTTTAAAATGAACACCATTTAGAGTTTGCTTCCGAATCCAATGAACAATAAATTATTGATAATTATTTAATAATATACATAAAAAATGATGTACCTGGATGACTAGAAATGTTAGGAATAAGGATATATATCTTACAATGATTTTAATATACAAGAAAATTACTGATTTTAAATTTTGTTATTTCTATATTGTTATACATAGACTTGTCGAAATTTTATATTTTATTTGTAGAACTTTAATTCTTTTATTAATTGGACCCCCCCTCGAAAAAAATCCTGGGTCCGTCACTGAATATATTAATTGTATAACTGAATAAAAATTCATACCTTAAGAGTATGCATGTGATACCTAAATATTATATATTTAATATCACACTTTAATATGGAAAAGTTATACCTTAAGAGTATGCATGTGATACCTAAAGAGTGCATATGTAACACCACACGTTGTAGCACGGATCTAAGATCTGTACCCTAGAAATATGTAAGTTTTTGTCTTATTTTAATTTGTATAAAAAGATAATACTCGTCACATGCACCATATCAGTATAATACATTTAATTAATTTTTCATATATGCATTTGTCAATTAATTAATGTAGCTTATAAACATTTCTTCACATCAACTACTTACGTAAATTAATTAGTGTAATATATATATATATATATAAAAGGATAGTTGCATAAAATAAAACAACTTTCAGGGGAATGTGGTTCTTTTATAAGATTAAGACAACTTTTTGAAATTTTCAAATCTAAAAATAAATTAAAGCCATTAATATATATATATATATATATATATATATATATATAAATTCATCACCTTCTTCAGAAACTTTAGAGGTTTAGACTTTTTTTTTTCTATTATAAACTAAAATCATCAAACTAAAGCTCTCTCAATACTTATAAATAAATAAAAAATAACACTGACATCACAGTTTGAGACTTGTTCAAATCTATCATGCAACGAATATATATATATATATATATATATATATAGACATATAGATAATTAACAAGATATAGTAATTTTATTTTCTTATTCAATTACGTAATGTTAGTGTTGGATTTTCCAACAATAATAATTTCTCTTTTTCAATATTATCCTAAATTCAAATTAGATTTTAATTGGATAATTTTATTTGAAAAGATTTGGAAAATAGATTTGATTCTCTCACTTAAGATTTGACTTGGTAAAATCACGTGTTTTATATTTTTGAATCACAAGACTAACTAACAAACTTTCCTATATCTTAGGAAATTGTTATGTGCTCTTTTTGATCATAGGATTCAAAGATATATAAGGGATTTATGAAGAAGTCAAAACAGGATTTCTAAAGGAGAGATCGTGCTCATAAGATCGTGGGTTTGAGAGAATAAAGTCCTGAGAAGAACAAGTCAAGATGAAGATTAAGAAGCAAGGTTGAAGATGTCAAGAACAAGTCCACTCCACCTTCCCCATTGATCATGCACGATAGATATGGAGTGATGGAGATCATGGAATAGTCCAAGATCATGGAGGAGTGGAGTCTACACCATGTGTACTTCGAGCTCTATAAATAGGTGAAGCTACTGAAGATCAAGGGGGCATAGAATCAAGAGCTTAAGCAGTCTAGTATAGGCAGTACACTGGTGTTAAGAGTTGTGTTGTTCACACCGAGAGGCAACATCGTTTTCTTGTGTGTCATAGAGTTTGCATACTCTTGACTTTTAGTATAGGTGTTCTTCGGAGTGTTCAACTGAGATAGTTTGTATACGTCCCTAGGTTTCATATTCATTTCATAGGACGTATTGAGTCGTTTGTTCGAAAGAGTCTCTTTTAGAGATCTTTCTTTCTCCTTTGTACACATACACAAAATCAATAAAGGAGTTTTCGCCCTGAAGGCATTCCACGAGTATTTGTATACTCGTGGATATATCGTTTATGTTCTGTAACTTTTAATTCGATCTATTTTTCCGCTGCGTGTTACGCTGGTGTTGTCGACACCACTGACAACACCGTGTACTTTGATTGGGACATTTTTTGTTTTTGTTTTTGCAGATCCGCGTAGGACTTTCATGTGGTATCAGAGCCATCACTTGACATACTAAGTGGTGGATCTAGCCATGCAGGACGCGGACTATTGCAATCCTAACTTTGGACGCCTTCCAATTTTGGATGGCTCCAGCTATGCATATTGGAAGATTCGTGTACGATCGAAAATCAAGTCCATTGATGCACGTGCTTGGACTGCCGTTTTGGAGGGTTACAATGCTCCTATGAAGGAAGTCCATGGTGAAATGGTTCTCAAACCTCAAACCGAGTGGACAATCGATGAGATCCATAATGCCAATTTCAATGAGAAAGCCATCAATGTCATTTTCGAAACGATGGACTACAAGGTGTTTCGATTGATCCAAAATGCTGCCCATGCCAAGGATGCTATGGATACTCTTCAAAAGCATTTTGAAGGTGCAAAGTGTGTTCGTGAGGCTCGGTTGCGGCTTATTATGTCCAAGTTCGAGAATATGCGTATGGAGGAGAATGAAGACATTGGAACCTACTTTGAGAGGCTCCGGGACATCTCGAATCAAGCCCAAATGCTTGAAGAACCAATTGGACGCAAGCAACTCGTGTCTAAGGCCATTCGAACGCTGCCACCAAGGTTCAACATCAAGGTATCCGCCATTGAGGAGGTCCACAATCTTTCGATAATGGACTTTGATACACTTCAAAGTATTCTTCAAACCTTTGAGCTCAACCTTCAAAGCCAAATGGAAGCGAGCTACAAGACTAAAACCATAGCCTTGCAAGCTCAAGACAATGAAGAATCTGGAGAAGATGATGAACCATTGGAGGAAGTCACCGAGGGGCAGAATGTAGCTATGTTGACCAAGAAATTCAACACCATGGTGAGAAAGTTCAATAAGGAGAAACTTCGATCGAAAGGGAAGGAACCATTCAATCGGTCCACTGATCGATCTCAATGGAAGCCAACTGGATCATCATCTCAGTCCAAACGTCAGCCTAAGAAGACAACTTCAGATCATGGATGGAAGGATCCCAAACATCTCGATACCATCCAATGTCGAGCCTGTTTGGGTTGGGGTCACTATGCTAATGAGTGTGCCAATACTTTGAGGAAGTATGGTCTAAAAAATCACTGGGTATCCATGAATGATGATGAGGATGATGAGGAAGTTGAAACTGAAAGTTCCACAGCCTTGTTTGTAAAAATCGCTACTGGTGTTACCGACGGTGTTGACAACACCGGTGTTATGACACCGCAGATAACACCGACGACAACACCACAGAGGTATGAACTGTTTGATTTTGCTAACATAACCTGCCTTAATGTTGTTTGTGATGATACAGATTCTCTTGCTGGAGATGACTTAGATAAAGATGAAGCCATTGAAGAACTTCATGGTCTTTATAACTCCTTGCTTAATGAATGGAAAAAGCAATGCAAGCTTGTAGAAATTGTATCCAAGGAAAAGGAAGCCATTTCCAAGGAAAAAGAAGCTTTATCTAAGGAGAATGATGTGCTGAAAAACTCAGTTGCAAAGCTGGAAACCGCTCTCACTAAGAAAGACATAGAACTTGGAAAGGTGCAATTCAAGCTTGAAGAGACGGAATCCTTAATTGCAAAATGGAATTCAAGTTCTTCCAAGGCAAGTGAAATCATGGGATCAGGTAATTCCACAAAATCAGGTATTGGATCAAGTAAAACTGTTGAAAATATTTTTCCAAACCTTTTTGTCGATTCACATGCAAAGATCAATTTTGTGAAAGAAAAATCGAAAGAGTTCATAAAATCCAACGGTTCAGGTCATAGGAAAAGAAAATATGTTTGTCATTATTGTTTTCGACCTGGACATATAAGATCTTACTGTCGAACATTGAAAAATGATCAAGCCAGTGGTCTGATGTTACCTCCGGTGTTACGCAACACCGCCCGCAACACCACTGTTGGACAGAAAGTTTGGGTTCCTAAACAAACTGCACAAGTCTGCCAAGTTGTTTTTACTGCTCTTAAGTCTAACATTTCAGGTTCTTGGTACTTTGATAGTGGCTGCTCACGCCACATGACGGGCACTAAAGAATACTTGTGTAATTTTGTGCCTATTACCGAAGGATCCGTTACTTATGGAGGAGGTGCTAAGGGTAGAATCATTGGCAAATGAACTCTTAATCTACCAGGTTTTCCCAGGTTGTCTAATGTATTTTTAGTAGAAGGTCTTATGGCTAATTTAATTAGCATAAGTCAATTATGTGATGACAATCTTGAGGTAAAATTTACTAAGGATTCTTGTGAAGTTTTTGATAAGTCTAACATATGTATCATGACAGGTACAAGATCTCATGACAATTGCTATCTTGTTGGAGAAAATGTCACATGTAACAAGGCTAAGTTTGATGACACGATTTTGTGGCATCAAAAATTAGGCCATGTGAATTTTCGAACTCTCCAAAAGTTGATGAAGTTTGAAGCTGTACAAGGACTACCAAGCCTCAATCACAATGGTAAGATAGTGTGTGGGGACTGCCTTAAAGGTAAACAGACCCGTGTTCCCCACAGTGTTACATCACACCACGGACAACACCAAGGTACTGTTCATTGTTTTCAACTTTTACACATGGATTTAATGGGACCAGTTGAAGTTGAAAGTCTTGGAGGAAAGAGGTATTCCTATGTGATTGTTGATGATTTTTCCCGATATACTTGGATTTTCTTTTTACGTGAAAAATCGGATACGTTTTCTCAATTCAAGATTTTGTACACTAGGATTAAGACCTCATTTTCTTCTAAAATTTTGAGCATTAGGTCTGACCATGGTAAGGAATTTGAAAACAAATTGTTTGCTGATTTTTGTGAAAACAAAGGCATTGAACACCAATTTTCGGCTCCTAAAACTCCTCAACAAAACGGAGTTGCAGAAAGGAAAAATCGAACTTTGTAAGAAATGGCTCGTGTTATGCTCAGCTCTAAGAACCTCTCACGACGGTTTTGGGCTGAAGCATTGAATACGGCTTGTTATACTGGTAATCGAGTCTTTTTAAGACCGGGTAGCAAAATGACCCCTTACGAAATTTTGAAAGGGAAAAAGCCTAATCTTAAACATTTTCATGTTTTTGGGTGTCTTTGCTACATTTTGAATGATAGAGATAATCTTGCTAAGTTTGATGCAAAAAGTGACAAAGCCGTGTTTCTTGGATATTCTTTGAATAGTCATACTTATCGTGTTTTTAACTTAAGATCTAGGACTATTCAAGAATCAGTTAATGTTGTGTTTGATGACTTCTCTGATCTTACAGGTAAATCGTATGAAGATGCCGTGACTGATCTAGTTGAAATTCCAGTAATTCATGAAACTGGAAATACTGATGTTGCCCCCAGTGTCGTGACACCAGAGGCAACATCAGCGGCAACACCAGTGACAACATCGGCAGAACCTGAATCCGATGAAAATGACGATGATCTACTTGATCAAGTTCGAAGAGATCCACCTGCTCGCATCAGAAAAAATCACCCTACCACACAGGTGATAGGGGGAGTAAACGATGGTGTTCGAACTCGTAGAAAAGACCCCGTGAATTACAAGGAAATGGTAAGACATGTGTGTATGTCAACCACATTTTCAGAGGTAAAATTCTACTGTTTTGTCTCTCCAATTGAACCCAAAAATGTCTCTGAAGCTTTAAAAGATAATTTTTGGATACAAGCAATGCAAGAAGAACTTGAACAATTTACTAGAAATGATGTTTGGTTTCTTGTTCCTAGACCATCCGATACTAATGTGATTGGAACTAAATGGATTTTTAAAAATAAATCAGATGAGTCGGGGAACATTGTAAGAAACAAAGCACGACTTGTAGCACAAGGGTACACACAAGTCGAAGGCATCGATTATGATGAGACCTTCGCACCCGTTGCTCGAATTGAATCGATTAGGTTAGTTCTTGCAATTGCTTGTTATTTGAAAATTACCCTTTATCAAATGGATGTAAAAGGAGCATTTTTGAATGAGTTTTTAGATAAGGAAGTATTTGTTGAACAACCAAAAGGTTTTGAAGATCCTTATCAACCTCATTATGTCTACAAACTCAAGAAGGCATTGTATGGATTAAAACAAGCTCCTAGAGCTTGGTATGGTCGATTGACCACTTTCCTACTTGAGTTTGGATTCATTCGAGGCATGGCCGATCGTACTCTCTTTGTTAAGAGAACTGATCGTAATTGCATGATAACTCAAATTTATGTTGATGACATTGTATTTGGATCTACTTGTCAAAGTGATCTTGATGATTTTGTACATGCTATGTCATCTACCTTCGAAATGAGCATGATTGGAGAACTAACTTACTTTCTAGGTTTGCAGGTAAATCAATTAAAGGAAGGAATTTTCATTTCTCAAAGCAAGTATGCCAAGAATTTGGTATCTCGCTTTGGTTTAGAGAATTCTAAGCCTATGAGAACCCCCATAGGTTCGACTCAAAAGCTATCTAAAGACAGTGTTGCCGATGGTGTTGACAACACCCTCTATAGATCGATGATCGGCAGTTTGCTCTACTTGACCGCTAGCCGACCGGATATAATGTATAGTGTTGGTGTCTGTGCACGTTACCAAGCTGACCCTAAGATCTCACATCTTCAAGCAGTGAAGCGTATCATAAGGTATGTTTCCGGTTCGATAGATTTAGGTATTTGGTATACTAAGGACACTAATCTTAATTTGGTGGGTTTTAGTGATTCTGATTGGGCTGGAGATGTAGATGATAGGAAGAGTACTAGTGGTGGTTGTTTCTACTTAGGCAATAATTTAGTATCTTGGCATAGTAGAAAACAAAATTGTGTTTCCTTATCCACCGCCGAATCCGAATATGTGGCCGCCGGGAGTGCGTGTACTCAACTTGTGTGGTTGAGACAAATGCTTGATGATTATGGTTTTGAAAATGAATCTTTGAGCCTATTTTGTGATAATTCGAGTGCAATTAATATTTCCAAAAATCCAGTTCAACATTCTCGAACTAAACACATAGATATTAGGCATCACTTCATTCGAGATTTAGTTGAAAAAGGGTTAATCCAACTTGATTATGTATCCACTGAAAACCAAATAGCAGATATATTTACAAAAGCCTTAGATTTAGAGAGATTTTCTTCCTTAAAGAAGTCTCTCGGATTGTGCATTGCTTGAATGTGCATGCTGTTTTGCGGGTGTTACCGGTCATGTTGCTCACACCACTCTTAACACCCTTAGAATAAATTTTTATTTTTAGGCTTTCTAGTCATATGTGTGCTTGTTTGTATCTGACCAGTGTGTTCCTTATGTGATAACTCTGGATTGGACACCTATTTTGTTAATGGCTCATAATAAAAGTGCACCTTTGTTCGAATAATTGATATAAGTCACGAAGCACTTGGAGCACGGCGCTCGCTACGACGATGCTTTTCAGGCAGCCTAGTGACTATGCTTAAATGTGTTGTGTGACCTCACTGAGTAACTCGGGGCACGGCGTTCGCTGCGACGATACTTCCTTGTCAAAAGGTGTAGGAGATACCACAACCAAATCGAAGAAAAAACTTGATCTCACAACCGAGTAACTAGAAGCATGGCGCTCGCTATGACAGTGCTCTCTTTTCAAAAGGTTGGTTGAGATTAGGTATGAGTGAATTTATTTTCGTGTGCACAAAAGAAAAAATTTTCTAGAGCCAAAATTTTGTATGGTGTCATCGCAGTGTTACGTAACATCAGGGACAACACCAGTCAGTTACATTGTGTGCGATTTTTATGGGATTTAAATTTTATGCATCCCTAAGTATCTGCATTTAATCCTTATAATATATAGTGGATATATTTGATTTTTGGATGACTCAATTTCAAATTTAAAATTCGAATTTTGTGATTCCTATTTTTGTGCAAAATTGTTGAGATTTTATCTTCAATTCATATCTATTTAAAATCTCTTGATGCTATCTAAAAATTTAAAAGGCTCAAAAATTTGTTTAAATACTGAAAAATCGAGCGTGCGTCTCTCCCACTTCAAATTAGTTGCTCACTCTCTCTCCTGCTCTCATACTCTCTTCTCTCTACAGAAATCGATCCCCTTTCTCTTCTTCTCCAAAAAGCCCTAATTTCCTCTCTTCCAAAATTCTCCATGGCTGATTCCTCAATCCCTCCTGCTGTCCTTGAATTCATGGAGAAGCTAAAGCAGTCGTATCCTGCTCTGCTCGCTCCACCCACTAATGCGGTGTCATCGGCCGATGTGGCTGACACCAGCGCAACACCACCTGCTGCTTCTCCAACTCCTTCTGTTCGCACTACTTCGAAGGCCAAGACCAAGAGTGCGAAGGCCAAGGCCAAGAGTGCAAAGGGTGAAGGCTCTTCATCCCAACCAACCAAAGGCCAATCGGGCGCCGCCTCTGACCCCGTCGATGTAGAGGAGTTTGAACCCTCCAATCGTCCCTTGAACGAACGGCAGCGACGCTCCCAGCGTCTGCGTGCTTCAGGGAAGGTAACCCCTGAGTTCGTGGTCAAGAAGAGGAAGAGGCCTGTCCCCTCTTCTTGCCCTGCTCCGGCCGCTTCTGAGGTTGAGACTAAAAACCCTGCTCCGACAGTTTCTGAATCGGAGATTCCAGCTCCGGCGTCTGCCAAATCGTCGAGCTCAATGGAGCTCGATGATGAGTCTGACAAGGACTTCACCCCTGCAGCTGCCTCTGACACCGATGAGGATATGGAGACCACTCTCTCCAAAGTGATGCTGAAGCTGAAGACTTCTGGTGTCAAGACAGGTGTTGCCAACACCAGGGCAACACCCTCGGCCAAAGGGAAAGCTCCTGCCGATTCTCCTTCCTCCCCTGTCAAGGAGGGTGATTCCACTCTTGCCTTCAAGCCTCAAGGCACCCCCTTCAAGGTTTCCAAAGCTTACTCCACTACATTTTACACTAAGCCGTCTTCTAGTGTATGGAACTCCCTGTGCCAAAAACCTTTTCTTGCTGAATGATCTTTGCACTTTGATTCCTTTTCTAGATTAGGTCTTGTGGATTTTCTGAAGGTTAGGGGTCTTTTACACTGTATTTCTAATATCCCTTCATACTGCCCTACTTTGATCTATGAATTTTATGGAAACTTGCATAAAAATTTGTGTGATCCTAGTCATCATCAATTCGGGGTAGTTTATGTTAGGGGGAGTCTTTATTCTTTCTTGTCCAAAGATATAAATGCAGTGTTTGAGCTCCCTGATCTTTGTGAGGATGCTCCTCTTCCGAGTCTAGATGTAGTGGCTTCTGAGATTACGGGGGGGGAAAGTTTTGTCTTGGTCTAAAAAATTTCCAGCTTCCTCTTTAACTTCTCTCTTTGCTGTGTTGCACAAAATTTGTGTGCACAATTGGCTCCCTTCTTCAAATTCTACAGTGGTGACTGAGGAACAAGCTAATCTTCTTTATAGGATTGTGCTGAGAGTTCCCTTCAATTTTGGGAGGTTAGTTTTACAGAATCTAGGTAGGTTTGCTGAAAAAATTTCATCCTCCTCGACCTACTTGATCTACCCCTCTCTAATCTCAGCCGTCCTTCGATTCCAAGGCCTTACATTGTCCACATTTGAGAGCCTTGTCCCTCCTCAGCCTCCACTCACCATAGCCAAGGCCTTTCTTCAAGGGAATCGCGTTTGTGATCTACCAATCGCCCCTGGTGTTGCCCCTCAGGTTGGCAACACCAGCCGCAACACCGGCGCTTCTCTTCTTGCGCAGTTGATTTCTCAACGCCGATCCCTCTCCGAGCACATTGATGGACTGATCCGAATCAGGGATAATTTGGATGCCCTTATTTCAGCTCAAAAAGGGGGAGTAGATGGTGAAGGGGCCGAAGTCGAAGGTGAAGGTGATGATGAAGATGAAGATTGAAGATGCTAGGAGATTGTTGCTGGAGTTATTTTTTCCGAAGTCGAAGGTGAAGGTGATGATGAAGATGAAGATTGAAGATGCTAGGAGATTGTTGCTGGAGTTATTTTTTCTTTGTTGCTGGAGTTATTTTCTTTTTCTTTTATTTTTGGATAGTTGGATGTTTTTAGTTTCTGTTTATTTTTGGTTGTTAAAACATTAGTCTTTGCACATTTGTTCTTGATTAATTAATGGTGATTGTGTTTGCTTGTTTAATTCTTATATCACTGTTTTTTAGTCTTGATGATTGATGTTTTGCAGGTTTAAGGGGGAGTTGTAATTAAGGGGGAGAGAATCGAATTGAGTGGGAGTAAATCTATTTGATTTAGGTTTTGAGCTGAAAAAGAAAAATAGGGGGAGATTGTTAGTGTTGAATTTTCCAACAATAATAATTTCTCTTTTTCAATATTATCCTAAATTCAAATTAGATTTTAATTGGATAATTTTATTTGAAAAGATTTGGAAAATAGATTTGATTCTCTCACTTAAGATTTGACTTGGTAAAATCACGTGTTTTATATTTTTGAATCACAAGACTAACTAACAAACTTTCCTATATCTTAGGAAATTGTTATGTGCTCTTTTTGATCATAGGATTCAAAGATATATAAGGGATTTATGAAGAAGTCAAAACAGGATTTCTAAAGGAGAGATCGTGCTCATAAGATCGTGGGTTTGAGAGAATAAAGTCCAGAGAAGAACAAGTCAAGATGAAGATTAAGAAGCAAGGTTGAAGATGTCAAGAACAAGTCCACTCCACCTTCCCCATTGATCATGCACGATAGATATGGAATGATGGAGATCATGGAATAGTCCAAGATCATGGAGGAGTGGAGTCTACACCATGTGTACTTCGAGCTCTATAAATAGGTGAAGCTACTGAAGATCAAGGGGGCATAGAATCAAGAGCTTAAGCAGTCTAGTATAGGCAGTACACTGGTGTTAAGAGTTGTGTTGTTCACACCGAGAGGCAACATCGTTTTCTTGTGTGTCATAGAGTTTGCATACTCTTGACTTTTAGTATAGGTGTTCTTCGGAGTGTTCAACTGAGATAGTTTGTATACGTCCCTAGGTTTCATATTCATTTCATAGGACGTATTGAGTCGTTTGTTCGAAAGAGTCTCTTTTAGAGATCTTTCTTTCTCCTTTGTACATATACACAAAATCAATAAAGGAGTTTTCGCCCTGAAGGCATTCCACGAGTATTTGTATACTCGTGGATATATCGTTTGTGTTCTGCAACTTTTAATTCGATCTATTTTTCCGCTGCGTGTTACGCTGGTGTTGTCGACAACACCGTGTACTTTGATTGGGACATTTTTTGTTTTTGTTTTTGCAGATCCACGTAGGACTTTCACGTAATAATAAAGGTTAATGATAATGATGTCTCTACATGAAATTTTCTTTAATAACCCAATTTTAAACTTATGATGAACTAATTATTAATATGAGGATAAAATTCAACTTCTAAGTACATTGCTAATTAAACTACATGTGAATAATCTAGAGGGGACGATTCATTATATATAATTCAAAATATTTTGGTACAGTTTGGAAACATTATAATAAAAAAAAAGGAGACAAAAAAGTGTTTTAAGGAGAAGGAATATTTGGATAGCATATAAAACGTTGGTAAAATAAATCAAAAGGTAGGATTCTCATTATAAACTCAATTGGAGAAAAAAGAAGAAGATTTTATTGATTGACTTTAAATATTTAAATCCAGTTTGAAGTGTATTGAAGTTGTTAGACCAAATATTAAAAAATAAAAAAAAGATGTTGGTCTAAAAAAGTTGGACAAAGAATCTGAAGGTATAAAAAAGGATACACAATAAATAAGTGAGAGAGAATATTGAAACAATAGATACACAGCTTAAACGGCACGGACTATGAATTAATAATATAAGTATATGTTTTGTTTTATTTTATTTTATTTATTTTATTGGGAAAGAATAAAATTAATTAATAGAAGTTGCAGTGACATCAATATTTACTCTCACATTAATTATTGCTCTCTGCTTTTTCTTGGACTTTGCCTCCTCTTCCTATTGTCACTACCATTTATTTAATTCTGTTTTACTTAATTACTACTGCTTAGTGCTTATACTTCTTCGTTCTATATTTACTATTTTCATCCATTGTGAAAAGAAATATTTGTCACTGTATTAACATAATTTTAATTTGTAATTATATATATATATCTTTAATTAAATGTATATATATTAATCATCACACTTCAACTTTCTATACACTTTTTGAAACAAAAAAAATGTTTTATTGAATGATAAAATTAATAAAAGATAAGGTCATGATTCTCTTGTCTAAGCGTAACATATAGAGTTATACTAATTAAAACAATTAAAGAAAATTGAAATAAAAAATTAAATAGACTCGAAGTAGATTGGAGATAGGATTCAGTCCATGAATCTTGAAATGAGATATGCCCCACAATAATCAAAGGAGACCAAACAGGTTGGTCAAAATAAAAAAAAGAAAAAGAATTCTTGTTAGACTAACTAGTTATTTGAAATTTAAAATATTTTTTTAATTAATGTGGTAACAAAAGTAAACATGATTTTTTTAGGACGGATATTCACCTCATCAATCTTTGTTCCTTTGAGTTCACAATTATATATGGATACATTTGGGTATGTGGATTTAAGAAGATCATATTTTTTAAATTTCTGGTAGCAAATCAACTGACAGTGTTTGCATGGACGTGGATTTGATCAAATTCAAGGTTTTTATTTTGAACTAATTTTGGAGCTAGTTAGATAGATTTCAAGTCCACTAACTTGAGTGATTTAAATCACCTTATTTCAAATTATGGATTTAAAATCACGCTGTTTGAACGGAGCCTATTGGTTATCTCGAACTACTTGAAATGATTGAGATCATTTCCCATGATAATACGTTGATGCTTGAGTCCCTTATTTTGTCACAAGTCTGAACGCGATTCTCCACTGTTGAATAGTAAGTGGCAATTTGCCGATTTTTATTCATCAACACAAATCCATATTGTTTTATTTAATTTAATTAGTTTGTTATTCCTTTTGCTTTCTTTCTGATTTAATTACATTAATTTGATTCTCAAATATTACTTTCTATATAATTATTAATTTATTTCTAAATATTATGCGTTTTATCATTTGATTTTATGAAAATTAAGAAAAACTGAAAACATATAATTTAGTTGCATTGTATTAATATTTTATTAATACAAATGAGAATTGAAACTAATAGATATATAATAAAATATCATACAATATTTAATGCAGGTTTTCTTTTACAAGAATTTTTTATCTAATTGAAATCAATAGAGTTGGTTTTTTTATTAACTTAAATAAACAAAAAGAATCAAAATGAAAATTAAGAATATTCTAAAAGAATATTTCAATTGAGTTGATATTCGAGTTTAAGGATTGCGGATGAATTTAATGTTTGCAGCAAATTTGTTGGCAAATCCATATTGTTTTGCCACAAAATGTTGGAGATGCCCTTAGAGATCATGTGTTTGAGGTAGTAGCACCCCAACCTCAAAGCTCTAGTGTTTCAAAAGATGTCGAAAATTGGATGTATTGTGAATGGTATATCATGGATTATATTATTTAAATATGATATATTATCGGGTAATTGTATTAATATATCAGTATTTTTTATTGATATAATTCTTGTGCAAGATCATTTAATTTTATCTTTTGGGATGTGATCAGTGTTTGCTGAGGAATAAATTGCAACTTTACGCTCATTTTGGGTTGCAATGCATTTGATATTATTGCTTGATGATCACAGCATATATACCAGTGATTGTACGTAGCTATTTAATTAATCATTGTAAATTAATTATTTAGCAGATATAAATCAAAATCATCGTAATTACTACCATGAGAATATTGATCTTGCACATGCATTTCTTTTGCATAAATTAAACCACTCCAATAATTAATGTACCATTGTACATGACTTATCACAAAAGTCGTGTATATTATTTTATATATATACATATATATATATATAGGTTGAAACAATGATTGATGTTGACATTGTACGTTGTAGAACTATAATCAAAATAATGATGGTTAGAACGTGAAATCACATATGTATAATTTTGTTTTTTGCCCAAATTATAATATTTTGGGGAGTGCAACGTGCATGTGATCAAATACAATCTAACATTGGCTTGAGATATGAATATGCATTATCAATTATTGTGAAGATAAAAAAATTTGTACCTAAATCCTAATCTTTATAATCAAAAGATTGTGTAAATCACAACACAAAATGGAGGCAACAATGATTATTAAATAGATATAATAACGGTTTTGAACCTCATGCATCCGATGTAATGATTTTGAATGCATGTATGAATTAATAACAATTAACACATTACCAAATTACTAGCTCAACACCAAAATGGATGCACACAATAATGATCTAATTTGAATGCATGTCAAAAAATCAATTAATAATAATACATTCATATATAAAACACCAAAATGGATCATGCACGCACAATGTTTGTTTTTTTAAAATTTAAATGAATGAGAACAATAATGATTTTTAAGTGCACGCCTACAAATCAATTAACAATACATTACCAAATTAATCAAACAATACTACTGGACACTGGCACAATGGTTTTTAAATGGACGCAAAAATGATTTTGAACTTTAATATAGGATGCACCTATCAATTAATTCATAATTTTACATTCAAATGGATGCAAAAATAATTTTTAAATGGTATATATGCGACAATTATATATTTAATTGTTTTCACGTTATCTTGAAATAAGGATTATGATGCATGTGTAATAAATAAACAACAGTACTATTTTTTAGATCATTACATACAAAACCATAGATATGCATGCTATGCGCACAAACTTGTGACCCATATGATATTGTTTGATCACAAAAACTTGCGTAAGACGATTTTACGAATTGTTTTATTGAGAGGGATTGTTTTAACCTCATGAATTAAAACTCATTTCCACTAATTTATATGTGACTTTGAATGTGGGTTGTGGGTTGACCCGTCTCACGAAACATGATCCATGAGATGGTCTCATATAAGACTTACTCTTTTTTTATACTTTCGATAACTTCCTCATGCTAAAGAATTAAATGGGTTGGTTGGTTACTGTTGGATTAATTTCGCCCGATCAACACTTCAACAATCAAGAACTCACCCACGCAGCAAGTATGAATGAAAGACAACACGAAAAACACAACGCCAACACACCAAAGCAATTACGTGGTTCAGTTACTAGTGTAACCTACATCCACGGTGAAAATCGCAGCTATATTGATCAGATTATCCACCAAATTACAAGCTCAACTCAAGAACAAATCGAAATCACACACCCTAGCAGGAAACCCTAAAATGCGCTCTCTTTCTCTCCTTTGTTCTCTCTCGTTTCTTAGCATGGTGCTCTCAAAATACAACTGAGTACTCCTATATATACTAAGAGAAGAAGCCCTCTATCAATTTAACCACTCGATAACTAACTAAGCGCGAATTAAGCAATTTAGCTCAAGAACCCTAACTGAAAACCTAATCCGGTCCATGCACAGCTGTTTCTTGATCCGCCCGGTTCAGCACCTTAGCCTCCGGTTCTTCAAGCTTTAAATCCGGTTCCATAATCCTTGATTATTTTCTGATCAAAAACATCTACAAAATCTCCACATTTTGATCTGTAAATATCTGCACACACACAAAAGAAAACAACACAAACAAACAAAAAAACATATTCTGAATACATAAAACAAAACTTAGCTATTAAAGGATACTGATGCTTTCCACTTTTCAGACCTGCACCTGCAAGCATACTAATTTCATGCAATGACTGAATTTTGGCCAAGGTAGAGCTTTTGTCAAGATATCCGCAGCATTATCTTCTGTTCCAACCTTTATTGCTTCAATCTCACCACTCTCAACCATGTCTCTCACAAAGTGTAATTTCACATCGATGTGTTTGGATCTTTCGTGATAGACCTGGTGTTTTACAAGATGAAACGCACTCTGATTGTCACATAGAATAGCCACCTTTCTTTGTTCAAAACCCATCTCATGTAGAATGCCTTTTAACCAAACTGATTCCTTGGCAGCTTCAGACATTGCTATAAACTCAGCCTCCGTTGTAGACAATGCCACCACCGATTGTTGGAAAGACTTCCAGCTCACAGCTGTTCCATGTAATGTGAATATGTACCCAGTCTGACTTTTCCTTGAATCAATATTTCCAGCGAAATCCGAATCAACATATCCCCTTATCAGCTCTTCTTTGCAAACTTGCTTCCTGAAAACCAATCCATACTCTTTGGTCCCATTGATATACCTTAAGATCCACTTTAAAGCCATCCAATGTGCTCTGCCTGGTTCAGCCATAAACCTACTTACCACACTGAGAGAGTGTGCTAAATCTGGTCTAGTGCAAACCATACAATACATTAAGCTCCCCACAGCACTAGCGTAGGGGATCTCTTGCATATACTGGGATTCTTCTTGAGTAGTTGGTCTCTGAGAGTTTGATAGCTTGAACTGATCTCCTAGAGGTGTCTTTACAGGTCTTGATTCATGCATATTAAATCTCTTGACCACCTTGCTGAGATAGTCACTTTGATGTAGGCATAGGACTCCCTGATCCCTATCTTTCTTTATGTCAATCCCTAAAATTCTCCTTGCTTGTCCTAAGTCTTTTATCTCAAACTTAGTGTTAAGCTTCTGTTTGAGTGTTTGGATCCTCTTCATGCTCTTGCTTGCTATTAACATATCATCTACATATAGTAGAAGATATGTATGTACCCTTTCTCCTTCCTTTTCCAAGAATACACAGCTATCATAGCTGCATTTGTGTAAGCCAATACTCTCCATGAACTGATTGAAGTGCCTATACCACTGCCTTGGGCTTTGCTTAAGCCCATATAGTGATCTTTTTAGGAGACATACTTTTCCTTCTGAACCTGGTTTAATGAAACCCTCCGGCTGATTCATGTAGAGTTCTTCATCTAAGCTTCCATGAAGAAATGCTGTTTTAACATCCATTTGCTCCAGTTCCATGTCATGTTGATTCACCAAGGCAAGGAGGATTCTTATGGAGCTGTGCTTGACCACTGGTGAGAAGACTTCATTGTAGTCAATGCCTTCTCTTTGAGTGTAACCTTTAGCCACTAATCTGGCTTTGAATCTTATCTTCTCAGTTCCAATGACCTCCACCTTTCTTTTGTAAATCCATTTGGAGCCAATGATTTTCTGCCCTTTAGGTTTATCCACTAGAATCCAAGTGTTGTTCTTCTCTAAGGATTGTATTTCTTCACTCATAGTTAGCATCCACTTGTCTCTATCTTTGGACCTCATGGCTTCTCTGAAACTTCCTGGTTCTTGATGTTCCAAATCTTGAGCTACAGTGAGAGCATATGAAACCATATCTGCTTGGCCAAACCTTGAGGGTGGATGTATTCTTCTCCTCTCTCTATCACTTGCCAAGTTATAGTTCCTCAAGTTCTCTGCTGGATCATCTCCTTCATTTTCTGAATCTGATTGGTGATCCTGCTCCTCTTGCACATGGGGATGAGTGTTTTGATCATTCATTTCAATGTTCTCCACCCCAGCCTGATTCTCAGCTTGATCCAGAAGCTCCACCTCAATTTGTAACCCTCCAATGTTATCATCGGTTTGATTTCTGTAGCTGATTGATTCATTGGTTTTATAGGCCATCTCTTCCTCTCTAAAGACCACATCTCTACTCACCATACACTTTTGGTTTCCAGGTTCTAAGCACCATAGTTTATACCCCTTAATACCTTCAGGATAACCTATAAACATGCACCTTAATGCTCTAGCTTCTAGTTTGTCCTGCCTTATGTGTGCAAAAGCTTTACACCCGAAAACCCTTAAGTGTGAGTAGGATGGTGGTTTGCCAAACCACACTTCATCAGGTATTTTGAAATCTATGGCAGATGAGGGTGACTTATTTACTAGATATACAGCTGTATTCACAGCCTCCCCCCAAAAACTTCTAGGTAAGTTTGCATCTAGTAACATGCATCTAACTCTCTCTAAGAGGGTCCTATTCATTCGTTCGACTACCCCATTTTGCTGAGGGTTAGCTGCCACCGTTCTATGTCTAGTTATTCCCTTTTCACTACAAAAGTTTAAGAATTCCTCAGATAGAAACTCTAGGCCATTATCAGTCCTTAGATGCTTAACCTTTCTACCCGTTTATTCTCTTCTATAGTGATCCAATTTTTAAACATAGAAAAGGCTTGATTCTTATGTTTCATGATGAATACCCACACCTTCCTAGAGAAGTCATCTATCACAGTCATGAAGTACCTCCCCCTACCATGAGTCTCTACCCTAGAAGGGCCCCATACATCTGAATGTATATAATCCATACAAGCTTGAGTGGAGTGTTTACCTTTACTGAAGCTTTGCTTCTTGGATTTTCCAAGGACACACATGTCACAAGGCTGCAGTTGTGTTAGCTCCTTCTCCCCAAGATATGACTTCCTTGCTAGAGCTTCCATTCCCTTTGCTCCCATATGTGCTAATCTCTTGTGCCATAGAGTGACTTCAGTTTGGTTCATGGCCACTGCCACTTCTGGAAACTCAGTGCTTCCAATCAAGGTAAACAAGCCATTTGCCTTCTTGCCCTTCATCACTTCTATGCCTTGCTTAGTGATTATCAATTGGCCTTGATGTGTTTTGAACTCACAACCTGCAGTGATTAGGGAACCAAGAGAAATTAAATTTCGTTTTAAGTCAGGGATATACCTCACATTAGTTAGGGATCTGATTCTTCCATCATGCATCCTCAGCTTAATGCTTCTAGTTCCTTTGACTCTACAGCTTTGGTTATTCCCTAACAAGACTATCCCTCCATCTTCTTGTTTGAGATTTATAAACCAAGATTTGATTGGGCACATATGGAAGGAACACCCCGTGTCAAGCACCCATTCTTGAGAATTCTGATTTGTGGAAATGCATAACATGCTGGCACCTTCATATCCACCTTCAGCCACTGAGGCTTCTTGCTTCTCTTGCTTAGCACCTTTCTTCTCCGGGCAGTTCCTTTTAAAATGGCCTGGCTTGTGACAGTTAAAACAGGTCTTGTTAGCCACATCTTCATCACTCTTCTTTTGCTGAGCAGAAGCTTTACCCTCCTTCTTCTTCAACCTTTGTTCTCTCTTCCCTTTCCCTTTTACATATAGGCTATCTCCAGGGTTTTGTTGTTTTGAATCGCACGATACATTGAGGATTTTAGATTTGATTGAAGCAAAGACATCTTCCAATGTAAGTGCAGTAACTCTCCCATATATGAGAGTATCCCTGAAACTCTCAAAAGATTTTGGAAGGGAGTTCAAGAACATAAGTGCCTTGTCCTCTTCGGCCATTTTCTCTCCAATGCTATCAAGATCATCAGTGATCTTGGCAAACTCATCCATCTTGTCAGCAATTCTCTTCTCCTCATTTATTCGAAATGCGAATAACTTGTTCTTGAGGAACAACCTGTTTGCTAGACTTCGGGTAAGATAGATTGATTCCAATTTCTTCCAAACCTAAGCAGTGTCTTCTTTGAGAACCTCTCTCAAGACTTTGTCACTTAGGCACAGTAGGATCGAGCTATGGGCTTTCCGATCCACCTCCCTCTTCTTCTCCGCACTGATCTGGGCAGAATCTTCGCCTTCTTCTTCGATGGACTCGATCAATCCTTCCTTGATGAGAAGAGCTCGCATCTTTGCCCTCCAAAGATTGAAGTTTGTGTTACCATTCAATTTCTCAATTTCCAGCTTGGTTGATCCCATTCTTGCGACGATTATTCCACCTTCCCACAGACGGCGCCACTTATTGGATTAATTTCGCCCGATCAACACTTCAGCAATCAAGAACTCACCCACGCAGCAAGTATGAATGAAAGACAACACGAAAAACACAACGCCAACACACTAAAGCAATTACGTGG
Organism: Scutellaria baicalensis; assembly: GCA_005771605.1. Classification (NCBI taxonomy): domain Eukaryota; kingdom Viridiplantae; phylum Streptophyta; class Magnoliopsida; order Lamiales; family Lamiaceae; genus Scutellaria; species Scutellaria baicalensis. The sequence goes on along the minus strand of CM016723.1, from coordinate 32,660,946 downwards.
TTCAGTTACTAGTGTAACCTACATCCACGGTGAAAATCGCAGCTATATTGATCAGATTATCCACCAAATTACAAGCTCAACTCAAGAACAAATCGAAATCACACACCCTAGCAGGAAACCCTAAAATGCGCTCTCTTTCTCTCCTTTGTTCTCTCTCGTTTCTTAGCATGGTGCTCTCAAAATACAACTGAGTACTCCTATATATACTAAGAGAAGAAGCCCTCTATCAATTTAACCACTCGATAACTAACTAAGCGCGAATTAAGCAATTTAGCTCAAGAACCCTAACTGAAAACCTAATCCGGTCCATGCACAGCTGTTTCTTGATCCGCCCGGTTCAGCACCTTAGCCTCCGGTTCTTCAAGCTTTAAATCCGGTTCCATAATCCTTGATTATTTTCTGATCAAAAACATCTACAGTTACTTTGGTATTTCAAACAACAATTGACAACTAACATTCTGATGTTTGAAGATAGAAACATGGGGTCCTTCATGGCAGTTTAGTCGGCAGTGAGATCTTAATAATGAGGATTACACATCATGAGAAATTAAAATATCAAATATGAGTCTCAAATGATTCGTAATCATACGAAGCATAATACTAGAAGATTTGATTGTGGTTTTATGATTGCTATTGGCTGCAAAATACAATTGTCAGAGAAGATAGGTATAGATTAATTAGAATATTGCTTGTAATATTAGACTTGTTGGGAAGAATTTTTCGGTTTTACTGCGATAACTTTTGAACACAAGTAAAAAAATGTTAAAATAGAAATGAAGCGTTGGGATGCGATGATCCAAAATCTAATGGTTAAGATGACTCATGTATTGATACAATTTAGAAGGACCCTATATTATGATGTGCAATCCTCCTACACACACAACTATATAAAACTAAAGACAATTATTTTTGTAAGCTACAAATGAGACATTAATACTCTTCACTCTTCATCATAAACGTATAAATTAAAGGCATTCATGAAATTGTAATGCTACATGAATGCTCATTCTTACAATATTAATGTTGATTTTAATGCAATAATTTCAATTCCTATTGATTCACGAATTTGGACACTCAAGAGTACCAAATATCACACAGCTTGCATGTTGAAAACAAAAAATTTCTACACAAAATAAGTTGTGGCTGATATATATATATATATATATATATATATATATGTGTGTGTGTGTGTGTGTGTGACACTCACAATTACTTCACTGATAAATCATGAACAAAATATTATTTTTTTATTCCACCAACCATTAATGTACATTTGAAACCCTCATATCAACTTTGTGTATCATGAGTTTTTCACTTATTACAAATTGATTTTGTGAAGTTAATTAAATATAGTTTGATGGCGCTATGCACGACGTAAATTAATAGACCATAATTTAGATCAATCAAATTTAATGTTTTTCCACTACACAATAAATCTAAATGAAAGTTAAACGTACCTCGAGTTTTCGAAACTAATTTTCCAGCAAAAATACTTTGGGAGGGTGAGCTATATACATTGTTTTGATTATTTGTCACGTTTTAGTATATATGCACATAATTAATGTGGAATATTATAAGTGTTTTTATCACTCACATAATGCATTAAATTGGACAATAGCTAGCATTTAATTACACATGTAATAATAATACAAGACAAAATAATTCAAAAGAATGTAGTTAAAATGTATTGTTAAATTATATAAGTACGTACTTATTACCAGGTGTAGGATGCTGTTCATGATACTAAAGCAACTATGTAATGTGATGGTTGTTTTTTAAATATATGCACGTAACTAATTATTGTTTGTATCAAAATATTAACTTCAGAGGATTGATGAAAATAATAACAATAATAATAGTTGCACTTAGTTTAAATCACTTTATGTGAAACCATCGTAAGGACATCTCTTTCAAAGTACCCGTTTTTTTATAATGAATAAGAGGAGTGGAAGACAAAATAAAAAAACTTATGAATTTGAATCCTAATTATCATACAGTACTTTATACCCTTATATAAGTAGACACCACTTAAATTACAAGTCGTACAACTTTAAACTACGCCTTAGAATTTAGATGCTTATAGTTTGATCCACAATGCAGGTGGCAATTGAATTTTTCTCCTTGAATATATATATATATATATATATTATATCACATCGACATTCAACATTTATGCCATGAAAAATTGGAACATACAAATTCTGCAATATTATTAAATTATGTAGAATATTTAAGATGTTTGTAAACTTTTTGGTTAATTAATTATTTGAAAAGTCATGAACTTTACCTAATTTTTTATTTTAATCAATTTTTTAATATTAGTATATATAATATGAACTTTGTAAATTTTTACGATTATAACAAACAAACTGTTTTCAAATATCATTGTGTTGACGCTAAAGTGTAAAGTTGTCATGAAGAAAATATTATCAAAAATGTTGTAGTTGAAAAAAGTCAAAATAGTTAAAATGAAAGAATATATCTTTAAGTGCCTTGTTGGTTAAAATTGCAAATAATATATAAAAGTTCATATTATATTTTCTAATATTCAAAAATTTGGTTAAGATTGTAAATTAACTAATGTTCATGATCTTTTCGGAGATTAACCCTAATTTTTTAGTATAACAAAAACTTGCGTACCCAGTGTAAAATTGAGAATAGAAAATTGAGAAAAATAGTGGTAAAATAGTTAAAAGACAATATTAACATGAAACAAATTTTAACTAAAATTAATAATTAATATGAAATATAGGGAATTTAGAAGAAGGGAAAAATTAAGAGAAGATGGTCTCCAAATAAAGGATATTTCTAATAAATGAATAGCAGATACATGTCAATTTTCTCTTAACAACTTCAATTTTTTCATTTTCAATTCTAAAACTGAAAATAGTATTTCGGCCACAATAAATCTTGATATAGTAGGTAGGGTGGTTGGGTATCGAACCTTTCAAATTTTAATTAGTAGAGATAAAGAAAGTGTATTTGAGATAAAGAAATAGGTTAATTAAGATCTAATTGTAGCATTATCCCTACCTACACTAATTCCCATAAACATGTGAGGAATTTGAACTTAAGAGTTGATTTTAATTAATTAATTGCATGTCCTCAATTTGTTAGGACATCACATCAATTGTTTTTAAGGATGTTATTGCTCGATAAATAAATATTTTAATAATACTACTCAAAAAACAATTGATGGAGCTGCACTTTCAACTACGTTTATGGTACATAATTTTCGTGGAAGAAAAGGGTTAATGTTATGAAATTAAATTAGACAAATTTATGCATTTGCTTCAGAGATCCTAAACCTATGTAACGATTCATTCATTACATAATCTTACTTATCAAATTACAATTATTTTAAATTATTACATTATATACACAAGTGTTACCTATGAGACTAAAATATTACTTGTGAAACTATAATTTCACAAATAAATCATAAATTTAGAATATTGGAACTAAATCTATAAGTTTCAAGTCTAAATTTTGTTTCAAATTATATATCATTTTATTGGAGACTATTATGTAATTTTATTCTCATTACTCTCATAAATATTCCTTAGCTAATAAGGATTTAAAACGATATTTTTCAAAAAAAAAAAAGAATTAATTCTCTTCCCAATTCTGAATTGTAAATTCTTTGATTATTTATATATTCTAATCTATGAAAAAAACTTCACAACTTAACCTACTATGAAATAGACATGATGGTATATCTAGAAGAAAAAAGAAATCCCCTTCATGATAAGATAACTACAAACAATTACAAAAATATCATAATCATTAAAAAAATAAAAAACACGAGGAGGTGTACTATTGCACTTGATGTTTGTATCTTTCTTGATGTTTATATCTTTTAATTCAAAATAATAATCATCTTAACTGATTTCAAATTTAACACACAATGTACATTAAATTCTATTAAATATAAGATAAATAGCAAATGTAATAGACGAATTCGATCCGGAGAGAGGTAGAAGTTTTGTTACCAATACAAAAAAACAACAACTAAAGCATAAAAAAAAAAAAAAAAAACCCCATAAAAAGACAAAACACAGTCCTCTCTCTCTCTCTCTCTCTCGCCCTCTCTCTACATATATATAGCAGTGAAGAAGTCCGTTGAATTCAAATTGGTGAAAAGCAGAACTCCCACAAAACACGGGAAGAAGCACATAGAAGGAGGAGGAGAAGATGTCTAGTGCTGCATGTAGAAGACCCAAATGGCATCCTACTCCGCCGCCGCCGCCGTCCCCCAAGATCCTCCACTTTCCCCGCAGCCGCCGGAGCCGCCGCAAGCTCACCAAACACAACCCCCCACTCTTCTCTCTCTCCTACAAACCCAAGCTCCAGACCCTCTTCGATCAGGACACTACCCAGAGGAGAGAGAGAGTGGAAGAGCACGGCGGCGGCGGCGGGTCTGAGGAGGAGAAGTGGCGGTTCCAGGCGGAGATTCTGAGGGCGGAATGCAATCTTCTGAGGATGGAGAGAGAGTTTGCTGTGAAGAAGCTGGAGAAGAACAGAGTGAAGATGGAGAGCACTCTGAGATCAGCAGTCCACACACTTGTCTCTGTTAGTTCTAGATTTTTCTTTCAGTTCCCGAAATGCCCCTGCCCCCGGTTCTTTTATGACGCTTTTGTCCTGACTTGCAGGGGAGAGATAAGATTTGTGAAGGGCAGAGTGCGAGGGCAGTTTTGGAAGAGGAGATTGAGGAGTTGGCAGAGAAGTTGGAAGAGCTGCAAAAGAGGCCAAGAAATAAGGATAGTGAAGTTGTGAAGTGCAGTAATTTTGACAAGAAAGCTTCGCTTTTGCAGCGTCGATTGGAAAAGCTTGGAGCTTTATCTCTCTCTTTTTCCCAACAAAATGTCCTTTCCCATTCCTTCCAAGTAAGAACTCCTTTACTAATTCTTCTTTTAATGTTGTTTTGATTGATGTTTGGTTTGGGAACAGAGAGAGGAGGAGGAGGAGGTGATGGTGGATAGAGAGAGAAAGAAAGAGGAGAGAGAATCAGATTCAAAGGAGAAAGTAGAAGAGGACGAAGAAGACTATAATTCAATTGGTACAGCAAACACGAGTGTTGCCAGCTCAGCTTCTACTTCCAAGAGAATGGAGTTTCCTCTTCACTTTTCTTGCATTTCCAACACACACTTATCTCAGGCAATCTCTCTCTCTCTCCTCTCTCTCTCTCTCTCATTTCAAGAAAATGATCACATTGATAATTAACGAGATACCCTACTTAGCTTCTTTAATTTGGTGTGGGTATTGGTACATGTACAAACTCGGCTACTAACAATAATTTTAATTGCACTTTTCGGCTAATTGTGTCTAGTGTTTATAATGAAGTACAGTTTTAATGAATATTGGATTGGAAACATCACTCATCACTAAACAAAAAAAATTAGTCCCGAACCCAAAAATTTAATAATGATGTTTTACCAAGAAAGTAATAATTTTGTTAAATGAAATTATTGTCTTTGCAAGAAAAGTACTTTATCTCAAAATGAGCTCTTGATCTTTTAAATCTGTCCATGCTTACAGCTTACTATTCTTAAACTAAATGCTTTAATATTTCAAAATGAACATTGAGAACATAAATTTGTACAAATGAACTAGTCATTTGTATGAAATTTTTTAAAACATAAGTATTTTAAAATGAGCAGTGGTTTTGTGTTTTGTCATTAGCAGTAAAATGATTGCCATTTTAAAATTCACAAATTTGTTCTGCTAATATATGTCCAAATTTGACCCATAATAAGTGTTGCACGCAGTAGAGGAGGATTCTGGGCCGTCGATTTAGTATCTTCACACAGCACAAAATCCAGTGATTTTAACCTCGACATTTTCAAATTTCCCTTTTTTCACAAGTGAAACCTGAGTTACATTGACCCTATATTGCAAATATTATTTGTTATGTTAAACTCATCTTTTTACATACTTGATGATCACTGGACCCGTCAAAACGGGTTAGGCCTGCCCGTTCCCGCCACACCAAAATGATGGATTGAGTTGAATATTTAGGTCCCCAGTAACGGGTTGGTGGGGCAGGGTTTTGGGTTGGTCCGTCTTTATTTTTTTGTTCCCTTGAAAATACAGATGTGATATGAGTAGTAATAACTAGTGATTTGTTATACAATCAGGAAGCAACGCGGCATGAGAACAAATGCTCGGGACGCTGCAAGGTCGTCGTACGAAGGATAGTCGAGCAAGTAAGAGCGGAGACAGAGCAATGGTCCCAAATGCAAGAAATGCTAAAGCAGGTGCGCGGAGAAATGGAAGAGCTGCAGATATCCCGTGATTTCTGGGAAAATCGAGCTCATACTTCAGATTGCCAAATTCAATCCCTTCAACAATCTGTAAGTACCATTTTCTCCACATAAAGTTCTTACACGACAAATTACTAATTAACATGTGTACGTGCATGCATTCGTAGGTTGAAGAATGGAAAGAGAAAGCAGCTGATTATGAACACAAGGCGAGCGTGCTTCAACGAGAGTTGTCTGCACTTAAAGAGGAGATGCAAAAGTCGAAACTCGACTTTGTGAAGAAACACAGCATTGTTGATGAAGAGATCAACGTAGATGAAGTACCAAACAAAGATTTGCAGCCTCTTTCATTGGGGAAACAACTTGCCAAGGAGAAGAGGATGCTTCTTCGTCGTCTAAAGGAAAATCGCCATGGGAATGTAGAAGAAGATGGAAGAAGGAAACCATTGAGGGACATTAATGGAGATTGTGATTTGCATAATAGCTTTGAGAGGTATAGAAGACGGGAGAGCTTTAGAAAGTGATTGATGGGTTGGGATTAATAGGATAAAAGAGCTCATGAACTATCTTTTTCATTCTTTTCTTCTTAACTTTCTGGAGAATTAGCACAATTTTGTCCAATTGTAAGTTCATGAAATGATTAATAATGAGCAGGTTTATTCCATAAATAAAGTGTTAGGTATTTGATTTCAATCACATAAATTAAGAAAGAGGTATTGAACTGTGAACAAAAGAAGCTCTGTTCAAAACTCAAACCAAACTCATTTTCATAAGTCAAACTTTTCTTTGTGAAATGTGGATCGTAGCATCATGCTCAATTTTGATGTTGAAGAGAAAATCGATTTAGGTGATCAACAAAATTCAATCATAGTCTAACAAAATACAAAATGGCTTTGATAGAGTTTTCTTATAACAACATTTATAAATCCACTATCGAGATGGTTTCGTATGGACCACTCTGTGGTAGAAAATGTCGATCTCAAGTACATTGGGATGAGTACGTAGGAGAGAGAAAAAAAAATTAGGTTCGGGTATGATTTGAGAGATGAATGAAGCGATAGAACATATTCGAGGCAAAATGAAGACCGCTCAAAGTCGACAGAAAAGTTACATAGACAAGAGAAGAAGAAGGCAAGAATTCGAAGTAGACAATCAGTGTTTCCGAGGGTGTCTCTTAGAGGTATAATGCTCTTTGGACAAAAAGGAAAACTTAGACCAAAATGCGTTGGACCACTTCGCAACATTAAAAGGGTATTTAGATGTTGTCATAGGCTCGAATTGGTTTCTGTAACGCCCCGTTTCTTTATAAGGATAAATTTCTCTTAAGCGTTACTTACGATAAAAGTTCAACTTTTAAAGAATAATAAAGATAGGTATATTTAGGAAATAATTATGAAATATAGATCTCAGAAAATGTAACGGAAACGATTTACATGAAATTCCTATTCCTCAAAACCATATTTGGTACTTCATAAAAAATAATGAAAAATGGGCATTTACATAAATACATATGTTTGAAATTTATAAAATAGAACTCTTTATTAAAAATCTCCTGCAACCTTGATAATATCGACTATGAGCATTCACTATTCGCACACGGCCATGCCTTGAATACTTAAAGGTGAAAACAATTTTAACACATAGAGGTAAACACCAGAAAACACTCAGTCAAGGTAACCACACAAACACATCTTATCACTCAAACATTTGACATAAAATAAACACATAGCCTCAATCTGGACTTTTAAGTCTAGTATAATATATATATATATGTGTGTGTGTGTGTATGTCGGTCAATATATGTCGGTCAATATGTCTGTCAATGTGGAGTTTTAAGTCCAATATAATTATATATGTTTCTTAATATATGTTCGTCATATGTCCGTCAATCTGGAGTTTTAAGTCCAGTATAAATATACATGTCCATTTATATGTCAGTTAATATATGTCTGTCAATATGTCTGTCGATCTGGAGTTTTAACTCTAGTATAACCTCATTGGGATCTCACCTCTTCATGTGCATGGGCATTCACAATCATTTTACACATAATTCACCTTTAAACATTTAGCGTTCAAACATCCACAGTTCACCGTTCAAAACACGATATTTACCGTTCAACGGTCACATTCAACTTTCACCTTTCAATGTATATAAATCATCAGCAATTTATCAATATTGCAATAACACTCATATCGTCATAAAATCAATCAAATTCATCTCACATATTAGAAGAACTCATGTAATTGGGGTGATCCGACCTAGATCCGCGCCCATTTGGTTTTATTTTTTATTTTTCGCTTCAGACTTTTACTTTTATGTTATATGAGTCTGACCTTTATGTTATATAAATGTGACCTTTAAGTATAAATGATGTGACCTTTACGTTCACTAACTTACGAAAAAATGAAGATTTTTAGTCTTTTTTACTTCAGGTTGAGACATTTATATTATATTAATGTGACATTTATGTTATATTATTGTAACCTGTATGTATAAATATCATGACCTTTATGTTCCATAACTTTGGAAAAAATGAAGATTTTCAGAAAATTTTCTAGACATTTTTTAGATGAACATACATTTATGTGATATTACTCATACCCTTGTATGATATATTCACAATTTTATATATGATATAAAGGTGCAACTAATATCACATAAATGTAAATATGTACAAATTTTGCTATAATTCTTTCTTTCATTCTAAGTTAGAATATATAAAAGTCACAAAATTTATATATAAATGTCACATCTATATAATATAAAAGTTATGCAAATACAACATAAAGGTTGAAGCGAAAAAAAAAGTTCAATAAAAATAAAGAGCACAGATCCGAATAAATGAGTATTGCATGTGCACCAAGTACACAAAAGACGGACTCTAAAACTACATATTAAATTTAAAAAAATAGATTAATCATGGTGATTGGTGAAGATAGGAAATTCACGGGAAAATGAGAGATAGAAAAAGGAAATTAAGTAATTTAGAAGATGCATCAAGTAAAATAAATAATTATATCATCACTAAGAACTCATCCCTTGAATAGTTTTCCTGAGACGAATTCTTATTACCATTAATTGAATCTATTTAATTTTTGAGTAACACTTATGTGTCCTGGGGGCACGGTGCCCCCAAATTAATCATCATATTGGTGTTAAATACATACTCTACAGGTATCATGTGTATATTTTTCAGGTATCACATGTATACTCTTATATAAATATGATACCTGAAGAGTATATGTATAACACTACAAAACATAACACCTATAGCATATATATATAACACCTGAAGAACTTGTATATAACACTTAGATATGTGCCTCTATGTGCCCCAGGGGCATATAAATTTTTTCCTTAATTTTTATATGAATTATTAATATGATTTAGGGGTGACCCATCTTACACAACAAAATTTGCGAGACAATCTCATACGGAACATACTCAAATAATCATGTTTGGTGACAGCAGGAATTCAAGGGGTAATGAGGGATGGAAAACAAAAAGGGTATCATACGTAATTTATAAGTATTGAGTTAATAGAAAATAAAAAAAATAATATTAGGGTTGTATTAGTAGAGGAGTGTACTTATAAATTGAAGGGGTGTTGATATCATGTATCATATCCCAAACAAAAACCTATTTATAATATGATGTGTCACATAGTATTTTGTCTCCTCACGTGTTTATGAAATCAAAATTATTCATTAAAGATATGGGATCGTATCACTAGTGTTGTTTTATTAGGATTATGAATAGTGATTATTTTTCGAATTCATTGTCCCAATCACTTGGATTTTGTGTATAAATACATGCATACACTTGGCCAAATCTTCACATGTTTTCGTACCCTAGTGCTCTCTCTCTCGCTCTCTCTCTCATTGCTTTTGCCGTACCCTATTGCTCTCTCTCTCTCCCCCTCCCTCTCCCACCCACTTCCACTCAAATTGCGCCAAGAAAATTACAGTAAACAAATATTGATGAACAAAAAATATAGAATAAATTTGATTGGAAAAAACGACTCGAAGATGGATCTTCATTGCTCTCCACTGTGCCATGATTCATCTCATGATTATTTCTCAAATGCACTCGAAGCCTTTTCTGATCAACAACAGATTTTCTAACCCATTCTCCTTCCTAAAAATTCTTCCACTATTTTACTCGACGCCATGCATGATTCCCTAGGGTTTATCGAGATCGAAATTGCAGAGAAATCACCTTGTGGCCATTATATTCGATACAAGAAAATCTTGGGAAGAGGAGCTTTCAAAGATGTCTACAAAGGGTTCGATGAGATTCACAATGTGGATATTGCTTGGAACCAAATCTGTGTCGACGACAAGACTACCTTAAACTCCTCGGAGAAACAACACGCGTTGTACTCCGAGGCTGTTCTACTGAAATCCCTAAACCACACGAACGTTATGAAGTGCTACACTGTCTGGTTGGATTTTGACAGCAAAGCTCTGAATATGATCACAGAGTTGTTTCCTAATGGGAGCTTGAGGCAATACGTGAAGAAACTGGGCTGTGTTGATGAGCAAAGCATTAGGGTTTGGGGTAGGCAGATTCTACAAGGGCTTCTCTATCTTCACGCTCAAAACCCGAGTATCGTTCATCGGGATATCAAGTGTGACAACATATTCATCGATGTTGGCAACGGTGAGATCAAAATCGGAGATTTCGGGTTGGCAACGGCTATGGAGGAGAGGCCGTTGCAGGATTTGGTGGGGACGCCGGAATTCATGGCACCCGAGTATTACGACGAGGAGTATAACGAGTTGGTTGATGTGTATGCTTTCGGTATGTGTTTGATGGAGATGGCTACTTTGGAATATCCCTATTCAGAGTGCACAAATCCAGCCCAGATTTTCAAGAAAGTGTCAATGGGGGTAAAGCCAATAGCTCTAGAGAAAGTCAAGTATCCTGAGGTGAAGAAGATAATTGACAAGTGCTTATTACCTGCTTGTTTGAGGCCATCTGCTATGGAGTTGTTGAAGGATCCTTTCTTCGATCCCGAAATTTCGATGGAAAAAGAGACTAGTATCAGAAGCAGCAACTCCACAGATAATACGGATGAATCAATTCTTTCAGCTATATCTGCATTGTACAACTCTATGTCTGTATCAGATGCTTGTCCAAGTAAAGTAGCCAACATCTCTAGTGATGACTCCATTCTTTCTGGGATATCTGTACTGTACAGTTCCATGTCCTTATCAAATGCCTATCAAAGTAAACTAGCCAGCTCTTGTGATCAGTCTTCTGGAGGCGATGTCTCGGTGAATTCAACAATCACCTTTGCTTCGTCCGAGGATTTGTTTTCCTGTCAAAACAATTATTGTTAGGAAAATCATGGAACCTGGATCAAATTGCTGTAGTGTGTGCTGATGTCATTTCATACAGAAAGAAGTTAGTTAGACTTACTCAGTTTGTTCTGCATGAAACCGTCTGTCCTTCCACAAAACAATAGTTGTTGTGCAATGCACAACGAAGAGTCCGTGTCCATGCTACACAGTAGGATTTTGTGTAAATTTTTATTTTTTTTCAATACAAATACAGTATTCAATGCTCAAGGTTTAATCTCAATCCACTCTGTTATACAACATATGAGGTTCTATTTGGTTCGATAACGAAATAGAAAGTGCAGAAGGCTTTATAATTCCTTTGAAACAAAAATAAGATACATTGTTTGTGCATAATTGCCCTCACCATAACAAGTGAGTTTAAGTAGCCTTAAAGAAGTTCTTTTCCTTCAAGCTTTCAACAGTGTCCTTTATGCTTTCTTCAAGAGGAGTGAACTCAACACCAAGGCCCTTTGCTTTCTCTTGCGAAACTTGGTACGTAGGCATGAATGGCTTGTCATCGGCACACCTGTTCACGGGATTTACACAACTATATTTAGGAAAAAGTGATTTCAAGAAGTTTTGTTAATCAATTTACTTTGGACGTATAAATTTGTTGAATAGGCTTTTACTAATATCAAGGATTAGTCACGCATACATACAAAAAACATCATGCAGAGAGATTATCTAATCAGTTGCATAGTAACTGATCAACAGGAAACTTACTTTTCAGGAGTACGAATAGTTGGATACAAATTGCGTAATATGTTCACGAGTTCTGAATTGTGTATAACCCTCCCCACCGTACAATATCTTCCACAAGCTGAAGGATTCTCAAAAGCCAGAATGTGTGCATGAGCAACATCTCTTACATCCACCCATCCAAGTGTAGCATTTGAATATGTTTCTGCCCCTGAATATACCAAGAACAGAGAGGCTGAGATAACCAACATGAAGTTCATTTAGCGCAATCCAGACACAAAAAATATCAATATTTAGATGCTAAGAATTTGATTAATTAGAACTTCAACATATTAAACCAGGTGGTGAGAGTGAAAGTGAGAATTTACCATTTATCAGGTTTAAAATTGCAGCAGAACTTGTGTTAAGAGTTGGCTGCAACAGTGGACCAATTACCATAGATGGGTTTATAGCAACCATGTCAATACCTTTCTCTTTCACAAACTTCCACGCAGCCTCTTCGGCCAATGTCTTTGAAAGCACATACCATTGCTGATAAAATCAATGTGAGACACCCAAAAATTTGAATGTCAAAAAAAAGATGCGGCATCAACAGATGATCAATAGGTTTCCTAACAAATATGCTGATTATGAATTGTTGCCACTATCTATGGATTACATGCAATAGAACTTCTTCTTAGATTCATTTCCTATGAAATGGATCGCCATATTGCAGAAAGAACTGGCAAACAAGGAATCAAGTCACCCAAAAACTAAGAAACAATTTTGGTGTATGTAGAAAATGTGTTTTTGGAGAAGTTTGAAAAAAAAAAAAAAACAGTTTTTGGACAAGATGCACCAAAATGGAGTACACTTGAAGAAGACGCATCCTACAATCTAAACTTAGAAAAGCAATCAATAAGAATATAAAATAATATAGATGCATCACTCTAAAAATTCATCTTACTATAATTCGAGAACAAATACAGTTAACATCTAAATTTACTTTATGTTTTATCGTATACACTCCATTTATATGGAAGAATGTTCAATTAGAACAGAAATCCAAGTGACATGACTAATTTCTCCATGAGCTCATTCACACTATTATTAAATGTGGCTTACAATGACTAGGCTCTGGCTGGATCATTACCAACTTAATATATTTTTAACTAAAGTGCCATTTGAAGGATTTGCCCAAAATTTCTGAAGCTTTAAGATGGAAAATGCATTTGGAAGAAACCGAAAGAATTTAAAGTTTTTCAAGAGTTTCTTACTGACTATTAGAAGGTTAATATAGGTGGTCAGCTCTGTCTTAAATAGACTAGAAATGACATTAGACCATAAAATCTATTTTATTAACTGAAGAAGATTAATAAGTGAAGGCAAATGCCAACAAGCAAAGCTTTTTTTTTTTTTCATTTAAAGTGCCAAACAATAAATGCAGAAATTTCAATTAAAATGTCGAAGCTCAGGTATCAAGATCAAGATCGAGTTTGAGTTTGATTTTGCACATTTGCCATCAAAATTTGGAAGATTATCAAAATTTCACAGAACAACAAAGTTTCGAGAAATTTAAGTATGACTAAAATGTTTCAAATTTGTATAATAGAATATCATACATGAGACGATATACGTGAATTACTTAGAATAGTAATAGTATAGTATGCCTTCATAGTGACTGTAATTAGAAATTCATTGAAACAGAGTATCACATCAACCATATGTATATCACTTGCCAAATTTCAGACCCTCAGCTATATTACCATCGCATTTCCCCTTTGAATTACCTTGATGTCATAGAGCATGCACTGTCAGAAACCAATACTTCTTCTCATTATATCAAAGTGTATTTAGGAAGAATAATTGCTTGTGGTGTTGATCCTCCTAAAACTTTTATTTTGTTCTGAAAAATACAACTTACTAACATTTCACATGTTTATACTTTACGAGATTTACATCACTTTGCAAGAAGTAGTTATTTTATTATTATTAAATTTTCCACAACAGAGTTTATTCTGACCATTTCATAAAATTAACTCTGAATATCCACCACATAACTATGTGAATATAAGAAATGCAGAATTGTGTTGATTAAATTATCTAAATTTTTGTTAACTTTTTTGAGCCACCTCTATAAATTTTGCACATTTTACTTTAATTAGAAGTAATTTTGGATATTCTAAACATTTCCATCAATGTACCATAAATGTACTGCTTCAAAACATGCATTGATGCTGAAATTTGATATTGCAAATGAGAGGATGTTAGTTATTTGAATATTTCGAGTTACAAAGTAATGGGCTTTGAACAAAATCATTTACATGGGATAACTCCTTTATGTCATCGGAAACTAATGAGACTTTATACAAGTAGATGAAATGAATACAACATTCTGTGGAACAGAACTGAAAGACCTGACTCCTTCAAGGAATTGACAGCAAGTGTTGTAGAAATTCTTTTTGTGAAATAATTATCACAGGGTAGGTGGGGCAAAAGACAGCGTTTTTTTTTTTTTTTTTCCAGAGAATATTCTTAACATTTTGATACAGTAGATTGCAAGTTCGATGAGAAGTTTGCACTATATCTATCTACCTATTCTAATTTGAAAATGGTTAGCATGTGTTTTGTGTAATATATTCTGCTTAAAGTAGTATACTAGAACTGCTTATTGATTATACTGCAGCCAAAAGACAAACCATGCCAGAGCATGGGAAAAATTCACACACTTAACATGTTTCATGTTTACATCAAGAAAACGAATACTGACCTGCATTTGCCTGCAAAACTCTGGGTCAGACCACCAAGTTTCATCAACTACCACTTCTGGTGTTCGAGGTTTACCATTGGCAAAAACTGCAGCTATAGAAGATGTCAAAACAACCCTTTTAACTGATGGAGTTTTTGCACATGATTGAAGCACATTAAGTGTCCCCTTTAATGCAGGATCAATTAGTTCTGCCTGAAGGAAGTGATAACTGGTTTAGTGAAAATCACTTGCTTAATAATACTCCCTCCAATCCATACATATAGACTAGTTGATTGGATTTTTCAAAAGGTTTAAGAAAATCATTGGAAAACACAATTAAATAAGTTAATTTTCTACTATGCCTATATCTTATGAGCATTATACTCTATAATATACTATTTAATATTACATATTAAAATGTGAGTATATTAGTAAATGAACTATATACATTTTACTTTATGTAGGAAGTGGACTATGTAATTGGGACATCCCAAAAATGACAGCAAGGTGAACTCAGTTAAAAATGTATATGAACCAAAAGATGATAAAAATATATCATTTTTCACTTATAGCATAAACAGTTACATTTCATTACTTTTGTGGAATATTTTAAAAGACCCACATCTCAATCCCTTTTTTAATGAATGTAGGGAATAAACTACACCTCCCTCCTCAGATGTTAACCGTTTATAGAACTACGAAAACAATAGCTTCCATATGATATATTCAAACATAATTTGGAGATTGAATCCTCTGGTAATAAGAAAATGAGGTGCACGGATTACCACGAAAGGTTAAGGCAATCAATAGTAATGCTACGTATGAGAGTTGGCATGATTGTCAAAATGAACAAGGATCTATTCGAAAACTCAGTTTATGAGTTAAAGAAAGCAGAGTGATACACAGAATGTAAGATCTCCACTTCTTCAATAACTTTGATCAATTACCAGAAGAAAGGAGTTGAATGGTTGAATGGCCAAAGCTATCAGCAGTATATGGACCCACAATTTTGTTCTCACTACTTCGATGCAAGTACTAGGAAGTGAAAGAATATTAGAAATTTGGTAACTCTTCATTGACAACAGTAACAATAGTATAGGCTCATGATTTTAATATTAGATTTAGCTTCAAAATTGTGTTACAATATTGTTGTTCACATTATTTAGCCAAACATAGTATAATTGGAACAAAGGCTACCAAGTTTATAATCATCAAAAGATTTTAGTGAATAATTAATTATACTAGGCCAAGAATGTAACAAATAAGCTTCTCATATGCCTTGTTTTGCACCTTTCTTAGATTAGTTTACCTCTTCAACCAATTCTTTGAGACAAAATAGTGATTCCTAAGAGACTTTTTGGAGTCAGCTCATGCGACATGTTTACTGCTCATTATAAACCATCAAATGACTTCAACTTTTCTATTACAATATTCATTCTTATCTCAAAGAGTTCCCAGAAATTATTTCATGTTAGCTTCCACTCTCAGTAAATGAAATCCGACACATTTAAATGGGAAATACAGAAAAGAAAGGGCAGGAACCTGTGGATCAGTAGTTGCAAGGAAAAAAGGAGATGCAGTATGAAAAACACCATCACAACCATCAACTGCAGCATCAAAGGATCCCTCTTCCAGGAGATCTGCTTTTACCAAGTGAAGTCTCTCCTTCGCACTCTCAAGTGCCAGTAAGTGCTCAGTCTTCTTTGGATCATCTGAAAATTATTTAGTTTGTCCTAAGAATCACTAATATTCTTGAAATTCCAAACAGAAAAGCTTAAAACATCGAATTTTCACTCCCAACATATTCCAAATGGTTACGCTTAGACGAGTATTTTCACTCATTGAATTGCTGAAAAAATTAGCTTTACCAACAAAAAGGGTGCCACATGCCGCTATATCCACCATGAAATCGTGGAGCATATGTTTTCAATTTAGTTTCAGTTTAATAATTCGGTTTTGATCATTTAAAGAAAAAAAAAAAAACTCGAAAATATTACCATCTTCAAGAACATAGGAGCAACAAATTTACCACAAGAAAAGAATATTACTAATTGAAGTCATAGATGAAACTTGTTTGCTCCAATACTAACGGAAAAACTGGTGAAGCAATAACATCAAATACCCAAGAGATCTATGAGTTAGAACTCAGAAATGAATCATCAAAGTCAAAACTGATAGTGTTAGATAAATGAATGGAAGTAAAACAAGCAATTGAGCTGACTCACAACATTTTATTACACAATAACCTTTCAATTTAGTATTCCTTCAATACATTTCATTACGTATTATATCACAAATTACACAAAAGAAATCGTAACCCTAATTTCTTCAAATTAGCATCAGAGAGAGAGAGAGAGAGAGAGAGAGAGAGAGAGAGAGAGAGGGTACTGAACTGAGATCACGAACAGAGGCTCTGACAGTGTAACCACGATCGAGCAAATACTTGACAATCCATGAAGCAATGTAGCCTGATGCTCCAGTAACACACACCGTCTTCATTTCTGCTTCTCAACTTCAAGAGAGAGAGAGGGAGAGAGAGAGAGAGAGGAGGAGGAGAGAGAGTGTGCGTTTTTCTTTGAAGAAGAAGAAGAAGAAGAAGGCTATATGAATAATGGTAGGTGGAAAGTTAAGAATATGATAGTCTCTCACACCTACTACTACCTTACAATATATGACCTCATCATCGCGTTTTTATTCATCTTCAAAACTTGATTAGTAGTGTTCAAACCGTTATAACCGCCGACCACTAATTCAAATAATTGTGCACTTGGAAATCGAAATCGAATCATGGGGATTTTGTTTTCGGTTCAATTTGGTTTTTTCAATATTCCTTTTTTCTTTAACTTTTTAGTTTTTTTAATTATTTAATATAAATATCATATTATGACAAATTCTCCTATGCATCAGTGCACAAATCATTGTAACTGAACGATCGGACCCGAATCCACACATCTGGTTTTCCTTCTTTTTTTTCCGAGCAGCTGGCTTTCCTTTTCTTTTTCCGCTGCGTTTTCCTTTTTTTGTTTTCCTGTTTTTTTTTTTTTTTTTTGCTTCAGGCTGTTGCCTGTATATTGTAAGGATGTGATATTCATGTAATATAAGTGTGATCTTTATATATAAATGTTATCACCTTTATATTCAATAACTTAAGAAAAATTGAAGATTTTAATGTTTTTTCGCTTCAGGTTGAGACCTTTATGTTGTATTGTTGAGACCTTTATGTTGTATTTTTGTGATCTTTTATGTACAAATATCATGACCTTTACGATCCATAACTTATGAAAAAAATGAATTTTTTTGATCATGACCTTTATGAATTATCACTTAGGAAAAAAATGAAAATTTTCAAAAAACTTTCAGCACGAAGGTAACAGACTAAAATTAAAAAATAAAATTTAAAAAAAAAACAAAAAAAAGTGTGCGAATTCTGGTCGACCCAACCCGATCCAATAGTATGTGCACTTAGTGCAAAATAGACCAACTCCATAATTATTCGAATGTTACAATATAATAATTTTGTTTGAGTTGATATTATGATATAAATGAAAGGGTGGGACTATATCCGCACCCATCAATTTTTTAAACACATCTCAAATACTAAATGCACCCAATAAAAACGACTATGAATTACATAATTAATAAACACACCCCACCTATTCTCTATGATTCCGGGTTCTAAACATCAGTTTAGGCGTAACATTAATTCCGCCGAGTCTTAGACGCACCTATTTTTTTTTTAGAAAAAAAAAAAATAGTGTTGGAAGAAAACTCCTCAAAATGGTGTTGTGCAAGATCTTACCTTGTATTTATTTCATCAATACATTAAAGTAAGCTAAATTTTTGCTGCATCTGTTAAAATTGCTAAAAATTCCATACTTCAAATAATTCCAAATTTGTTTCTGAAGGCAGGTCAAAACACAGTTTCCTCATAATTTAAATAGCCACTTCAATTATTTATATGCATGTCACAAAATGCAGCTCAAAGGATGCATAGATCTGAACAGGCAAATGTAACAAAAACAGAGGCTTTACATAAAGCATTATGTGCCTTTGAAATGGCCCTTCTCCTTCAAGCTTTCAAATGTGTCCTTGAGGGCTTGTTTAAGAGGAGTGAATACGACGCCTAGTTCCTTTGCTCTCTCTGTATTCACCTGGTATACCGGCACAAGGGGCTTGTCTTCCGCACACCTGTACAAGATCGAGACGATAACTCATTCGAACGAGGAGATATCATGAGACTTAGAAATAACATTGGTAATGACCAATTACACTTCACTAATATCATTATTCAGTAATTTAATACCTCAATACAAACAACTACTAGGAAATAATCTCTCCATCTCAATAATGCCCCTCCATTTATTTCTTTGAATCCTTCATCAGTCATGTAAAGATTGTTGTAGCTAATTACGAGCTTATTGCAAGGGAATTATACAAAATTTCTATTAGAAACTTACTTTACAATTTAAAAAGAGACAAAAGGTTTTAGAACATGGCTCTTTTTTTTTTTGAAATGGAGCAAGCATCCATAGTCTAACATGTTATTTAATTTCACAAGCACACAAAGTAGACTTCGATTGAATTATGAGGTGGTTCACACAATCAAGATTCAAGGGCAGACAGAAACTCACATCCAGGCTCAGAATTTTCTAAAATACGAATTCTTTGATGAGCTTCATCGTTAATATGTATAAAATACCGAATCAAAATTAGTACTTACTTCTCTGGAAGTTTCATAGTCGGATACAGTTCTCGTAGTATCTTCATAAGATCTAATGGATGTGCACATCTCTCCGCCACGTAATACCTCCCATTAGCCTCGGGTTTCTCGTATGCCAAAATATGAGCATCTACAACGTCATTGACATGTACATATCCATAAGCAGCGTTCATGTATGTCTCTGAACCTGCATAATCCAAGAATGGAGAGGTAGAACTAAAATCATTCATCTCGTAAGTTCTTAGTATCAATACCTTTAAAAAAACAAGTGTTTAGGTTTATAAATATCTGTTACGTGACCCTCCACAACATAATAATTATCATCAAGTTGGGATTAACTAAAAGATCAAAGAACACAAAGGATTGCAAATTTGAGTAAATCAAGCAATGGGATCAACTTTAGCACATAATTGGTGGAACATACCGTCTATCAATTGCAAAATGTGATGACAACTAGTGTTGAGTGATGGTTGCAGCATCGGACCAATCACACAGGGCGGGTTAATGGAGACGAGGTCGATGCCCTTCTCTTTAGCAAAGTCCCAAGCAGAACCCTCAGCCAGTCTCTTAGAAATCACATACCACATCTGCCAATACAGAAGCTATACATCACAAAACTTGTTGCCTAATGTGAACTACACCATTATATCACAAGGTACACAGAACATTGACCTGATTTTCTTTGCAATAATCCGGATCGGACCACCAAGTCTCATCGATTACTGTATCAGCTGTTCGAGGCGTACGATTGAACGCAATTGCAGCTTCGGAAGATGTCAAAATAACTCTTTTAACAGACGGCATTTTTGCAACGGATCCAAGCACATTGATAGTCCCCTTCACAGCTGGATCAATCAATTCCTCCTAAGGGAATACACTACACATATACATTAAGTCCATACATCTCAACATTCGATTCATTTACAGAGACGAAACGACATCAAGAAATTAACCTGGGGATTGGAGGTTTGAATGAAAAAGGGCGAAGCACAATGAAAAACAGCGTCACAACCAGCAACAGCAGCATCAAACGACCCTTCTTCAAGCAGATTTGCTTTGAACAATTTCAGTCGCTCCTTCGCCCCATCAAGTGAGAGCAAGTGATCGTTCTTCTTCGTGTCATCTGTTCATCATTCCATACTTCCATTCAATCATGATCATTTTTACCAAAACATCAATTCTCATAACCACTTTCAATCAAGCAATCAAACAAACACCAACTATGCAATGACCTAACTTCATATAATCGTGAAAATTCACCCAATAAATGGACGATGATCCAATGAAACATCATGAGCAAGGAAAATTAGGGCATATATAAGAGAGAAGAGGAGAGGGAGACACTGACTGGGATCACGAACAGTAGTATTAACAGCGTAACCACGATCAAGCAGGGACTTGAGAAGCCATGAAGCGATGAAGCCCGTTCCTCCAGTTACACAGACTGTCTTAGATGCCATGCTTCTTCTGTGTGTGTGAGTGGTGAAAATGAGAGTGAGAGGTTGACGCCCTATTTCTTAGGACTCCTGCTTTGTGTCTTTCTTTTGTTCCACATGTCCTATTATATTTTTTGTGTTACACTTTTTTTTTTAATTAGGTTTTATTATATTTATTTATGTTACACTTTTTATTTTAATATAATTATTATACTCATTGTTTAGCATCCAAGTGTGTTACATGTTATGAATTATAGGGTCAGTACACCAGGTGTATTAATACACCAGACTCTCACCTATTTTCAGCCATCAGATTTGAAATTATTAAGGTCAAAGTCAACGATTATCTCAGATCTAATGGCTGAAAATGATGTAGAGTTTAGTATATTAATACATCTGGTGTACTACAAAACCACCCTGAATTATAACATGAAACGTATTAAAAGATCAAATTCATATGTATTGGAATACTATGTCTCAAATCACTTTTTTAAACAATTACATAAGTCTTCAATTTTCAACAAAACGTTGAATAAAGAAAAAAAACATTTTTCCATCTAAACTATGTGACTTGTACATTTGTTTTTCTAAAAGTAAGAATGTTTCACTTTTGTATGAACTTTAAATTTGATGGTTTTAAGACAAATTTTGACCATACACATTTTTGAAATCAATAGTTAAGATTTGTTTGATACTGTAAAATATTTAAATTTAAAGTTAAAATGAAAAACTAAAACATTCTAAAAGTTCCTAAAAAAATATAAAATTATGTATA
Source organism: Scutellaria baicalensis (assembly GCA_005771605.1). NCBI lineage: Eukaryota > Viridiplantae > Streptophyta > Magnoliopsida > Lamiales > Lamiaceae > Scutellaria > Scutellaria baicalensis. The sequence goes on along the minus strand of CM016723.1, from coordinate 32,638,979 downwards.
GTTGAGTGGAAAATTAATCCTTACAAATAATATAAAAAACTATTATTGTATAAGAAGTAAAATGGTAAGTGCCACAAATCAATTCATGTTACTTAAGTGGGAGTTTTTTTTTATAAAAAAGAATTCATTTTGATGATAAGGTTGTTTATTAATACTTTTCTATGTCTCTCTTCCACACTCTCTTAAAGACAAAAAGATAAATTAGTTATAGGGGAGGGGGGGGGGGGGGGGAGTGCACTAATCAAATCACATCGTAGTTTATTAATTTTGATTGATTTTTTTTTTTTTTTGCTTTTTTATAATTTAAATTTTTAAATATGATTTTGAACTCCCTGAATCTTATAACTCTCACTATGAAATCATATAATTAAATAATAGATACAAAACTTGAAATCTACTAATGAGTACTTCCACATACAAGTGTATAAATATAAGATACAAACCCCCTTATACAGAGAGAGATACGAAATAATAAATTCCACATATATTAATGTTTGAAAAAATAAGATACAAACCCTACTTACAAGCAAAGATGAAAATATTGCTATCGCAAGTGATATCACAACCTTAATTTTACGAATATATCGATGAATATATTGAAATCATATATCGATATCAAAAAAATTGAAAAAAATGATGGAAATGTTATTAAATTTTTGGAAATTTAACATGAATTTTTAGAGATTGTTATAGCATGCTATTATACACATTTCCACTCAAAAATCATAATACAATGACATGTTTAAAACAAACATATAGAATATACTATATAAATATTGTATGACGTAAAACAATTCACAATATATATAATACATAAATATAATTAGCTCACTACAATTAATTATAAACTAGTAAATACTAGATATTACAATTACCCTAAAATTATTGTAATTGTAAGATTTTTTTTCTATTATAATAATATTATTAATTATTAAGTCATAGCTATATATTTACAATATATAACTATTTATCTAAATAATAACTTAACATGATATCTTAAGTTATTATTCAATATTCATTAATTATTATAATTCAGTAGTAAATTAATTACCAATAATTTATGTTAATTGATATAGAATAATTACTTTGATGATGTAGATTCAGATACAAAGTTGAATATTAATACTATTGATTAGTATTAGATTATAAAACTAAGTATTTTATAGTAATATTTTTTAAATATTCAAAGATCATAATGCGTAAATTGTCACTAATTTCTAGTTCTATACCCACATCAAATCTATTATTAATTGTCATACATATCCTTTTATGCACTTATATTATAATATGAATTATAACATAATTAATCGTAAACTGTTATTGTAAAATTAACTTAAGACTAAAGTTAACATAATAATAATGATATTTTGTATCTAATTTATAAAACGGAAAAAATTCATAAGAAAAAAAATAACGATTTTTGTGTGTAATTACGATATTGTGCGATATATTTACAATATTTCCCGTTTTTCATCTAATTTTGTACTAGAATTGATCGATAACGATATCGATATTTTGCGATATTTCATGATATATCCACGATACTCAGGAAAAAACATTACCCTCTAATATCCATATTGCAATATATCCGCGATATTTTGCAATATTTTCATCATTGCTTACAAGATAAGTATTGTAATTCAGAAGGAGAGATAGAAAACGGAATCATAAATTGGCCGTCCAGCTACCCTACTCATCGTGAGCGCACTAATAATTTTCATGAGTATATCCATTTAATACACCAGATTTTATAACAAAATAAATTAAAATATTTTGTAAAATTATAAAAATGTAAATAATATTTATAGAGTAAAATAATTATCATGTAATTATGCAATACATATACCTAATTTAGCATTATATAGTGTAATTTGATTAAATAATTATTTTATTGTTAAAGTATATGTTGCATTTGTAGACACTACTAAATATTCTTTTATTATATTATTTTGAATATTGATTTGTCGTCACTCAAATCCTTCACTTTTCCGACGCCAATTGGAATTTTCCGGCGTTGACTGGAATCCTCCGATCAAAAAGTCCTGCAAAACAAATAACACCGGGGGTTTTTCCCGGTGAAGGGACTCTGACGCTCAAGTCAGTAATTTCCAAAAATATTGTTCTCGCTTTTTCTTAATACTCAATATGAAAGATAATTGTGATTGTGTGTCAATAGAAAGATAAAGGATATATATATATACTCCCTGGAAGAGACGTGATTTCTTGGGAAAGAGATGTGGCAGTTAGGATTTCTCCTAAAAACTTGGAAAGTGGCGATATTCTCGCAATCGTGGGAGTTATCTCAAATTTGAATTAGTTCATCTGGACTTAGCTCGACATTTCATCTCACAGTTCGACATTCTTGCCTGTGAGTCTGATCAGTTCGCTCAGTGTGCGAACATCCTTGTTCGCTCACACGTTCTCTATTACTTCTTTATTCTGTTCACGCCGATTGGCCTTTAATTCCGGGTCGGGTTTCGGGATAGTTCGAATGTGGTCAGTTCGACCACATCAGTAACTGTGTTCACGCACTAACAAAGTTCGCACTGTTGCCCATTATGAAGCTTCTTCAAGAAGCATCGCGTCCCATCAATCATCCGCCTGCGACGTTTTCCTCCATCCCGAGGCACCCTTTCGTCTTTTCCGTTCGATTGAACTACATCCAACGGCTAAGATCAGACTTGTCAGTTTATGTTAATCCCTAGGCGCCACTTCATTTTCACCGTCGGATCGAACTGCATCTCACGGCTAAGATTGTTTCTGCAACCTCGAAGCACCTTTTCGTCTTCGCCGTTCGATCGAACTGCATCCAACGGATAAGATTTAACTTGTCGTCGTCGTTGGATCGAACTGCATCCAACAGATGAGATTATCTCCGTCCCTTCGACGCGTCCTTTCGTATCCACCGTTGGATCGAATTGCGTCTAACGGCTGGATTTACGACTTTTCGCCTTCACCGTTGGATCGAACTGCTCCCGACGGCTGAGATCTTGCGACTTTTCGGTTTCCCCCCAAAATCAAGAAGGTTCCCCTATATATACCCCCTCTTCATTTTCACAAAGCTTCTTCTGCAACAACTCACTTCTTTTCTCCTAAGCAAGAATCCTCCTCCTTTGAGATTTTTCAAGTTTCACAAAAACAAAACCCAGGTACTCTCCCTTCTTTCTCCTTTCATATTCTTCAAAATGACTTCTTCCCCTTTCTTGATTCACCTGAGGGAGGAAAGCGAATCTGAGGAAGGTTTTGAGGGATTTCCCTTGCGAACTGCTTCTGATTCGCCAATCCCGACGGCTTCTTCTTCTGGTCGCCAAATCCTTTCTTCTTCTTCCCCTCCTAAACGATCTCGCAAGAAAACTGTTCAAAACGTTCTCTTTGCCACTAAAGCCACCCCAACACATACTATCCTTCTTAGTTCGCTCGTAACAGCGGCGGGCTATTCTATAGTCATTCCCAGTCCCGATGATCGACCTCATCGGGCTCCCGCTGGGTGCTACACGTGGTTTCTAAGACACGTGTCTGTAGGTTTAATCCCTCCCATCCATCCTTTTCTTCTCGAGGTCGGTTCGGCCTATGGGGTGTGCCCCATCCAGTTGCACGCGAACTCCATAAGCTACATCGTAGCATTTTATATGGTGTGCAAATGGATGGGGGTCGAACCGACCTCCGAACAGTTTCGTTCTTGTTTCGTACTTAAACACACCAACCTGTTCTATTTAAGCCCCCGAAGCGGACAAAAACGGGCCCAATTTTTGTCCCCAGGAGATGAAAAAATCAGCTCCTGGGAAAAATATTATTTTTTCGTTCGTGCCCCAAATAACAGAACCTTTCAATCTCTCCCTTGGGTTGAGAGCTCGAACCGAAATGAGCCTGCTCCTCCGAGGGACTTCGAACTTGGGGCCTTGGCAAGGTTATTTCGGAGAGGAATGTTCGACATAGTTCGCATGAGTTCATGCGAACAATTGTTGGCTTTCTGGGGATTTTACCCGAACACGCCAGTTTCCCACAAGTTCGATTTAGGTTGTTAAAAGTTTTCTTTTATATCCTTCTTTTTTCAAAACTTATTGAACTGTTCACATACTAACTGTTCGTGTTTTATGTTGCAGATAAAGAAATGAATAACTTTTTCATTCTCGACTCCGGAGTTTCGGAATCCCAAAGGCCTGTCTTTTCGCCAGCAGACGAGGCGGTGAATAGCCGGCAAGCGGCGGCTTTCCGCGAAAAAGAGGAGCGGCGTCTGAGCGAACTGACCCCGCGGGTTAGCCTTGACTTGGCGGAGGATACCTCTGTTCGCACCTCTGCTTCACCGTCCGCAGCTCATGCTGAAGTGACTGAAGAGCTTCCTCTTCGGCGGAAGAAGAAAGCACCCTCCAGTTCACAAAAGAAGGCGCCCTCTATAAAACAGCGAACTGAAGAGGGGTCTTCGGCCGAGGTGGTGCGAACTGAGGTGGAGCCCGACCAGGAGGGGGCTATCGTGCCGGTCAAGGGAGCTTCGGAAGGGGAGGGAGATCGTGAACTGAAAGAGTTTAAGGCTAACGTCTCTCGGTTGTCCAGCTTGACTAAGTACTTCGAGGCCATGGGCCAGAAAGCTTTTCATCGCCGAGATCGGCTAAGGAACACTCTCCAAGAGAAGAAGACCTTGGAGAGTGATCTGAGCGAACACGCCAGCAAAGCTGAGGATCTATCCGCTCGGCTAGAAGAGAGAGAGATGGAGCTAGCGGTTGCCCGCTCCGAAGTGGCCAAAAAGGAAGAGTTGTTATTGGCTAAGGAGCAGTTCGCCGTGGAGCAGCAAACTGCTCTCTCGAACGCGCGAGCTGAGAATCGAAGCTTGTAGGAGAAGCTCGAAGAGGCAGAGAGAAGGCTCGAAGAGGCAGAGAAGTCCCGAGCTGAATTTGGAGAAGTCATGTATCAAAGTGGCTTTTACCAATTCGCTCGGAGCCCAGAAATGGAGCTGATATCGGAAGAGTTCTGGGAAAGGCTCGTTTCCCACCTTTGGGACTCCCTTCTTTTCCTGTCCAAGGCGGCTCCCATGGCTGTAACTTACTCCAAAGAGGGAGTTCGGCTCTGTCAGGAGCGAGCAGGAGAGGCAGTTCGGTTCAATGTGAACGAACTAGGCCAGGAAGTGATGCGGACTCACTCTGTTCTGCCTGGTTAGCATGGCGATCCGAAGGGCAATATCAACACTGAAAAATGGTGGTCGGGTTACCTTGAAGAGGCAATAAAGGAAGTCCTTCCGGACAGCCAGCTCGGCAATCCTGGCCCAAGTTCGTCACTTCCTGCTCCTGTCGAAACTCCTCGAAGTCCAACTCCGCCTCTTCCCACGGATATGTCAAACCCCTCGAGCCAGCTGATGTCCAACTTACTCCCTCTCCTGATCGCACTTAACTTTTCCATACTTGTATTTTTTTCTTCAAAAATTTTTGTAATCGTTTTGTAGTGAATCATCTTTTTTTAATCAAATATAGTTTGCCGATCTCAATGTTTTCTTACTTTATTCAGTTATTAACATTTGAATGAATATCTATTAAGTAATGAATCAAATACTTACTTAGTGAATCTTGAAAGAGTTCCCTTCAGTTCGCTTAATCATTAAGTTCGATAGAACTTCTTCAATTTGCGGCAAACATTGAGTTCGAAAGAACTTTTTTCGATGAGTTCCAAGGGAACTTTCCTAACACGCTTAATCAATAAGTTCCGAGGGAACTTCTTCAGTATGCTCGATTTGTGAGTTCCGAGGGAACTTTAATGTGCTTAATCATCGAGTTCCGAGGGAACTGCTTCGTGCTTCATCGTTGAGTTCCGAGAGAACTGCTTTAGTTCGCTTATCATTGAGTTCCGAGGGAACTTCTTAATCAATTAGTTCCGAGGGAACTTCTTCACGCTTAATCATTAAGTTCCGAGGGAACTTCTTCAGGGTGCTTAATCGGTGAGTTCCGAGGGAACTATGAGTTCACTCCACAATACGATTTCGTTTTGTAATAGAGTTAAGTAAATCAACATAAAAAGACTCGAGGATTTAACGTGGTTCGGTCAAATCGACCTACGTCCACGGAGCAGGAAAATATCTATTATTTATAAAAGCAACAACTTAAAAAATAAAAAGCAACATACTGAGATTTGAGACTTCAAGTATAAAATTTCTTCAAATGGTTGATATGCCAAGGTCTTGGCAGTTCCTTTCCGTGTTCATCGGCGAGCTCGTAGGATCCACCTGGTAAGACTTTTGTAACAGTGTATGGTCCTTCCCAAATGGCATCCAGCTTTCCGATCTCCAACAAGGCATCCGATTGCCTTAAAACCAAATCCCCTACTTGAAACTCTCTTTTTCGAACTTTTCTGTTGAAGGCCGCCTGAATACGTCTCTTGTATAACTCATGGCGAACTCTGGCTTCATCTCGAATTTCTTCCAGAAATAACAAATCTGTTCGAATTAATTCTTCATTTTGCTGCGGATCGAAATTAGTGATTCGTAGAGCTTCGCCCTGAATTTCAGCTGGGACCACTGCTTCCATGCCAAATGCCAAACTGAAAGGAGTTTCCCCCATAGTCGATCTGGGTGAAGTTCGATGTGCCCACAGAACTGATGGCAGTTCGTCCACCCAGTTCGATTTTTCGAATTCAAGTCGTTTCTTGATCCCATCTAGAATGATTCGGTTAACCACTTCGACTTGTCCATTTGCTTGAGGATGAGCCACTGGAGTAAACACTTGTAAAATTTTCATCTCTTTACACCATCCTGTAATCTTTTTGCCTCTGAATTGGGCTCCATTATCTGACACTAAAATTCTGGGTAAGCCGAATCTGCAACAAATACTCTTCCATATGAAATGGATCATATCGGGTTCGGCGATCTTGACCAAGGGTTCGGCTTCCACCCACTTAGTAAAGTAATCCACGGCCACCACCAAGAACTGCTTGTTTCCTCTGGTTTTAACAAGTGGACCGACTATATCAATTCCCCATCTAGCAAAAGGGCAGGGCGAATATACCGTAAGCATGTCTGTTGCCGGAGTGTGGATTATCCAACCATGTTTCTGACAGGCATTGCACTTCCGAACTAGCTCTTCAGCGTCATTCTTCATCGTAGGCCAGTAGAAACCAGCTCGTGCGACCTTTCGAACCAATGCTCGAGCTCCTGCATGTTCAGCACATCCTCCTTCGTGTGCTTCCTTTAAGACTTTAAGTCCCTCTTCTTGGGATAAACATCTAGCATCTGTTGGTAGGAAGGTTTTTCGATACAACACCCCATCTAGCATGTAGTAGAACCGAGCTTGTTTCTCCATTTTCTCGAGGTCTTTTGCCAATCCATCTCTGATTCCACCTAAAAACTTCAAGAAAGGAGTTCTCCAGTCTTGTTCGGCCAAGTCAACATTCATCACCTCATTTTCCTTTCCTACTCCCATGACGGTAATACTCCTCTTCGAACAGTCCTGTAGCGAACTCCCAATCTTAGCCAGATAATCCGCTTTCTGATTTTCACTCCGAGGTATCTGTTCGATCTGAATTTTTTTAAATCGCTTTTCCATCTCTCGTATCTTCTGTACATAAGAAATCATGCGATCCTCCTTAACTTCACATTGATTTTGAAGTTGTTGCGTTACCAATTGAGAATCGGATTTAACTATCAGATCCCGAGCTCCAGCTTGTTCGGCTATTTTCAATCCCTGCAAAAAAGCTTCATACTCTGCTTCATTGTTAGATGCCTTAAATTGAAATTTTATGGCGAACTCTAACTCATCTTTTTCAGGACTAATCAATAATATCCCTGCGCCTGCACCCTGACGAGACGAAGATCCATCTACAAATACTTCTCATTCTTTCTTGTCTTGTAGCCTAGTTGTTTCCTGAATAAAATCCGCCAATGCCTGACCTTTTATAGCTGTTCGCGGCTCATATTTCAAATCAAACTGTCCCAGTTCGACTGCCCACTTGACTAGCCTTCCTGATGCGTCCGGTTTTCCCAATACTATACTCAGCGGATGATTAGTTCGCACTGTGATCTCATAGCCCAAAAAATATGGTCTCAGCCTTCTGGCCGTGGTGACTAAGGCGTAAGCAACCTTCTCCACCTCTGTGTAACGGATTTCTGCCCCATGCAGAACTTTACTAACGAAGTATACTGGGAACTGATCTCTTCCTTCTTCGCGAACAAGAACCGAACTGACCGATTCCTCTCCGACTGTCAAGTAAACGACCATCACACTTCCCTTAACAGGCTGTTTCAACAAAGGAAGTATGAGGAGAAATGCCTTCAGATCTTCAAACGCCTTTTGACAGTCAGCATCCCAACTAAACCGACCATTCTTTCTTAAAATTTTGAAGAAAGGCAAACCCCTGTCCGCCAATCTGGATATAAATCTACTCAAAGCAACGATGCGACCAGTTAGCGTTTGTACCTCTTTGATAGTTCGGGGAGGTGTCATTTCTTGTATAGCTCGGACTTTACTGGGGTTGACCTCTATTCCTCTGTTTGTCACCATGTATCCCAATAACTTCCCTGCTTTCACCCCAAACGAACACTTGGCTGGATTCAATCGCATCCCATGTTTTCGGATTGTTGCCATCGTTTCCCTCAAGTCTTCTGCATGGGTGTTCGCCTGTATGCTTTTTACTAGCATATCATCGACATATGCTTCCATATTGCGGCCCAATTGGTGTTTGAACACCTCGTCCACCATTCGCTGGTAAGTAGCTCCTGCATTTTTTAGTCCGAATGGCATAACCGTATAACAATATGTACCTGATGATGTAATAAAGGCTATATTGGGTTTATCTTCGGGATACAACATGATATGGTGTTATCCTTGGGCTGCATCCATCATGCTCAACAGTTCGCATCCGGCAGTAGAATCCACAAGTTTATCGATCCGCGGAAGAGGATAATGATCTTTGGGGTAAGCTTTATTCAAATCCCGAAAGTCGATACACATCCGCCACTTATTTCCAGGCTTCGGGACTAGCACAACATTGGCCAACCATCGAGGATATTGGATCTTCTCAATGTGCCCAATCTCGAGCAATTTCTCGATCTCTTCTTTGATAATTCTATTCTGTTGTTCCCCGAAATGTCTTAGCTTCTGTTTGACCGGTCGAACATCCGGTTTGATGTTTAACTTATGAACAACTATCTCTGGATTTATGCCTTTCATATCTTCTGGTTTCCAAGCAAACAGATCCACATTATCCTTAAGAGCAGCCACCATTTCTTCTCTGGTCTGTTCTGATAATTGACTTCCGAGGCGAACCGAATGTCCTGGTAGCTCCGAGATCAATTCCACACTCATTAGTTCGCCTTCTGCGAACTCCACAGTACTTGCGTCATCACCTTTTTTCAGACTTTTGTCCCTTCCGCGATCAAATCATCTCTCTGTTCGCTATGGCGCTTGCGTGACTCGGACTGTCGAACCGCAGCGACATAACAACGCCGAGCAGTTTGTTGGTCGCCATGAACAACTCCTACTCCAACCACTCGCCCTTCCTCATTCTGAACAGGAAACTTCATCATCAAATAGGCAGGTGAGATAACAGCAGCATACGAACTCAAGGAAGGTCGGCCCAAGATCACATTGTATTGAGAGGGCGCATCCACTATAAGAAAGGTCATCGTTTTGTTCTGCCTCCATTCTCCGTCTCCTAAGACCATAGGCAATTGAATTTTGCCATATACCGTTACAGACTCTCCTGCAAAACCATAAAGTGAAGTTTCTACAGGTATTACCTCCACTGTTGATCTCATCTTTCTGAAACAGTCCATGAACATGATGTCCACCGAACTTCCAGTATCTACGAACACCCGTTCAACATTAAAACCTCCTATCTCGGCAACGATCACCATAGCATCGAACTGAGGGCTCTGAATAGCAACACGGTCGCGAACTCCAAACTCGATCGCTACCTCTTCGAAAATAGAGTGAACCGTATTCTGTTCTTGCCTAACAGAATTAAGTCTCGCCTTACGAGCTCTATTAGAATCTCCGTCTGTTGGCCCACCCATAATCATGTGAATAGTGGGTCTTTCTTCTTGTTCAGGTCTAGCTCGCACTGGGGGCGGTGGAGGTGGAGGTAATTCCTGCTGCTCTTGCCTTCTTTCTTGTCTTGGCTCTCTTCGATCATTCCGATGCTCGCGGTTCGATCGATTCTGACGAACAAAACGAGCTAATTTGTTCTCCCTGATTAGCCTTTCCAGTTCATCTCGCAAATGTAAACATTCGTCAATTCCATGCCCATATTCATTATGAAATCGACACAATTTACCGTTGCCGAAGGTAGCTGGTTTCTTCGGATTAGGGCTCCAGGTCGACGGCCACTTCAACTGGGGCAGGTTCCATATTTCCATCAATACCTATCCGGGGGACATAGTCATGGGCGTATACTGTTCGTACCTCCGCCCTGTCCTGTTTTCTCTCAAAGGGGGAGGAGCAAATCTTGTTCGCTGTTCCCCCCATCTCTCTTTCTCGCCGCCTCATGATCCTGTTGCGTCCTGCTCATGCGACTTGAACTTTCTCCTTTCTTCATTCGAACGGCCTCCTCCAAGTTAATGTACTTGGTAGACCTTTGCAACAGTTCGTCAAAATTGTTGGGGGTCTTCTTAACCAACGAAGTATGGAGATCCCCCTCTTTCAATCCTTGGATGAAAGCGCTTATAACCAAATCGTCCGAAGCCTTAGGAGCTTCTAAGGTAGCAGCTGTAAATCTTTTAACATAATTCCGCAAGGACTCATCGGCTTTTTGTCTTACGCTGAACAATGTCTGGGTAGATCGCCTCTGCCTTCTTGAACTGGCGAACTGATGCAAAAACAATTCCGACAGTTGTTCGAAATTATGAATTGTCCCATCATTCAGCTGGCTGAACCATGTCTGAGCAGCCTTGGTAAGGGTAGTGGCGAACACCCTACACTTGATACCATCTGAATACCGATGTAGTAGAGCAGTATTGTCGAATCTACATAGATGGTCCCATGGGTCTGTAGTACCATCATATTCAAAATTCACCGGCCGAAAGGAGGCTGGCAACTCATCTTCCATCACCTCCTCAGAAAAAGGATTCCCTCGGGAATTCCGAGGAATCCGTCGAACAGTCCGCTGGACTTCTCGCAGCTCCTTTCGTAAACCATCCACTCTCTCAGACAGTTCGTCATGCCCTCGTTTCTGGCCTCGAGGATGACCAGATTGGCTTTCTTATTCGTCCATCCGAGATCTGTCGCCCTCTTGTTCCCTTCCAACAGGCATGTCAGTATTATCCTGTTGTGAATCAACCTTCTGCTTGCCCAAAGCTTTTTGAACAGCTGCCTCTATCAAGGCTGAGAGTTCCTCCGGCGTCAACGTGACAGTGCCGGGAGGATTAGCTGGTGCAGAGTTCTGGTCTTCGTTTTGTCGCACGGATGGTGCTCCTTCGTCTAACCTCCTTCGGGATCCTCTGGTATTCACCATCTTCGCAATTTCTCTACGTCTTAAATGCTCAAAGTTACGAAAATATTTTTCCCACAGACGGCGCCAATTGATTTGTCGTGACTCAAATCCTTCACTTTTCCGACGCCAATTGGAATTTTCCGGCGTTGACTGGAATCATCCGATCAAAAAGTCCTGCAAAACAAAGAACACCGGGGGTTTTTCCCGGTGAAGGGACTCCGACGCTCAAGTCAGTAATTTCCAAAAATATTGCTCTCGCTTTTTCTTAATACTCAATATGAAAGATAATTGTGATTGTGTGTCAATAGAAAGATAAATGATATATATATATACTCCCTGGAAGAGACGTGATTTCTTGGGAAAGAGATGTGGCAGTTAGAATTTCTCCTAAAAACTTGGAAAGTGGCGATATTCTCGCAATCGTGGGAGTTATCTCAAATTTGAATTAGTTCGTCTGGACTTAGCTCGACATTTCATCTCACAGTTCGACATTCTTGCCTGTGAGTCTGATCAGTTCGCTCAGTGTGCGAACATCCTTGTTCGCTCACACGTTCTCTATTACTTCTTTATTCTGTTCGCGCCGATTGGCCTTTAATTCCGGGTCGGGTTTCGGGATAGTTCGAATGTGGTCAGTTCGACCACATCAAATATGATATAATATATTATTTTGGATGGTTAAAAGTGGCAAACCTCATTCTTACATGTGAAATATGATTTTTCTCCTTACATGTTGATATTAAATACTCCTCACAGTTTCCGTCGGAAATACTAGTGGAGATGACCAAAATTGATTACTTTTTGGTCTTTTTTAAACCTGAGGGCCAAAATCGGCCCACGACCTTCCTACAAGATCATAATTGAAGTTTTTCCCTTTTTATACAATTTTCTATATGAAGTGATATGTTAAATATAATATTATTCTATAAAATTTAAATTTCTTTTTTTTTATCAAGTCCACTTAAATCTCAAATACCCTTACTTTAGAGAACTCATTATTTGATGAGAACTAATTATCGATCTTTGAAATATGGGTACTATATAACCTTTTAATTTGGGCTCCTCTAGGGGAATGGGCCTGAAATCCCCAATTTTACGACAATTAATTTGGAAATGAATAGTGTGTGTGACTCTAGTTTATGGAATGTCACTGCATTCATAAAAATTTAAGATTTGTTTGTTCCAATAGTGTTTTAAAAGTCTACATTAAATCATCTCTACTGTCAACCTTGTGTTGGATTCTTAAATTCTTTCTTCTGATTTTCTTTTGTTTTTATGAAAATTACAAAATATTCACTTTTATTATGAAAAATGATTCATACTGTTGAAGATGAATATTAATTTCAGTATGCAAAATTTACATTATTTTTTTGCACATTGCTAGAGATTAAAAAATTCCATTAGATTTTCGCTTGAAGCCTTGATCTGAAATCCGTATATTAATCTAATTAAGTATGGCTTGAGGAAGGGAATATTTGAACATACATATATATATACGAGTATTAGCACATGCGTTGCATGTGGAAGATAAATTATTTAAATAAAAAATATTATAATACTATTAACCTTAAATAATATAATTTTTATAAGAATATACAATCTATATTAAATTAAATTAAATTCAAAAAAAAGGTATAGTAAATTAGAGTCCTACTTATAATAGAACTCTTTATAATTTTTGTTTGGAATTTTTTTGTAAAATTATTTAAATATGAAAATCATAAATTACTATTATAACCTTAAATAAAATATTTAATAAGGATATATTAGGCAATCCATATTTTGTAAGAAATATTCATACTTTTATATAGGTAATAGATATATATATAGGAAACATACATTTTCGTTAACTTTTGATGTAGAATCGTCATAACCACCACTTCACCATCAGAATCTGCCACAACATTATTAGTTACTAGAACATAAGAAGCAAAAGTCAAGGGCAAGTCAAGTTTCAATCAAGCAATGGTTTCTTAAAATCATTCCATTAGAAAGCATGCTCAAAACAGATGATACATATATGAAGGTTTAGTTTCCATAGAATTTAGACAAAGTTGAAGTTGAAGTCTATGAGATTAAATTAACTTTGAGAAGCAATTGATGGAGTGAGTAGGTGTGGGCATTGAGTGAGGTGGTGAAGGGAGTGTGAAGAAGTTTTTGTGAATCAAGCTATCAACAGTTTCCTTAAGGCTTTCTTTGAGGGGAATGAATTTAACACCAATCCCTTCAGCTTTCCCTCTTGACACTTTGAACTTTGGCTCAAAACCTTTGTCGTCACAACATCTGCAAACCAATTTCATGTCACCCATAAATTAGCTACCACTAGAAATTCACCAGTGAGTACTCATAAATTTAGGGATTTTTTAGTCATTTAGCCTGATGCATGCAACACCATTATGTTATACACAAATACCTGCTGAGGCAGTCCGACATATAGGAAGGTTTCCGTGAGAAGGATTCTTTATACCCACAAACTAAACTCAATTTCCATGTGAATTGTGTAGTGTGGATTGTAAATAGTAGATAGTTAATGATCATTTTGAAATAAAAGACTTACTTAAGAGGAAGTGGAATAGTAGGGTACAAATCATGCAAAATGTCCACAATCTCAGAGAAGTGAGCAACACTCTCAGCCATAATGTATCTTCCATTAGCTGAAGGATTCTCAAATGCAAGTATATGAGCATTTGCAACATCTTTCACATTTACATATCCATATGTAGCATTATTGTAAGTCTCTGCACCTGCTTTTCAAAACCAACATTAATCTTCTAAATATTTAACTATATTTCAATCTTCTTTCAAAATCTATACTTGTGCAAATACATAACATTAATATCACATCATCCATTATATAAACAAGCTTAATTAAATCTGACTTATAAAATTAATAAATTAATAGTCTTGATAAAAAATCTTAACCTAACTCTTTATAATATTGGTCGAGCCTGACTAATACTAGGTCCTAATTAAACTCCTGTCTAGTAGTTATTTTGCTTAAACATAAATCTAGGGATTTTGTGATTCTAATCAATCATGTTACGTATCTAGGTGTGTTGAGTATTTTCGTTGGGACAATCTTAACAAATTAGGAATAATAATAAGGAATATTAAATCAACACACACACACATATATATATATATATATATATATATGAATGAAAAATTACCCCACAAGCGAAAAGATAGTATTGAATGCTATCACTTTTCAAAGAAACCAAAACGAAAATGACCACACTATATAACCCCAAAACACTACCAAACATACTACATTGGATATCCCAAACATATAACCTCCACTACTGTCTACTAGAACAAGATATAAAGTTTGTGGGGTTAAATTCAATTTTAGTCCATTTAAAAAGTCATTGTCCAATTTTCATCCACCATGGAAGTGATTTTCAATTTTAGTCCAATTAAATCAAAAATCGTCACTATTTAATCCATTTTTGTCACTATTTCGTCCACCATAGAAATGGTTTTCAATTTTCAGTTTTCAATTTTAGTCCAATTAAGCCAAAAATGGACCAAATAGTGACGATTTTTGGCTTAATTGGGCTAAAATTGAAAACCGCTTTCATGGTGGATAAAATTTGGACAATGACTTTTTAAATGGACTAAAATTAACCCAAAATTTGTGCCATACTCAACTTTGCAGTGCATCAAAAGTCAAAACAAAGAGTTAAAACTATCCATATATAAAATGTTGAACTATCAAGAAAATTGAGTGCATGTGACAATTAAATATTGCCGCAAAAACACTGATAATTATCCTAAAAACGTTTTGTGACAACATTTTTTCATAAATTTATTATTGCAAAAGCATTCTCGTAAATAGTTTTTTTACAACATCAATGTTGTCATAAATAAGTGTTTTTTCATTGCTTTTTGTGACAATGTATTGTCAATATATAATTATCATTCTTTTGCGACAATTTCCTGTTGGAAAAACTAGACTTTTTCAACAGCAAACATCGATCGTCGCAAATAATCTTATCGTAAATACTCATTTTTCTTATAGTGTATACTGCCAAATTGACCACGGATCACAATCTTGGATAAAGTGACAGAAAGCAAAAGAATTAAGCAATTAGAATTGAGAGTGGAAGAAATGCACCTAGCTAGCTACCTTTGAGCAACTTCAAAATGGAAGCACAACTTGTGTTGAGAGTTGGTTGCAATAGTGGACCAATTACCATTGATGGGTTTATAACAACCATATCTATACCTTTCTCTTTTACAAACTTCCAAGCTGCTTCTTCTGCCAATGTCTTCGAAAGCACATACCATTGCTGATCATGCAAATATATATATATATGATTATACAATCGTACGTAAAGTATATTTGATCGCGAATGTGAAGAACGAAACCTGAGTGCGGGTGCAGAAGTCCGGGTCGGACCACCAAGTCTCATCAACAAGGACATCAGGGGTGAGTTTGATGCCATTGAAGTAAACAGAAGCCACTGAAGAAGTCAAAACTACCCTTTTAACAGATGGTGCTTTTGCACAAGATGCAAGAACATTTACTGTTCCTTTCACTGCTGGATCTATCAGTTCTGCCTGATCAAAACCACACTCCCATTTTGTTATTTGGATGTTGCATGCATACTTATATGATCAATATTGATTAATTGCATATGATGTAATGTTTAGTGTCCCATGATAAATATATGTCTTGAGTACTGTACTATAGTTCCAAACTTTCGACTAATAAAGGGTTTTGGGAATTTGAATCATATGTCGCGTTGATGTGAACTGATCTGTTTCACATTTAATATTTTTGAATGATGTGGCATCCCGAAGGACATAAATTAAAGTGTCATCATGGATGTATGTTGGGTCTTTCTAATCATTTTTGTGTTTGTAACCTCTGGTCTTTTCAAAGTTATATAAGTTCTATTAAATCATTTTAAGATTTTGTTTATGGCCTTTGGGGTGAAAATGGCCTCATAGTTGTTGTCGTCATATCAGTGGAACTTCATAAATGACCTTTGTGGTGGTCATCATGATGTGAGTGAAACTCTATTGGTGGCCTTTGGATTTATCATCAAGCTTTTGTGTCTATTTGATGTTTAGAGATTACAACTAATTGTAGGACACTTTGTACTAAGAGTACATAAATTAGGTGATAAGATTCAGTGAAAATCTTTTAAAAATCACTAGTGAGTGTATATAGCTACCTCTGCCTTTTGCTATGGATTCCTTGTGAATCTTTTGGTGACAAGTTTTGTCGTCTGGAGATATATTTATTTCTCAATATATTTCGAAGAATGTACTTGAACATGAAAAATAATTTTTAGGGAATTAGTAGTGTTACTTATGTAGTTATATTTGAATTTTTTTTTTTTTAAGATATTGTTGGGATGATTTAATAGAAGTTTGTTTGCTCGTGCATAAATCATCATTTGTTTGTTTGTTCAAGTTTGTTGTCCTTCCAAACTAATTTCCACATTTTATTGTTAAAATATTCCCACATCTTTCACACATCTCTGATAATTCAACAAAACTCATGTGAAACGGTCTCACGGATAGTTTCCGTGAGACGGATCCTTATTACCCATGAATTGAATTCATATCCACAAATTTGCATATGAATTGCTAAACGTGGGTTATAGGTTGACCCATCTCACGAAAAAAGATTCGTGAGACGGCTCACACAAGACATACTCCTGATAATTTAGTACCCGAAACAATTTCTTTCAAAAGAAATAAAAAAGATTATTTTATATAAAAAATAAATTAATTTATAAGCTAATTGAAAAAAAAAAATGCTAGTTGAAGTTTGGCCTACTGGAGTTCTTCTTTTAAGTCCCAACCTTGGTTTAATAAGGGGCTTGATTTTGGAATTTTAAATCCACCTAGTTGAAATCTTTTGGCCATTTCTCATTTAAATACATTAATATTTTGGACACTTAAATTTAGGCATTTACTCTTTAATTTTGATCAATTTAAGATTAAACTAGCTCAAAATATCAAAATTCAAGCTATATCATACATTTAGTGTGTGATTTGTGTGTGATTTAGACTACTTCTTTTTTTTTTTTTTTAAAGATTTTATTCGATTATCATAGCATTGAGCTTGAGACGAACTGAAATGTGCAACTTGATTTGGGGAGATGGTATGACTTGAGGAGGAGAAAGTTTTGGTATTAAAAAAAAAAATTTTTATTAGGTTTTAGCTTGAATTTTAGGTGAACTTGACATTGTTTATTTCGGATGAAATCGATCCTCTTCCTTATAAATTAATTTATTTTTTAGGTTTCATCTGATTTTTATTTCGGAATTCACATCAGATATATAAGCCCCCCCCTTTTTTTTAGTGACAATAGAAGTAGAGAAACTCAAACCTAAGATTTTACTCTCAACATGATGTGTAATAAAATCTATGTAAGCCTATTTTTTCCTATGTTAGCACATAGTAAAATTGGATCTACATGAGTAGAACACTGATTTAACTTGTATTGAAGCTCAAGAAAAAGAGGCATTAGAGCCTTTACTTTTAAGGCATCAGATATATAGTTTTTTTTTTTGCTAAATACAATTGCAATGAAAGGGAATTTTATTAGTGGTAAATCAATTTTTAACCAAATGAAGGCCGGATCTACAAATATTGTGACTTGAGTTGAATTTACAAACTAGGCCCCTATTAAAAATCATTCAAAATAACGAAAAAAAAAAAAGAGGTTGCTATAATTCAGTATATTAATATTATTATAAAAATAAAATGAGTACAATTAAGTTTAAAATAATTACTTAAAGCCCAGTTTGACTTGAATTAATTTTTATATTCTTGATTTGTTGTTTCCTTTTGAAATATCCAAATTCATACTTGGGAGACATTATACAATGACATTAAAATTATAAATTAAATTAACAAACCATGAGTTATTTTAGCACTAAAACTTTATACATAGAAACATACGTAGATGTATACAGAAACAAACAATCATATTATAAATACAATTAAATTAACAAATTATTAACTATTTTATTAATAACAGTATAAAAATAAAACCATTGATTAATATAGGAAAAAAATGTTAGAGTAATACTATAAATACTACCTCCGTCCCGGCTAACTTTGCCTACGTTTGATCGGCACGGAGCTTAAGAAATAACTGTTGACTTTGATGTGATGTGTTATTTTAATGTTTTTGAGAGACAATTTTGTAATTAATGTGTGCTTTTTGAGTGCAAAAGTTGTAAAATGAGAGAAATTGTGGGGTAAGGGAGTAAATTTTTCTTTGCCATTTTTGGGCTGGCAAAATAAGATGGGACAAACAAAAATGGAAAGTAGGCAAAGTTAACAGAGATGGAGGGAGTATAAAATAAAAGTTAAGAACTTAAATTATCATATCAAAAATTATTTGAATACAAACATAGATAAGTGAATAAAATAAAATAGAGTAATTTATTTAAATACAAACATAAATAAGTGAATTAAAGAGAATAAATTAGAAAAGAAATGCATCCACTCGCTCCTGCGATATCGACCTTTATCACTTGCAAAATGAGACTCATACCATGAGGCTACCCAAAATTTCATCCAAAAAATTTGCCACAATACATATACACACATGTATATACAAGTATACAAAATAATGAGCCCTAAAAGTTCGTATGCTTTTCGGACTTGAGACAATCGATACACCAGATTCATAAAAGTTCCGACCCTGGACCAACTTATAAGAGAATTTTCCTTTCGTTATTCTCTCTACTTTTATTACATCTTTTAGCCGTTTTTATTAATTATATCATCGCTATGAAATAGAATTAATGGTACGACTAAAGTATTAATGGTATGAGCTTATGAAAATGGAATGACTTAATCCGGTTGGCATATGATGTACAACCTCTATTTTGAATAGTAACTACGATCTATATTTTGGAAAATATAGTCTGATGAAATAAAATAACTAAATTCTATTGATATGAGATAGAATGATATGACATGTAAGTGGTATGAGTGAGGAAGGTAAAAAAAGTCAAATTTTGACTTTAAAAATCAAATTAATTGTTTTTTTTTTCCGTTAAATGTTAACCTTCTCATTGTTTTCATAGAGTTTTTAACTTTTGGGATTTCCAACGGACATGTCCGGAAAAATTAGGATTCTGACAAAGAAAATGATTGGATTGGACACATTTCTTAATTACAGGACTAAAATTGATAGTTAGAAAATAATAGGACCAAAATCGAACTAATATCCGTTGAGCAAGACCAAACATGAAATTAACCGAAAAAGATAGTATGAAGAAGAGGTAGTAGGGTTGTACCTGTGGATCATTGGAAGGGGTAAGAAAAGGAGAAGCGGTGTGAAAAACAGCAAGACAGCCATGAACTAAGGCATCAAAAGAGCCTTCTTCAAGTAGATCTGCTTTCATCAAATGAAGCCTCTCCTTTGCTCCTTCCATTTCCAACAGATGCTCTACCTTCTTTATATCCTCTGCACATATATATATCACCATTAATATTATTTCTCCAACTATTTTGAAATTCACAAATTAAAAAAGAGATATATATTGATATTATGACCAGGATCTCGAACAGAAGCATTGACAGTGTAACCACGAAGGAGCAAGAATTTCACAAGCCAAGAAGCTATGTAGCCTGATGCTCCTGTTACACACACTCTCTTCATCCTTCTTTTCTAATTTGCTCTTTGCAATTCTCAATCACCTTCCTCGTATATACTTATATACGCAAAGGATATGCTTAAAATGCTTACGATGGACAACTGATCTTAATATGTTAACCGTTTAGTTGTAATGATCTTATCCCCTAATTATATATATGACAAGTGAAATTAATTGGTATGTTCGATATTTGACATATCAGCAATGAACATATAATAATGTGACCACACTGGATAAGATAGCAGGACTGATATATAAGTGTGTGTTTTTTTTCTTTTCTATAACATAATAGTCCTCATTTCTCACATGCAAACTTTGTTTATATATATTGTTTCACAAAAACTCATATGAGACGGTCTTACGAATAGTTTCTGTGAAACGAATCCTTATTACTCACGTGTTGAATCCATTTTCACAAATTTCAATATGAATTATTAAGGGTGGGTTATGAGTTGCCCGTCTCACACAAGAAGATTTATGAGACGGTCTCACATAAGAGCTACTCATATTATTTTATGTATTATGCATTTTATCGTTGGTGTGAGATAAAACGATGAAATTAGTTGAACGGTAAAGAGTAATGAAAATGGAACTATCTAATTTTGTTGGTAGGAAATTGGGTGGCATATTTTGTGTTTGGGATGGTGCGAGTTCATGTAAATAAAACAAATCAATTATATTGGTATGTGATTCGGGGAATTAGATCCTCTATTTTAAATTGTGTTTCATCTCATGTTTAATTGTTGTCAGTAGATGACAGATTTACATTGGTGTCATCTTTTATATGTGACGTATGTGTATTATATTGAAACAGCAGATGAAACAAAGTTTGGAATAGAGAATCCTGATTGGTGATTCAGTGGTACAACATAATTTGATGCGGCGGAGTACACATAGCTGGCTCATAGTCGATTTTGAAGACGACTCTAGAAAGTGTATAACGAGGCATCTTTCTCTCTATATAATGCAGGTTGGTGTGAATACTACAAATGATAAGTGCAACTATGTTAAATTTTGGCTACAGAAAAATGAATTGTGGTTAAATAACATTTTGTTCCATAAGTTATTATACATGAAACCTCTACTACTATAACATGTTATATAAGTAAATGTTTTCTTCTATATTTTTATGAATGGATTTTGGATGTCAGAATTTGGAATTCCCATTTGTTATGAGATATATAATGTGTATGGATGCTATTCTTTCCATTAAAGATAAATTAGTTGATATTAACACCATTAAAAAGAAAAAAATGTGGCAATAGAACATATTAATGAGTGCAATGAATAACAACTATTGTGGATGTTCTATTGAAAAGAAAGATAAGGACAAAATATTATAGCATGATATTGTGATTTTACGAATCTTTATTCAAAAACTACAACTCGTTCCATTTCAAAATAGGTTTTTATCACAATTAATATGAGAGAAAAAATAGAAGATTCAATTCATTGTATCATGCCTTTTAGTACATGAGACAAAATAACCACAACCACAACCACATTAATCAGTGATGTGAGGTTGTTAAGCGCCAAAAAAAAAAAAAAAAAGTTTGGGGAGAAAATTGCAAAAATCACAAAGTCTAGGACCAAAGTGTAACAGCCTAATTTATTTGTTATTATCAAAAGTCTTGTCTAAATCATAATTTGTCATCTCCCTTTTCCAGCACTGAGCTTCATATTCAATCACAAACATAACGGGACCATTAGTACTTATCATAACTCAAATCTCGCAAATTGAATGACTTATATAACTAATTATTTAAAATAGTTTTAAGTTGTCAGAAAAAGGTTAATTGTTTAAAAACTTAATTTTCCTGAACTAATTCCAATATGACTGTAAATTCTTGAGTTATGTAAAACAAGATTAATGAGGATAACATTATGGTTAAGTATATAATATATATTTAGTATATATCATTTAAAAGTTGGTATATGGTGGCTACAATGATATCTTGCTACTCATGTAATAACAAGTCTAGACAATTTACATAAAGAGGAGTAATTATTATGTGAGACAGACTAACTTATAACCCACAATTCATATATAAATTTGTGAAAATAGATTTGTGAAATAGGATTTACCTCATGAAAACTATCCGTGAAACCATCTCACTCAAGTTTTTGTGTCAAGAGAAATGGTTGAGTATATACATAAATAATGGCAAAAACTCTTCAATTTTTCTTGTAAGTTACAATGTATAAAGGAATGTATGTTTCTATATAAAGGTCACACCAATACAACATAGAAACCTTAACTTAAAGTGAAAAAAACAAAACAAGGAAAATAATAGAGACACGAATTTGAGTCCACCCACACCCGATCCATTTACATGTGTACCAATATTACATGAGAGACCGACTCATAAATAATTATATATACATATAAATATGTGCATCTCAACTTTTATTCCATGTATAAGTATGATGATTGGGAGAAAAAAAAGTTTGATTTATGTTCAAAAGTTATGCAGAAAAAAATCACCTACTTATTAGAAAAACATTTCATTACTTAAAAAGAAATCCCAATATTTAAAAAAAAAAAGAGTAGAGTACAAAGTATCACAAACAAGGAACAAGAAAAAATTCATCCTCATTGAAACACTGACATAGCAAAGCCCAATTGGAAAAAAAAAAACTACACAATGAAAAAAAGAATATCGGGTAAACCAATGAAAGAAGCAAAATAGGAATATATAGAGAAAAAATTCAATTTTAGTCAATTTAAAAAGTTATTGTCCAATTTTCGTTCACTATGAAAGTGATTTTCAATTTTAATTCAATTAAGCCAAAAAATCTTCACTATTTGGTCCATTTTTGGCTTAATTGGACTAAAATTGAAAACTGAAAATTGAAAACCGCTTACATAGTGGACGAAATAGTGACAAAAATGAATTAAATAGTGACGATTAATTTTTTGGCTTAATTGGAGTAAAATTGAAAACCGCTTCCATGGTGGACGAAAATTGGACATTGACTTTTAAAATTGAATTTAACCCGAAATATATATATACACACCAAACAATTAAAGTTTAGAGGGAAAAACTATACGGAAGAAAAGAGTATTGGATAACATTTCATTACTTTGATAAATCTTTTTGTGCACGTTTTTATTCCCTATATTAATTTTATATTTCTACTTTGAAAATAAAAGGGATATCTAGAAAATTTTAATTGTAATTTTTATTTTCATTTTATAGGTTGATAATACGTGGATTGAATTGGCTGAAGTCGACCTCCACAATATATATATATATATATATATATATATATATATATATTGTGTAGGCATATAATTAATACAAACTATATAAATAAGTGAAGGGAAAACCCATTTCTAAATGATATTTATATATTATTACTCAATTATTCCCACCAAGGATATACATACAACTTGTCACGTTTGGTGGAACAGTCAATTAATCTGATGTTAGTGGTGTATATATAATTGGAGATTCATTGAATTAATTGATTTTGATATAACATGATCTGACTGCAAGACAACAAATTTGCCTATCAATTTGGGAGCCCCAATACTCGATTATCACGTGAAAATTGTCGACAGAAAATATCGTATAAAATATATAGATAACCAATCTTGTGTAGATGATAATTAGTTCATGGCTATGATATGTCCACAATAATATTTAATTTATTGTAAAAATCAATATGTAATTATAATAATGTAATGCAATAATTATAATATTATGAAAGTTATATTAATTATAATAATTATATACATCATTACTTATCTTAACTATATGTAATATATTCTTTAAAAAAAAACTCAGGGAGTTGTTCGCGTGAGCTTATATGTATATACTTGCAAAACTCTTGCATTCTATAAATGTAAAATTTCTCTAAGTACAAGAGGTTATTGTAAGGCAAGGATACTGTGTAGAAAGGATATTACTCTCTGGAAGAAAATAGAAGCAGAAAAAGAAAGGTTGCTGAAACTCACAAGTCAAAAGGATATTGCGGGATACTGACTCTCAAAGATACTGAAAATAGAGCTTATTGCAGACAAAACGAACAAGCAACCTGAAGAAGAAAGCTGGAGCATGATCTGAGAAAACTCCGAGGAAAAATCAATTCAATACGAGGATCATACTAAGTTACCAGTTGAGACAAAAAGGATGAAGCAAATCAGAGGAAGAAACGTATACACCAAAGGTTGCTGAACTTCAAAGAACATTTAATGAACTGTACTATGAAGATCAAATGCATTAAATGCTGAAGATCTGTCTCTCTTCAAGGGGCAGAGTTTATACTCTATAAATAGAAGACGAGATTGATTGGAACGACAACTAAAAACATCTAGCATCCTACGCTATTTAATGTTCTAAGCCTTCAATTTCAAATCATTCAAGTTTCGATCACTCAATCTAACAGCAAGCAACAACAGAGCTACCTGCACTTAGAATCCAAGCTTGCTGCTCCTAGTAGAAGAACAAAGAAAATTTATCTCTTTATCTTAGACTGTTTAAGAGTGTTTAGTGCTAGAAATTGTTTCCTACTACATTTTCGCTCTTTGCAGAAAAGAGTAAGGATCATGTGTGGGTCATTTGGTCGAGTAGAAGTAATTTGTGTGGGAGGCTTGCTACTCTTTGTTAAGTTCGAGTTTTAATATCTAGGTTTGTGTAAATCAATTGTTCTAACAAAGTTCCCCCTATGGAAAAGGGTAGAGTGGACATAGAAGGGTTACTCCACCTTCGAACTTCTGTATATCACTTGCATCTCTTTATCTGTCTGTATATCTATCTTGTTGCATATCTATTTGTCAATCATCATACTCATTTGCATAGAAAATATGTTTCCATACTTGTGTTTTCAAAGGCTTACATAAAGGAATTTCCGCTGAAATTCTCTAAGTTCAAGTTGTTCAGTAACCTATCGAAAAAAGGTTACTGCAGTATTATCTGACCAGTAAGCTTGATAGCTACTTGGGCAGTAAGCTAAACTTAACATATTTTTTAGAAAAGTTTGAAAATTTGAGAAGGTTTATTCACCCCCACTCAACCTTCTACCACTTGGGACCAACAGAGCACCTGCAAGGTCTATTAATTTTATATATGTCTCTTCTTGCAACGTTATTAACAGTGGTTGTACTTTTTGTTGCAGTTTCTACGGTTTGTCCAGGCCAAGTGTAAGCAGTGCATTGGTTGATAGTACTTGCTTGTTTGTCTTTTTCTTCAACAACCTGATTTGACTTTTGAGGCAACTGCAGTTGTGACTAATATATATATATATATATATATATATATATGCTTGGGTTTCCTAAAAGATTATTAAAATAAAAAAAATGCTCGACTCTTAATTTCAATAGAATTAATGTTCACTTAATAGATACCTTCTACCACTTGGGACCAACAGAGCACCTGCAAGGTCTATTAATTTTATGTATGTCTCATCTTGCAACGTTATTAACGGTGGTTGTACTTTTTGTTGTAGTTTCTACGGTTTGTCCAGGCCAAGTGTAAGCAGTGCATTGGTTGATAGTACTTGCTTGTTTGTCTTTTTCTTCAACGACCTGATTTAGCTTTTGAGGCAACTGCAGTTGTGACTAATATATATATATATATATATATATATATATATATATATATGCTTGGGTTTCCTAAAAGATTATTAAAATAAAATAAATGCTCGACTCTTAATTTCAATAGAATTAATGTTCACTTAATAGATCTAATTCCTACATTATTATCAAGTAATAATGTAGATTTAAACATGACAATAGATAGTCCAAGTATTTTTTATAAACCAACAAAATTGAAGAAAGATCAAAATTTAAGTAACCTAGGTATGTGGTACCACAATTTTCGTTAGAATGACGTCACATAATTGATTGGACCATAAGACAAAATTGAAACAACTCTATAAATTGTCATTACATAGCATGTGGTGCTGATGATCTATCTCCACCTTTATAGTGTCGAAAGAGTTTAAGGAGATCTGATAGATACAATAACGTTTTTTTGTGATCGCTTTCAACTAAAACAGAGTTGTCAATTTTCACATGTGTCACTTACATTAAAGTTCTACACTCCAATATTTAGTCCTTCACTATCATTGTCTAATTAAGGTTGTATCATTAGAGGAAGATGTGTTGCTCTCAAGTGAAGAAAGGTAATTTTGAGGGGTTTTATTAGATTTATGTAACATAATTGATTAGATATATGTCATGTTTTAAACACCTTAATTTTGGTGCAGTAGATTTAATCATATCACTTATCAAGTGTCTTTTTCATTTATGTTAAATCAAATGGACCATTTATATGTAGGATTGAGTAGATGTCGCACGATTCCTCTTAAGTGTTAAAATTAAAAGTTGTGTGTTTGTACATGCACGTTGCCATGCAAAGATGAAAGATTATGATCATCTTGTCTTATTTTTATTTTTTTGAATATATTCTGATATTAAAAGAGAAAATAGAAAATAGTACAAAGAATCACAAGATAGGAACAAGGAAAATCCGGGCCTCATTAAAATCCTAACAGTAAAATTTTTGAGTGTTTTTCAACTTAAAACAAAACCATATGTGATATAATTGATTAAAAGACAAAAAAAATATCTTAAATATAGAGAATTAAAAATTGAAAAACTAAAAGATAAATAGCCAAATATCTAATTGATGAACCTCATCAAAATCCTTTTGTCCAAAAATATAATCATGGTCAAACACTTTCTATCATTGATTGAATTTTTAATGTTTAGGGAGAGTTTGGTCACTGATTTTTTATTCATTTTTATTTTTATTTTGGATAAATGGATGGACATAAGATGGAGGTGAAGTGGTGGTTGAATATTAAGCTTTTCCGGTGGTGGAGACGGTGGCGTTGCAGTGGCGTTCTTATTAATAAGGATCCTATCAAAATATTTCATTGTTGGAAATCCCAATTTCAAAAACGAATTTTCAATTTCCGCACGAAATTTAGATTAAAACCAAGCAATCTTGCAGATTATGAGACCAAATTAAAAAAAAAAAAAGATATACCTAATATTTTAAAAAAAGTGAAAATTTCAATTGTAATCATTCTATACCCATTTCTCTTACAAACATCAAATTCAATGATTCATATAGAACACTTCAACCATTAAATAATTAAAAAATATGTTAAATTAATATACCGAAATACAAACAAAAAATTGCAATTTATTTTCATTTTTATTAGGAACTAAAAAATATGGTTCAATATTGGTTAAGTGTAGGAAGAAATATGTGAAAAAATGGCTAAAAGAACGAATGAAAATCGAGGCCTGTGCGAGCACAGTTCCCTTAAAACAGATTCGTCGTCTCACGAAGGTGCACGAGACCACAAAGACGTCTGTTTCCCAGGGTACAACGATTACAAGCACGCAGACTTGCACGAGACTGCTGCTTACGGCGAACCGAGATAGCGCCTGACTTGCACCGGAAAAACGAGGAAAAAACCGAACGAGGTAGAGAGAAAAACGAAAGGTGGGAGGTGTGTTTTCGAATTGTGGGACGACCACTAAAAACCGAAACGGCCGGCATTCGTGTACGCAGGTCGCGCATGCACACGAGTCCATTGGTTCGAGCTTGCTTGGAAATGATTTGCACCCCCCCGCGCGCGCGAGAGAGAGCCTCTTGGTTTACATCTTACTCACCTCATAAGGTGGAAATCATTATATACAAGTACAAAACTTGCTAAAGTTCCTATGTGGGACAAAAAGTTTTTCCCACATTTTCCAAGCTTTAACCATGATCCAAAACCACTACTTCGGCTCCCAATTTCTCATTCACCCTTAATCCATTTTGGGTGAGCTATATACCGAATCGAAGCTCTCACGGAGGAGAACACGTCTCTTCAAACGGATACCATTTTTACCAAACGGGACCCGCCATAAATCAGCCCCCAAAATGGGCAAAATTTCAGAATTTTTCCAACATTAAGACCATCTTTTACTAAATAATTTCCATAGCTAGACATTACAAATATGAGTAGGACTTGTGTGCCCCCGGGGTACGGATCCAGGATCCGTACCCCCAACCCGACCCGAATTATATATATATATATTTTTCTTTTTTTTTTCCATCTTCTTCTTCCCAATTCACCTCCTCTGATCTTCTTCTTCTGTGGGTCTGTGTGTTCCCTAAACCCAACCAAGCTTCGACCACTCAATGCTTGGAGCTCTGGGCATGGCGGATAGTGGTTCAGCCTGAAGCACGAGTCGCTCTTCTCATCTCTTATGAGTCGACTCAGCACCTTCCTATCTTTGATCGCCAGCTCATCCGCCATCATTCCGAGAACATCGCATGTCATCTTTCTCACTCCTCCAACATATTCCTTCACCATATCCCTACACACACTCATACTCAATCACCATCCATTCCCAAATCATCATCATCAATATATACATACATGTGAATGGTTAATTGATTACCTCAAGACTTCTGGGATCCCTGGAATTGCAGTGTTTGAGTTGTCGGAGTCGACTTGATAGTTGGTGCAGAAGAGAAGATACTCGATCCAGCCCACGTCCCCGTTCGGGCCGATGTTCTTGCTGCCATACCCAAACGGGCAGGGAGGGCCCGACTTCTCCTTCTCCTGCTGAGGCAGACTGAAGAAGTTGAGAGCCTCGGCCTCTTCCTTCTCCTTCTCCGTGGTGTATGCATGACTCAAATTTGAAGTTGAAAGATGAACAAAAATTGTGGAATTAATGTAATACCATTAAGGTATTAATGTAATACCATAAAGACATTTCTGTAATACCATTAAGGTATCAGTGTAATACCATAAAAGACATTTCTGTAATACCATTAAGGTATTAATGTAATACCATAAAGACATTTCTGTAATACCATTAAGGTATCAGTGTAATACCATAAAAGACATTTCTGTAATACCATTAAGGTATCAGTGTAATACCATAAAGACATTTCTGTAATACCATTAAGGTATCAGTGTAATACCATAAAAAGATATTTCTGTAATACCTATAGGGTATATGTGTAATACCAATAGAGTATAGGTGTAATACCCATCACTGAATCATCAACTAGGTAATCAGGTGTGTGTGGGGCGCACACCAAACTTGCTATGGGCGCGCGTGGCGGCTGCCCACGCGCCGGGTCGGATCTGGGGGCACGGATCTAAGATCCGTACCCCCGGGGTACACAAGTTTTTGCCTACAAATATATATAGCGTCTATAAAATGTCGTTTGAGTTGAAAAAAAATTAGTTGAATTATTATCTTAAAAGACTGCTTTTCGTAAATACTTTTTTATTGTCGCTAATACATTAGGATTAACCACATCATGTTATTGCAAAAAGACTTCAGGTTTTTTTTTTTTTTTCCAACTTTTTATCAATTTATTTTATCACTCTTTACGCATTACATTGGCGTAAATAATCTACTTTCTTTTACAACTTTTTTAATCAAAAAGACTTTATCATAAATAATCATTTCTATTTAAGTGTGATATAAAATCGATTTTTTTTTTTGTAATGATATATACGTTGTATATCATTTTATATTGTAATATTATTATGTGATCTACTTATCCTTATATTGAGAATAGTTTGGATTAATATACACGTGAAAAAAATGGAAGAAAGAGTCCACATATTTATTGTGTGGGCATATAAGTTAAATCGTATACTTGAAGACAATATTAATGTGGCCCATTAATTTCATAAAAAACATTGAGTACATATTTAATTTCGAGCATTATTAAGAGTGGACCATCTAAGGTAAGCAGACTCATTCATCTTCTATATAAGACAGTGCTGCCCACCACATATGCACCAAATCTATTAATTGATTATATTATTGCCTTTCTCATATGTCTGCCTAACTCATACAATTCGACCATTGAAAAATATAATTGTGACCTAAATTGTAATGGTTAATAGTCATAGAGGTCATAATTTATTTATAATTATTAAAAAGTGATAATAAATTAATTTTTTTGAAAAAATCGTGATTTTTTTTATAATGACACCTATTTTATATGAATTGATAGACTGTTTGAACAAAGTATTTAGGTTTTAAACATCATCATCATCATCATCATCATCATCATCATTATTAATTATCATATTTAGTGATCCTTTTCTGTAGAAATTTGTATTTTAATTCCAATTTTTTGCTTCTTAAATAATATATCATTTTATTTTATTTTAAAAATGATACACAAACTTTTAAAGATCTTGTCAAACAATAATATATATAATAGACAAATAAAGTCTCGTAAGAAGAGGACATCATTACAATTATTTGAAAATTCATAATATATAATTGCAATTTTTCATTTTTAACTATTTTTGTATTAGTAATATTAATGTTTAGAAATATATTTAAATTTGATAAATCTATTATTAATTTTCACTATATTTAATTATATTAGAAGAAACAAATAGGATTTTGAAAAAAAAAAAACACATAAGAATTAAGAATAATTTCTAATAATAACGGACTTCTATTAAAAAATTAACTTTTTTACGGTATAAATTTTTTCGTATAATTATAATATATCATTTAAAAGCTCTTTAAATATATATTAATATGGAGCTAAGTTTAGTCTAAGATTCAGAAATATTCAAGATTATAAAATAAAAAATTCAAAACATGTAAAAATCTTCTAGAATAGCTTGAATGTAGAGGACTCTACATTTTATAAATTGAAAAAATAAAATAAATATTTAATTAGTTTACTATTTTTACTATAGAATTTTCTTTAGTTAGAATTTTAAAATTAATTATATTGGAGGATTAAAATAGACATTATGAAAAATCGATGAAACTTAAATTATTTGAACTTAATAGTATAGATATAATATTCCAGGAATTAAAATTTCATTCTTCATCCACTTCAAAGGGCTACTGTCCATTTTATATTCATTTATTTTTGAATTTTCAATTTTAGTCCAATTAAAGTAAAAAAAACGTCTTTATTTGGTCCATTGCCCGTCGGAAAATCCGATTGCCGACAATTGTATCTCAATCGCCCCCAATTTTTGGTTATCTGACCGAATTGAGCTAATGTGGCTTACCGGATCCTACGTGGCATAACAAGTCAGAAAATGCGGATTGGTCGAGAGAATGCCACGTGGGATCCGACAAGCCACATCTGTAATATCCACAAATTTTGAGATATAAAATTTAAAAGATGATTAAAATAATACTATAATAAAAGAGCTTATAGATTAATTTAAGTCTTATAATGAAATATATTTCATATGTAGATATAAGCCTATTAAACTATTGAAGCTCATCTAAAAGAAAAAAAAATATATATATATATATATTGGTGTTCTTTCAATTCAAAAATACAAATTCGTGCATATCTTCAAATTGAATAAAAATTTAGTATGTTGTTCCTTGATGTGTTTTTAAGATTCTGTTAAACTTTCATGTCAATTGGAGTTGTATATTATTTAATGTGATTTTTATATTCCTTCCAACCCATATTCTAAATAATATTTAAATGATTCCAATTTTATGAAATTTTACCGGATCATGCAATATATGAGTTTTTAAAATTTTCAATTTAATTCAAAGCGTATTTCATTTAAAATTTATTTTTTGTCTTCTTTTAAAAATTAACAGTGAATTAAAGAATTTAATACCTATAGCTAATGTTATTCAAATGATCAGATTTTTTTTTGGAAATGTTCTACATTTATATGTCTTCCATATCCTGAAAAAAGTTTCAAACTGGAAACATTTATATTTCCTATGATATTAAATTTCTTCTACAACTATGCAGAATTCACTATATATTAGAGATGTTCAAACGGTTCCCCGGTTCCGGTTCCGGTTCGAACCGCCGGTTTGGCGGTTCCGGATTGGTGGAACCGAAACCGAACCGGTAGGTGGCCGGTTCCGGTTTCGGTTCCGAACCGCCGGTTGAACCTAAACCGGGCGGTTCGGCCGGTTCGAACCGGACGGTTCGTTTTTTTTTTTGCATTTTTCTTGTTCATTTTGATTTTGCAACTCCGAATTTGTTTTTCAATGCTTGTTTCGATATAATTCATGATTGAAATAGACTAATAGAGTACACAAAATCGAACCGGCACAAATGTTTTCATTATAAATTGCAAAATTATTACAAGTTATACAATTTCTAAGTTTCTATACTAATGATTGCAATTCTAATGAATGTATAATCTTAATTCTAATCTATTAGATTATTACAAATTAAATATATCTATTACAATTACAAAAGTTTATCTAAAGATTAAAGAGAAGGGGAAAAAAATTGAAAGAGCTTGAGTTTCATTCTAAGTTTGGAAATGAAATTCAAATCCAAACTTATAATGAAATTGTCTACATATCCTTAATTCTAATCAAATTAAGGAATCAAATTAAGGAATCAAAACCATTATTTCTTAGCAATAATGGTTAGAATAGGATACATGGTGGTCCTTCGTGACCACCACTTCAACAAATCACTTGAAGTCTCAAAAACAATAGATTCATAAGTAGCACTTAAATAAGAGTCTAACTCTTGAGTAGGGTTACCTCTAAATCGTTTTTGTGTCCTAATGTCATAAAAAAAATTAAAAAAATTAAAAAAAAATCAAAAAAATTAAAAAAATTTAAAAAAAATCAAAAAAAAAAAATAAAAATTGTAAAAACCGGCGGTTCGTTCGAACCGGCGGTTAAACCGCCGGTTGAACCGCCGGTTCGCCGGTTGAACCGCCGGTTCGCCGGTTTGTAAAAATTGGAACCTGAACCGAAACCGGGTCAACGGTTCCCGGAACCGTTGACCGGCGGTTCGAACCGCCCCGGTTTCGGTTTTCGGAACCGTTTGAACGTCTTTACTATATATGTAATTTAAGTTTCAGAAAATAGAAATGTGTAGTTATACTACTTGAGATTTTATGAAATTTATATGTCTTAAACTTATAGCTACACTACTTGGGATTTTATGAAATTTATATTTCTTACTTATTTTAGTGGTACATTTAAAATTAAGTTTAAAATTATGGATCATTTGGTCTTATATTTGTTGAGAAATAAAATTCAAATTGTGTTAGTGAGTCGACGTCTATCCAGAGGTTTTCCTAAAAATTCCTTTTTAAACTTAATCTTTTGAAGTCCAATACAATTTTATCTTTTATTCAATGAGTTCTAGAACAAACTCCTTAGTTTCATGTCAAAATCGTTATTGTCTTTAACAGTCCGATGTTCGATCTCAAACTCAATATCTCATTCATTTTGTTTATTAAATAATTACGGGCAGGAAGAAAATAGTATTGATTTATTTCTTAATCTATATATATATATATTGATGTAATAAACCAACAGTTTTGTAATTTAATATTAAGATAATTTTATCTTCATGATTTAATAATTTTATGAGTCATTTATTTAATTTATATATCCAATACTTACTTGATTTAATTATATCATATTATAGGTTTTATCTAAATTCAAAATCTCACTCATGTGATTTTATTTAATTAATAAGATTGTTTCAGATTTATCTTCCAATAGAATTTATTTAGCATTAATAACAAGTTTATGATTTAATTAATCAATAGAATTTATTTATGATTTAATTAATTAATAGAATTTATCTATAATTTATTTCATAACAAATTATACGTAACTTTCCAAACCAATCTCAACAAAATCTCTATAAAACTCTATCATATCAAAACAAATTAGAATTTAAATGGATTAAGAAATCCCTTCCCTTATGTCTATATATATTTATATGAGTAGATCTTGTGTGAGACCGTCTCACGGATATATATATTTATATGAGTAGATCTTGTGTGAGACCGTCTCACGGATCTTTTTTCGTGAGACGGGTCAATCCATAACCCACACTTAGAAATTCATATGAACATTTGTGGATGTGAGTTTGATTCATGGATAATAAGGATCCGTCTCACGGAAACTATCCGTGAGACCATCTCATATTAGTTTTTGTGTATTTATATATTTAAAATAATTTCATTAGAGAATCCCAAGCCTACGTACAGTAATTTTCTAGAAATTCATTTTCCCTATTTATTTTCTCAACACAAATTCTAGATCTTCATCTTCCTATTTCTTTTGTCAAACAAATTTCTAGAAAATATAAGATTCTTTTTCATCTCGTTTCTTTTTCTATACTCAGTTTCAAAATGAATCTTAAGAAATTTACATTTGTTTTTCCATCTGGATTCTCCTTTTTCAATCTTGAGTTTCATCATCGATTTCCTACTGTGAAAACGAATTTTAAATATATGATTCCATTTTCCATTTTCATTTTAATCCAATCCTTCTTTTATTTTACAACCCTTTTCATATTGATTATTTTTAAGATTGGGTAGTGGTAAATTTTAAAGAGAGAAAACGGAGAGAGGTATACGTGAGGGAGATGAGAGGAGAGAGAATAGAGTGAGAGGGAGTACGAGGAGGGGAAGAAAGGGAGGAGAGAGAAGGAAGAAAGTGATGTGGGAGAGAGAGAGAGGAAGAAAGAGGGGAAAGAGAAGAGGGAGAGGGGAGTTACGTGGAAAAGAGAAGAAGATAGAGTAAGTGAGGGAGGAGACGCAAAGGGAGAGATGGTTACCTTATTCCGGTTTTATCATCTTTCAAATTTCATTCATTCCAAAATATCATTTTCATCTTAGGTTAATTTTTAAATTATATATTTATTTCCAATTTCTATTTTTCTGAAAATTATAGTTTTATTCCCTTTTCAATTTATTAAAATTCCAGATTTAACTCTACTCAATTAAGAGTATTAATTAAATAATTACTAAAACATTTTATATTTTATTTATAGAAAACGAAGATAACGAGTATGTGGGACATTTGCATTCATTTGCATCAAGCATCCAAATTTTAACTGCATCTTGAGGTGGGTATATTTATTTCATATGTTTGTCTCCATTAAATGTTTTATGTGAAGTGATTGATGAATCGATGCACTGTGTCTGATGAAAGTTATTTATGAAAATGCTTGCTATAATTTATCATCTACGCATGAGAACTAGCTAGGGGCCGTCAGAGATCCATGCGGGTTTGCCCGCCGTGCTCAGAATTAGCCAGGGACCGTCAAAGGTCCATGGGTCATAAGTAGGCCTTCGAGTTTGCCCGCCATGCTATTGATTGGCCAATCCCAAGAAAAAAAGAATGTTTTTTTATGCATGTTGTGTTATTTGTCTTGCTTTGCATGTTGCCTTTAATTTAGACAAACATCTTCCCATTGAGCTATTGTAGCTCACCCCATATTATTACATTCATTTACAGATGTGGAGTCGGATGCGGTGGTACGGTGGATGCTAGTGAGAATTGATTTAATTATTAATGACAAGTGAAATATAAATTATAGTGATTGTGAACAAGCAGTTTATTGAATTCTTTTTAAATGCTTTTGAATCGCTAACTTTTTCATTTTGATATTTAAATTGTGTAGTTAAATTTTTTAGGCATGTTTACTTTATTTTTCATGCTTACTTTATTTGGAAAATTGTTTGTTTGAGTTGCTTCCGTTGAATTGTTAAAGGTTATTATGATTTGATAAATGATTTTGAATTGATGTGTTGAATTTTATTATAAAAACAAAGATTTAGAATTTACGTAAATGTTATTTAAAAAAAATATTTATGTTTTATGGGCTCACATCCCTTTTCTTATGGTCAAAAATATCTTATCATTTACTTTCAAAAATTGGGGTGTGACAACATCAACTCAATTCGGTCAAAATTGGGGCGATTGAGATACAATCGCCGACAACCGGCCGGAAAATCGATTTTCGGGGGGCAATGGACCAAGTAGTGACTTTTTTTTTTTTTTTGGCTTTAAATATTGGACTAAAATTGAAAATTCGAAAACAAATGGAAGTAAAATGGACAGTAGAAATGGACGAAAATTGAAATTTGCCCATAATTAATATCCCAGCAGCCTCAGAAAAACTTCATTACTACCGGGCAGAGCTAAAAATTTGCAATTACTTCAACACTCTAATCGAAATCATGAGACATGTTAAAATGTCCTCCTTTCGAAGTTTAATACAACTCTAAATTAATTTCATTAAAATCATTGAAAAAAATCATTTTTAAATGTCCGTATAGAATGAAAATCATGAATTTCACGTTAGATAATAATTTGACTTAAAAAATGAATCTTGTTGATAATAACTCTCCATTTTAATTGATGTTTGTTGTGCATTGCACTTTTTAGTTTCTGGTCCGTCCGATGACCGATGTTGATCAAGAAATGAGTCAAAAAAATATTGAGTTTAAGTTCCAAGTGAAACTCATAAAATATGCCCAGCCATCTGATCATTTTTTTATCTTTTATTTTCCATTTAAACAAGTGCAGAAAATATTAAATATGTGTTGTTTAATTCTGCATTAATCCGCACACATGTGTGTATATATATATGATATTTACTTTAGACATTCATTAACATTTTATAATTGGAACATTAATTTCTTCAATCATAGAACAGTGCAACAGCTACAATCAACACTTCAATTTACTTTTGTTGGGAAGTGCAATATATAATTCCCTTTCGAAATTATTTAACTAATACTGAAACAACATCTGAATTATTAAAAGAAAAATACAAGGGTAAATTTTAAAAGTGGCTCTATAGGATTGGGCTCGGGCCGATTTTAGCCCCACAAGATCAATATGATCCAAAAAAAACTGACAACGACCCTCTCCAGTTAGAATGGATCGAAAACGTTAAATGCCACATAATTAGATAAAATAATACAAATTAAATTAAAATAAGATGACACATCATTAAAAGTAAGAAAAATACAAAATACAAAAAATTCTCAAATCATCATATATCTTCTTCAACCGTTCCCTCACTGTGGCCCAATGGGATCAACAATTCTTCAACCCAAATAATCATACAATACACTATCGCCGCCGCCCGATGGGATCAAGTCTTCCCTCACATTTTCTGATGTCCTCTTAGCGAATGACGACGGCGATGAAGGAGTGTGGCTAACTGAAATTCTCTTTCCCTTCTTCGGCGAGCACCGATCTCCGCCTCTCTGATCGGGTCGGCCATCATCGTAGCGCCGCGACAGCCGTCTCCCTCCTGTGCAGTGGCCGAGAAGCATTCGGAGCAATTACCGATGGTGGAGGTGGACGACTGGGGTGAAGATTGATTTGGGAATTAGGGGTTCAGCTTGTGGCTAACTGAAATTCCCTTTCCCTTCTCCGACGAGCACCGATCTCCACATCTCTGATCGGGTGAGCCGCCATTGCAGCGCCGCGGCAGCCTTCTTCTTCCGATGTCGCGGTCGAGAAGCATTCGAAGCGTTTTCCAATGGTGGAGGTGGACGACTGGGGTGAAGATTGATTTGGGAATTAGGGTTACAATTAGGATAAAAATTCAATGTGGGAATTAGGGGTTTGATGGGGCCCACTTAGATTCAAACCCCTCCAAATTTTAGGAACTAACGGACACGTGTTTGACTCGTGATTTTGTCATGTTTGTTTTTAACGGAAGTTTGTATATGGGTCAAGTTTGATTAATTGTGGGTCAAAACGGCCCAAGCCCAATCCTACAGGGCCACATTTGAATTTTGCCCTAAATACAATATACAAATAGATATGAGGTAAACATTAATATCCGTACTTATTGTCTTTTTCTAAATAATAAAAGTGAAGGAGAAGAAATAAAAATAAGAAAGCTTACTGATTTAATTTAAAACTTTGATCATCACACAATTTGCACGAATGTTTACTTACAAGAAGCAGATATATCAAAAAGAAAAAAGAAAAAGAAGAAATCATCTATTCATCTTCCGAGATTAATGAAATAGAGTTGGATCACTTGGGTTTTTCATTTTGTTTGTTTATGTCCTTTCTTAACGAGAACAATATTTTCCGTTTCCCTTGAAAAAAGGATTAATTCTATAATTGAAGTAGTTTATTTGATATCTATTTTGCTAGTACGGTATATACTTAGTGATCTACATGTATATGGGAAAAATTCAATTTTAGTCAATTTAAAAAATCACTGTCCAATTTTCGTCCACCATGAAAGCGGTTTTCGATTTAGTCCAATTAAACTAAAAATCGTCATTATTTGGTTCATTTTTAGCTTAATTGGACTAAAATTGAAAACTGAAAATTGAAAACCGCTTCCATGGTGGATGAAATAGTGACAAAATGGACCAAATAGTGATGATTTTTGGCTTAATTAGACTAAAATTGAAAACTGCTTCCATGGTGGACGAAAATTGGATAGTGGCTCTTTAAATGGACTAAAATTGAATTTAACCCACATGTATATTATGTATTAAATAAGGAAAACAAATTAGAACTATTATGTATAGGGTTAAATTCAATTTTAGTCCATTTAAAAAGTCACTGTTCAATTTTCGTCCACCATGGAAGCAAGTTTTCAATTTTAGTCCAATTAAGCCAAAAATCGTCACTATTTGGTCCATTTTTGTCACTATTTCGTCCACCGTGGAAGCGGTTTTCAATATTTAATTTTCAATTTTAGTCCAATTAAGCCAAAAAAAGACCAAATAGTGATGATTTTAGGCTTAATTGGACTAAAATTGAAAACTGCTTCCATGGTGGACGAAAATTGGACAGTAACTTTTTAAATGGACTAAAATTGAATTTTTCCCATTATATATATCCTATATATATATATACACATACATATATCTATGGAAATTGCTAAAATGTTTAAGGCAGACAACTCTTAAGGAAAACAAATTATAATAAGATGTTTTTAAAGCATATTAGATGTTTAATTTAAATTTAAATTAAGTTGTTGAAGTATTTTGATAAATAAGATTGTGGAGCTTATAAGATGTGTAATTTCAATGATCAAAATTGAAGGTGTGTTGAAAAATAAGTTCTTATGTTGAAAATATGTTGGGATTTCCTAACCTTTCAAAAACAAGCTTATAAGCTCCTTACATCTTATAAACTTATAAAATAAGATCTTATTTTTAAAACTTAGTCAAATACTTTTGAGGAGTTTTCAAGCTCTTTTAAGGAGGTTATAAGCTCACCCAAACACCCTCTTGGTGAGATTTAATTCCTTAAGATGAGTCAATCTAGCAAAATCCACACCTCAATAAGTTTGTGAAAATAGATTTGGGTTCTCTACACAGAATGGACTTTATAAATGTTTGATTAAACTCATTTGTAAGGGCTGATAAGTTATTACATCTTATAAGATTTTTTATTTTAATTTAAAAATAAGTTTGAACTGTTTTATTAAATAAGATAATGGAACTTGAGAGAGATATTAGTAATGATCAGATACCCACCATATCAATTAATTTGAATGGAAGAGAACATGCGGGCATTTTATGATTTTGCTGACAAACTCTATTGTGTATATATACATCATTGTAATATTGGTATCCAAAGTCCGATAATGGTGCAAATAGTATTATGCACCTGAAAATCAATTTCCACAAGGACATCAAAATATCATCCTAATTTCCATTCCTAACCAAATCCCCACTATATCCTGATCTCCAAATATAGCCTCATATTCGTTCCAATAATATAATTTCCATAATAGAAAACCAAGAAAGCTAATTTCCATCTCTCCCATGGCTTCCCTACAGTACTCTTCCATCAACAACTCCACACCCCACATCCAAATCCTCATCCATTCCTCCAACCCTTCAAACCAGCCACAAATCTCCACTTCTCAAACAAAGCAGCAGCCTCCAAGAGAGTCTCAGTGCACTGCTCAACCCTCTCAGGCTTAGACCAAATCACGGAAACGGATGAGGAAGAAGCGAGCCTAGAAGACCCCCGCCCACTCAACCAAATCTGGAGAGAAATCCAGGGCGAGAACAACTGGGAAAATCTGCTAGACCCCATGAACTCCCACCTGAGAAGAGAAATTATCCGGTACGGCGAGATGGCACAGGCCTGCTACGACTCCTTCGACTTCGACCCCCACTCCAAGTACTGTGGCACCTGCAAGTACCCTGGGGCCCACTTCTTCGACCGCCTCGGCATGGCTGATCGGGGCTACACTCTCACCCGCTATCTCTACGCCACCTCCAACATCAACCTCCCCAACTTCTTCCAAAAGTCTAAAATCAGCAGCATATGGAGCCAGCATGCCAACTGGATGGGCTACGTCGCGGTGGCCACCGACGAGGCCGAGATCAAACGCCTTGGCCGCCGCGACATAGTCATTGCTTGGCGCGGCACGGTCACCTACCTCGAGTGGATCCACGACCTCAAGGACATCCTCCAGCCCGCCCATTTCCAGAAGGACCACACCATCAAGATCGAGTCGGGCTTCTTCGAGCTCTACACCTCGAAAGAGAAGTCGTGCAAGTTCTGCTCCTTCTCGGCCCGGGAACAGGTCCTGGCTGAGCTCCGCCGCATCGTCCACCGCTACAGAGGCGAGGAGCTCAGCATCACCATCACCGGCCATAGCCTCGGAGCAGCCCTTGCTCTGCTCAGCGCTTACGACATAGCCGAGGTGAAGCTCAACGTGATAGACGACGGGCAAGAAGTCCTGAGCAAGATTCCGATCACGGTGTTCTCCTTTTCGGGGCCCAGAGTTGGGAACCTCAAGTTCAAGGAGAGGTGCGATGAGCTAGGGTTTAAGGTGCTGAGAATCATCAACGTGCATGATAAGGTGCCAACAGTGCCAGGGATCATAGCAAACGAGAAGTTTCAATACCAGAGGTACTTGGAAGACAAGATATCATTTCCATGGAGCTATGCTCATGTAGGCGTGGAGCTGGCCCTGGACCACTCCGCCTCGCCATATCTCAAGAAATCGAACGACGTTCGACACGCGCATAATCTCGAAGCTCTTCTCCACTTACTGGATGGGTACCGTGGGAAGAACAAGGGCTTCTCAATGCTGTCCAAAAGGGACATTGCTCTAGTCAACAAGGCTTGTGATTTCTTGAAAGAGGAGTACTCCGTGCCGCCCAACTGGTGGCAGGATGAGCACAAAGGGATGATCCGGAGCAGCGACGGGCGGTGGGTGCTGCCGGAGAGGCCCCGTATCGAGTCCCATCCGCCGGACACGGCCCACCACTTTGAGCAGGTCATCAAGTATGCCAAGTCTACCTGGGATTTGTTTTAGGTGTCCTCAACTTTGATGCCACATCATCATAATCAATGTCCATCCTAATTTCATTTCCACGTCACTTAGGTTAAATCATATGTTTGTTCTCTCTCTATATTAGTTACTTTATATTAGGAATTGTTCAAGTATCATCAAGTAAATACAACACCTCGGTTCATATTAAAGTTATTTTTAACTGAAATATCTTCAATTCTCTCATGATCACATAAATGGTTAACTATAGTTAAAGGAATTTGGTACGATAATCTATCTCTCTATCTATATATATAAAAACAGAAGATAATAAAAAAGACCATTCTCATCTTTCATCCGTAATCTTTTCATCACTCTTTTTCCCATATTTTTCAATCACTCTCTTCTCCATAAATTCTCATATTTTCAGATAAAATCCAATTTCAATCCATTTAACCTACCAGTCCAATAAGGCAAATGTTGCTGTGCACCAGGTGCACGGATCTGGATTGGTGCAACTGGGGCGACCCGACCTGGATCCGCGCACCTGGATTTTCTTTTTTTTTTTCTTTTTTTTTTCGCTTCAGGCTGTTACCTTTATGTTGTAAAGATGTGGCCTTTATGTTATATAAGTGTGACCTTTATGTATAAATGTTATGACCTTTATGTTCAGTAACTTAGGAAAAAAATGAAGATTTTCAGGTTTTTTCGCTTCAGATTAAGACTTTTATGTTGTATTGTTGTAACCTTTATGTACAGTTCTTGTGACCTTTATGTACAAATATTATGACTTTTATAATCCATAACTTTGAAAAAAATTGAAATTTTCAAAATTCAGTGCATTTTAAGGATGGATATATGTGCAGCTAATATTTCATAAACGTAAATATGTACAAATTTTGTTAAAATTCTTCATTTTTTTCTAAGTTAGAGTATATAAAGGTCATTACATTTATACATAAAGGTCACACTTATATAACATAAAGGTCACATGCATATAACATAAAGGTAACAACCTGAAGTGAAAAAATAAAATTCAAAAAAAAAATAAATAAATAAAAGTGCGCAGATCCGGGTCGACCCGGACCCGACCCGAATTGTACATACACCAGTTGCACAGGAGACTAACTCGTCCAATAATTCGTGAGCAAAAATAGTGTATTGCTCAAGCCACCTGATTTTTTTGTAGAAACTTCATTTTCTTTTTGAGTGGACCCTTTATTTTTGCACCAAGTGCAAAAATAGTGCACTTGGTGCATGGATCTAATATTCATGCACCCGTGTCAAACCCGCCCCACACGCCTGTTCAGGCGCTCCCACGCACCTGATGGGTGCGCTCAAACCCACCAAAATTCGTTCCAGGTAGTCGTACTTTCATGTTATGTTAGTCATACATTCATGTTATGTTAGTCATATATATTGAAGGTATGTATGACTAACATGTTGAAGGTATATATGATTAACATAACATGAGATATGACTAACATAGCATAATGGTCAGTGGTTTTCAATATAAGAGTACGAAATTTGGAAATGAATGTATGACTAACATAAAATGAAGATATCACTAACATAACATGAAGGTCATATATTTAATTTATCCATAGATAGCACATATATGAGAGCATTGTTGAAACAAATAACGATATTTAAATGTTTAGGAAATAGAGGGTTACTAGCTATATTGTACCTCATATTGGAGGATACTTAAGTTGAAGAGCTTTTGTTTGGTTCATAACAAATATTAACCAATGCAAGGTATGATACTTATACAATTTACAAACCAA
This sequence comes from Scutellaria baicalensis, assembly GCA_005771605.1. Lineage (NCBI taxonomy): Eukaryota > Viridiplantae > Streptophyta > Magnoliopsida > Lamiales > Lamiaceae > Scutellaria > Scutellaria baicalensis. The sequence goes on along the minus strand of CM016723.1, from coordinate 32,596,162 downwards.
ATTCTTTCTTTTTCCCCTTGGGTTACACCTTAAAGTTCAAGAATTTTAAAAAAATTGCAACCTGGAGTCATATTTCTAGCAGAAAGCAAAGATTTCGCTCAACTTTTGCTCAAATTAAAATCAGAAAGTTGATTTGAGATTTTCATTTGATTTCAAATATGAAGTGGTATGGTCATGTAGGCCTGTATTTAGTAAAAAAAAAACAAAAATTTGGGACATCAAATTCAATTACAATTTACGTCATAAGTAAATGGTTGTAGTTAAAAGAAATTAATGAACAAATTATATTTGCTAGAATTCTTTATCTTTGACATATAAGGATATAATAACAAAATGATTAATATTGATGATCAAGATAATACATATAGAAAATACAATCCAACCAAGTAAATAGAAAAGAAAAGTTATCAAACTCAACTCAATTAGAAAATCTTTTCAAAAATAAAATTAATCACTACGCGTTGCAATTTTTTCGAGTTTTTATTCCCCCATTTCCACTCCATCCGACACATTTAAATTAAAGGGGAAAAAAAAAAAACTATTGATGAATACGTATAAACTTGTTCACATCTAAGCAGATAAGTTAATATATTGGGGTATAAGCTGAGTGGGCCACGATTTTCATGAGGCCCAATGAAGATAGTACACTTGATCCATTCCCTTAAGCACAATTTTAAATTCTCCAAAGCAACCTACACACAAAATGCTAAAAGCCCAAAGCCCATAAAGAATTATTTGGCAATCTTAAAAGGCAATTGTTTTATTTTTTGGCCAGTGATGAAAAACTAAATATATGATTAGTGGGTCTTGTGTGTGATCGTCTCACAGATTTTTTTTTTTTGTGAAATGGGATTCATATGAAAATTGTGGATATGAGTTTAATTTATGGGTTATAAGGACCGTCTAATGGAAACTATCAGTAAGACCGTCTCACATGAATTTTTGTGATATATGATATCCAAAACAATCTCTTATTTTTTTTTAAATTAAAATAGAGATGACAATAATTCTAATATTCAGATGGACCTTTTTTTTTTTTAATTCAATTTATGGGAGAGGATAGACTAAATTTGACTGGAAAGGAGAATTAGAAAACATAATCAAAAGAATGACTACTAATTGCTTCATAACTTTTACAAAGTTGGTTAGGTACAGTAATTTGGTCATCAAAATTATATGTGATCACTGAAATCTATTTTGCTCATGAGTGCCAACTATTGTTTCTTTTTAATCCCAAGTTTGGGGTTCTATTATAGGGTTGAGCATTAATGGTAAAAATCGAAAAACCATACTGTGTAATATTGAACTGAAAATCTGGTTGTTGAACAGTGTGGTTCAGTTTCTGTTTTGATTTTTAAAAATTTGGTAAAGGTTGTCTCATTTAATGGGGAATTTGGAGTCAATAAGTTGTGGAAAGATGCTCCTCTAAATGTTTGCAACACAGCTCATTCATCTCTTCAATTTTTATAAGAATGGTTGGCAGCTAGGCATCGTTGCGCTATGGTTACGACCATCCAACCTTCTACTTCTTACATCTTATTTAAAGTGTTATGTTGATGCAACTATTTCCCATGCTCTGAGGGGGGTTGGTAATGGAATCATTGTTAGAGATTTTGAAGGATCCTTTGTCACATGCAAGATCATGGTTCGTTTGGGTTGTTACGATAGTTCGGAGGCTGAAAGATAAATTTGGATTGTTTGAAGTACTTTTTTGGATTAAATCTTTGCATCTAGCATATGTTGTTTTTGACTTGGATATCAATCTATTGTGGATGTAGTTTCCTCTACAAACGATCATTTATTAGAATTTGGATGCATTATCCATCGTTGTCGCCTTCTTCTGAAGCAAATCTCAAATTCAGTTTTACAATTCTTTAGAAGAGAGTCGAATGTAGTCGCGGACTGTCTATCTCATCAGGCGTTACTTCTTCCCTATCCCAACGTTGGCTCCTAATTTTTTAACTAGTATTCTAATGTAAGATTGTAACTCCTTTAATTCATTAATGAAATTCTATTTAACATAAAAAAAATTGATTCCATTTTCCTGTTTCATTGACGAAACCGACCCATATGCTCTCAATCTTAGTTTCACTAAGGGTCCATTTGAATAAGTGGATTTGATGAGGAATTTGAAATCCATGGTAGCAAATCCATCAGTAGTGTTTGGATGAATGTGGATTTGAAATCCATAGTTTTCATTTTGAGCTAATTTCGGAGCCATTTTGATGGATTTCAAATCCACTCCAACTTGGAAGGATTTGAAATCCACTCATTTCAAATCATGAATTTTAAATCATTCTATCCAAACGGAGTCTTTGTAAGTCATCCTTAACGTCTACAAAATTACGTGTTATAACATCTTTTGTCTTGGGGTAGGTGTTCTTTTAGTTTTTTATTTTATTTTAATTTCTTCTATTTATTTCATCATAAGAGTTATTTAAAAACCTTTAAATAAATACATTAATTACATAACGAATCACCACTTTTAACTTGTTTTATATTTATAACATGATTTTCCAACTTTATGACCACAAATTACCACTTTTAGATTTTTAATTTCAATACTTAAAAGACTATTCGGGATTCAATTCTTGATCTGGAACCCGAAACTTCTTCATCTTCTTCCTCCTTTAATATTACTATTGTTATCAATAGCGGACTATGTTTTTGCCAAATAACCTTCTAACCACCTCCCTTTTATTCTCAATGCACAATGAGTGTTAGAGTGGTCACTTTTCACCTTCAAACTTCCACAAATTGATAAAAGAATCGTCAAAAACTTCATAATCGCTCCTTAAATTCTAAAATTTCTCTCGTCAAGACAAACCGATGTACCTAGTCAATACATAATAACTTTTTCCATCAAAATTTGAATCGAAAAAAAAAAGAAATATTACAAATAACTCATTTTGTTGACCCCAAACATCTGAACACTACAACAAAAAAGGTTAAAGACAACACCACAACGACAACATTTTTAAGCATAAACTGTTGTGGTTTTGAAATTTACAACACTTTTTGCTTAAAGTGTTGAGAAAGATTTTTTTTTTTACTCAAAGACATCACTTTAACAACAATTTTACGAAAGTGTTGTCTTTGGGCGTGTTTTTTTGTGCCAATGACAACACTTTTAGAGAAGTGATGTCTTTGGGCGTATTTTTTTTCTGCCAATGACAACACTTTTAGAGAAGTGTTGTCTTTGGGCGTATTTTTTTCTGCTAATGACAACACTTTTAGAGAAGTGTTGTCTTTGGGCGTGTTTTTTTCTGCCAATGACAACACTTTTAGAGAAGTGTTGTCTTTGGGCGTATTTTTTTCTGCCAATGACAACACTTTTAGAGAAGTGTTGTCTTTGGGCGTGTTTTTTTCTGTCAATGACAACAATTTTAGAGAAGTGTTGTGTTTGAGCTCCATTTCTTAGATAATAACAACATTTCTTACAAGTGTTGTCTTTAAGCATACTCTTTTTATTATGGAAACACTTGAAAAATGTTATCTTTTAATTATAAGTAATCATTTTTGAAATGTGGTAAATTGATATACAAATGATGTCTTACATTTTCCAAAATAACTGTTAATATTTAATAATTATGATTATATATTAATAATGTTAATATATAATTTTATCGTTATTTTTTTATATTATTATTATGATTACTACTTTAACTTTGCTTTAGTTTTAAATTCTTAAGAAATTAATTTTGTATAATGAAATTAATTTATATTGAAATTGATGTCATACCTGTTCAAATATTTATTAATAATTAAGTATTATAATTATATTTGAGGAATATACTAATATTTATTGTTATTTTGTTATTATTATTATAATGATTAAAATTTCCTTATCTTTTTCATCTTTGGTTTATCAAATACTGATGATGTTGCTGAATCTTAACTTAAAATTGGTGAGATCTTTTTTTATTGATATTTTATTTAATCATTGATATTGAGAGTAAATTATTGTTTATTCATATTTATTCTTTTGAATGGTGATAGGTTGATGTACAAATTTTTGGTGGATAATATAATTCATTATGAGGCGAACCTTTTATAAAAGCAAACGAGTCAGTCAAACTCCGCGTGGAAAAAATAAGAAAATTGGAGGTCTATCTTTTTCATTATATATATATATATATATTAGATAATAAATAAATCAATGTACATCTTTGGTCTAGTGGTACTTGAGTTGCTTTCATATATGTGGACAAGAGTTCAAATCCTAGTGGTGGCGGACAAGGGTTCAAATCCCAGTGGTGGCGGACAAGGGTTCAAATCCCAGTGGTGAGAAATAACAACACTTCCAAAGTGTTGTGAATTGTTTTATACGACGAGAATAACAACACTTCCAAAGTGTTGTCTATGTTCGATTTTTCTATGTAAAAGATAACATTTGGCATATATCAACAACACTTTCAAAGTGTTGTCTATGAGTAATCAACAACACTTTTGAAGTGTTGTCTTTGGGCGCCCCTCTTCGACAACAGTGACATAGACTACATTCTTATACCCAGAACAACAACACTTTAGAATTGTTGTCTTTAAGCGTTTTTGATGTAGTGGAAATTGATTTAGTGATTTTAATTATCATAATCAGATCTATTTTGTTTTGGTCATACACCAAGTTAGGGTACACCAGATTAGCAATTGAATCGCGAAATGTTGGATGAAGTACTAAATTAATTACTTTTTAAAGAATGAGATAACATCATTTTTAGTCCTGTAAGTTAGGACTTTTCCATTTTCGATCCATCAAGTATAGCGAATCCAATTTCAGTTTCGTAACTTCATTTTTTTTCCGATTTAAGTCCTTTTTTTGCTGGAATCCTACGTGGCAGGCGGAGGTTGCCTACGTGGCAACCAAACCCTAATCCCCAATTTTTCCGGCGACAACTCAGCTGCCACATCAGCCAAAAAAAAAATTAAAAAAAAAGGAAAATGAAATTTCAGAATTTAAAATTCAGTTTAAAAAAAACTAACAACTCTACTAAATTGTAAATCAAAAACGGGGGAAAGGGGAAAACAAACCCAAATGCATTTGAAGAACCCTAGAAAATCCCAAATTTGCAGAACCACAAATTCCAAGTAAGAACCCTACAAAATCCGTCTCCAGGAGAGGAAAATGTCGAACTCATGTTCGTATGGGTCTCCCCCATTGATTCGTCTCTGTAATTGTGGCAAGGAAGCTGAACTACGTACGTCGAAAACGCCAGACAACCCAGGTCGAAGGTTCTACGGCTGTGAGGATTGGCAGGTAATGTGATTTCTTGTGTTTTTGGGTCGAATCTATGATGTTTGATTGTTTTGTTCAGGTATAAAACCTAATTTTCCAATCAGATTTGTTTTGTTCTAAATTTCGATCCTCTGTTTTTGCCCATGTTTCACTCAGTGATATATTTGATTTTTGGTAGTTTATGTATTGTTGGTGTAGGATCCGATAATGGGGTGTAATTATTTTCGATGGGTTGATCCACCGGTGAATGCAAACACAGTCGAACTCCTCACCAAATTGAGAAAGAAAAATTCGAAGTTGGCCGATGACTTGACAGTGATAAAAATGCAGAATCAGAGGTTGAAATAGCTTCTTATCATGTCATGGCTGTTGTTTGTAACATTTTATTTGTATTCTTAGGCTTAGTGTTTCAGATTGTTGGAAATCAGATTGTATTGCAGATTGTATTTTCTGTTTTGCTTGCAATAGAGTTTTGCAAACTTTTGGATTGTCATGGCTTTGATTTGCAAACTTTGTATTAGGGATTTTTGAATCAATGAATTTGTATTTGGAATCAGTGAAGAAGTATTGTTTTCATGATTTGCTTTCATGTTTGTATAAAAACTCAATCATTTGTGAAGGTGACAAGAAATTGAAAACAAAGACAACAATAAAAAAAGGACTTGCAAAATAAATCAGACTTTAAGATACAATGCAGCTAAAAAAAAAACTAAAGTAGCCTTTGATTTGATCATAAATATTCAAGGTGATCATGATGTTCGCAAAAGACCTTTCAACCAACTAGGATCAATTCAAAGTTATGGTTCCAAAATGCAAGTAAATCTAATAGTCAGTTTAAATACAAGTCAAGTAGATTAACTAAAGTGTCATCAATTAATGGTCTTTCCCATCTTCTTTCCCTTTCACAAATGGCTTCTTTTTCCAACCAACTCTCACTGCATGTGATGGAGACATCAAATTTGACAAAGTTATAGTTTTCTTTGCATCAGCAGATTGAGGCACTCCAATGTTCACATGTGAAGCCCTTGCACATTCCTGGAGTTGTTCATACATAGTGGGTGAAGCCTCCAAACTCTCTCCAATTTTAGGGGCATAACTTGCTGCAGCACCCTGGAATTCAAAAACACATTATTGTCCATGTATTCAAAAACACATTAAACCTCTTAAAAAGATATATTTAAGTGTGAGAATGGAAGTATACTCACAGTTTTAGTGCCCATACACCATGATGGTCTTGCTGGGGTCAACACATTTGCTTTCCTTTTCTGAAATGAAACAATCAAGATACAATCAAGATACAAATTCTATGAAAACACATTGTTGTTATGAATAAAAAGGACCTTTCTTACCTATTCTTTCTGTTTTTTGGGCTGAATTGGCTGTTGTGGGGGTGCTTTTTCTTCTTGTGTAATCACTTCCACTGGCTCTTCTTGTGTAATCACTTCCACTGGAATAACTTCTTCAGGTGCCTTCCCCTTACAACTCCTCTTGTTATGACCTTCAACTCCACATAATGAACATCTAAGTGTGGTTTGATGTCTTTTCATCCTATCAGGATCTACTTTCTTAGATTTCCCTTTCTTTGTCTCAACCTCATCAGGTCCTATCTTCCTTGACTTCTTGGGTCTACCAGCTGGTCTTGAAAAGATAGGAGCCACAAGTGGCTTCTCCCCTATATCCTTCCACTCATTTCTGCCATTGATTGGCAGAATTGATGGAGTATACACCTTCCTAAATGTCTCCATCCTATAACACTGATGAGTGTATAGATCAACTTCATAACCTTGATTCATGATGGCCATCACCACATGTTGGCAAGGAATCCCAGTCAGATCCCACTTTCTGCATCCACATGTTCTATTCTTCAGGTCCACACAGAATGCATATCCATCTGGGCAACTGATTTGGTAATGATGATCATCTGCCTTAATGGGAATGCACTCACTTGCCTTCTCAAAAGCCTTGTCAATGATTTTCTTGATTCTAGGACACATATATGTCTGCCCACACTTCTTAGCCCAGTCCCTCTTCTCTTGCAACCTTCTCATCATAAGCTCCATGATTGCTTGAAGCATACTGACTATTGGCTTCTCCCTAGCCTCAAGTAGCATGCTGTTAAATGACTCACATATATTATTCAACAAGATGTCATACTTAGTGTTGTCTTTGAAGTAGGCCCTACTCCATTGTTGAGGTGGCTTGTCATCAAACCAGGTGACTGCAGCTTCACTTAAGGATCTCATAGCTTCCATGCCCCTCTTATACTCATTCTCAGTAGAAGCTCTTGCACACCTCCAAAGTGCATTCTTGTATGCTTGTCCCCTAAACCCAGCTTGCTTGAAATTGTTGTGAAGATGCTTCACACAAAACCTATGATCAGCCCCAGGGAGGACCTCCATGAAAGATAGGATTGAAGCCCTCATTCTCATTAAACACACAGTTTCTCTTTCTCCCTTCAAGGTCAGAATCTAGATTGCTGTCTAGGTCATCCTCAGTCTCTAAAATGTCTTCCTCTCCAGCATCAAATTTATAACCCTCCACATCACTATCCTCTTCAGATTTTATCTCATCTTTTTCTTTTTTATCAAGTGTATCTCTTTTTATCTCACACTTTTTTTCACACTTCTTATCAACTACCCCAGAAGCTAGAAACTCATTAACAACATCAACATATCCCTCACTAACATCAAAATCACTATCATGGAATTCATCATCTAAATCAATAGGTTTCTGACTGCATTCACCACCACCCTGACTGCCCTCATTATATTCACTCCCAACATAAAACCTAATTTCACTAATGCACAAATATTCTTCAAATAAACTGACCAACTCAGCATCATCTTTCACTACTTTAAAACCACTAGGACCTAAACTATACACTCCTAGGGGACCATGTTTCCCATCCTTTTCAGCCACATTTAAAAAGAAATTAAGAGTTGCATCCTTTATGTCAAAGTAGTCAAAGACATAGAGGTTACCTCCAACATAGGAAGGATCATCACCCTCTACAATCTTCCCACCAACATATAGCCGAAGTGTAATTTGCTTCTTCTTCGAACCTGTTATGTGAAATATAGTGGTAGATGCAGTCAATATAAAGTCTAATGCTTATATAACCCTAACCACATAAAAAAACCCTAAATACTGCTGAACTCGGACAGAAAAGGCATAAAAATGGGAAGGAATCTTGACCACATAAAAAGCCACAAACTCTTGACAAAAAGTACACAAAATGGGGACCATTTCACTCAATACACTCTCATACATATATTAAACAATGGAGTCGACCCTACCAACCAAGATAAAGAACAAAATACACCATAAATGGAGGGGCAAACAAACTTACCATATCTTGGGGGGGGGGGGGGGGGGTAAATGCCATTTATCAAGCGCTCTCTGCTTCATATCTTCTACACAAAATGCCTCGGTGACCAAAGAGTGAGAATCGAAGTCGGAGATAATACCTCGATTTTTGCTTGCTTTGGGTTAGGGCTATCAATTTGGGTTTCGGATTAGGGATTTTGCAATGAGATTTTGATTCCTCTCCTCTTCGATTTGGGTTTCCCCCGTTTTTTATTTTCAATTTAGTAAAGTTGTTGGTTTTTTTTAATCTGAATTTTAAATTCTGAAATTTCAGTTTCCTTTTTTTTTTTTTTTTTTTTTGCTGATGTGGCAGCTGAGTTGTCGCCGGAAAAATTGGGGATTAGGGTTTGGTTGCCACGTAGGCAACCTCCGCCTGCCACGTAGGATTCCGGCAAAAAAGAGACTTAAATCGGAAAAAAAATGAAGTTACGAAACTGAAATTGGATTCGCTATACTTGATGGATCGAAAATGGAAAAGGCCTAACTTACAGGACTAAAAATGATGTTATCTCTTTAAAGAATTGAAGGTAGTAACTTTTGGTGACAAGGTTTAAAGATCATATTTAAAATTAATCAAAAAAATGATGGTTTTTGATATTGAAGAAACTCAAAAATAGCACCCATTTTGAGATAGTTAATGTATTAAATAAGGAAAAAAAGATGATGATGGGCAAAAAGACGAGTTGGTCAAAATATTGGTATTGTGTATATATAAAACAAATAGTAGTAAGTAAAGTGATGTTGATTGGCAAGTCATGTCTGTGGTTACGATGAATTCCAAATAAAATATTAATTGAAACCGACAGAGTCCCAAAGTCTTTGGAAGTTGAATCCAATGTTACCAACCTTTTTTTTTGTTTGTCAAGTTATACCCACTTTTGCACTTGTATATTTATTTAATCTCCTCACTTTTATGAATTCTTTTTGGGAAAATTTCAAATTTAGTACCCGAAAATAGGGCTTATTTTAGATCGGATACCCCAAAGTTCAACTTAATCAATTTAGTCCCTCAATTTTACCAAATCAATCAGATTTGGTCCCCGCCGTTAAAAAACCGTCCAATGAAACGGAAGTTAACTACCTTGAAACTATTTAGGGACTTGAATATAAATTGCATAAAGTTTAAGGGTTCATTTGTAAATAAGCAACAAGTTGGAATTTGCAATTAAGTCCTTGGATTTACCCTATTTCCCAAAACCACCCCAGATCCACCCCAGCCCCAGCCCCGTCGCTGCACCTCAACACCACCACCACTGCCGCTGCCGGCGACGGCCCGCCGGCAGCACACACACGCCTGCACGGCGCCGCCACTCAAGGCGGCGCCATCCCACACACACAGCGCACGCACACACCCGTCGCACACACACACCCGTCGTCCCCCCTCCTTCTGCACCACCGCCGACCCTACTGCTGCCGGCGACGGACGCCGGCAGCCCCCTCCCTCTCCCCAGCGTCGCACAGCGACGACACAACACACCACCCACACCGCACATACACACCCGTCGCTCCAATCCCACCCCTCTACAAACCCCGTCGCCCCCTTCCTTCTGCACCACCGCCGCCCCTACTGCTGCCGGCGACGGACGCCGGCAGCCCCCTCCCTCTCCCCAGCGTCGCCCCTATACCTGTACGGCGGCGCCCGACGCGGCGGCGCCCCTCCCCAATCACAGCAGCACTCACACCAAACCCACACACACCACGCACGCCGGCGCCGCCCCCATCCACATCCACACCTGGCGCCGCTACCACGGCGGCGCCCAAATACGGCGACGATCGACAGGGGAACCGAGAGAGAGAGAGAGAGAGAGAGAGAGAGAGAGAGAGAGAGGGAGAGAGAGGAAGATTCATTTATATACATATATGTATGTATAACATTAGAGAAGATGTAAATTGGGGAAGAAATTAGGTTAGAAAATTAATTTTCGCTCCAATTCGTTTGATGACAGTTAAATTCCGTTTGTTTGGACGGTTTTTTAACGGCGGGGACCAAATCTGATTGATTTGGTAAAATTGAGGGACTAAATTGATTAAGTTGAACTTTGGGGTATCCGATTTAAAATAAGCCCTATTTTCGGGTACTAAATTTGAAATTTTCCCATTCTTTTTTCAAAAATTTATAAAAATATTAGAAAACAAAGTTTCTTAGTTTTCACTTCAAATTTTTCTTATTCGATTTTTCCTTATTCATTGTATTCTTTTAAGTTTTAGTCATTCATATTTAAATAATGTATTTTATTAAAAATCCTTTCACCTACTATAACAGATAAAATTCAGATATTTAAAAATTATTTAGTTTAAATTTTTATTTTTTCTATTGGTTGAAAGTTTTAATAGATTTAATTTTAACATTAGAAGAAATAAAAAACACCAAAAAATAGATTTCATAGAAATACAAGAATGAATGATACATGCATCTCAGTATTTCCAAACACTTGAACTTTCAAATCAATCTAATCTCTAAATCAATTCCTAATCTTTAACCAAAATTACTACTCTGATAAATATTAAAATGGGAATTTTTTTGATATGGCCCAATCTGTATGTTAGTTCTTCAGTTCTAAACCTAAATTTTGAAATTTCCTAATAAGGGCTGATTTATTTTATTTTATTTCACAGTTTCCGGATTCAAATTAAATTATATATGTTCTCAATTCAAGACAAAATTTATTTATTTTTTCATTTTCTTTTTATAATTATATTTACAGATTTAATATATATATATATAATTCAATATGTATTATATTTTGAATAATTTTTTTTTACATTTACTTATTTATTTATATATACTTCAATGTGTATTTATATTTTGAATATATTAAGACAAGTTAGCACAATGTCGGAACGATCTGCATCCATTAACTATTCTTGAATTAATTTAATTTGAAGTTTTAAATTGAGAAATAAGGTTAAATTATGCTCTAATTGAGAAATTTCAAAATTAGGTCTAGAGTACTTGAGAATTAATGTATAAAGAGTATTGCATACAACTGGCGCACACGAGTCAGGTCTGATTTGGCCCGGATCCATGCCCAGGATTTTTTTGTTTTTAAATTTAAGCGGTAACTTTTAGGGTTAATTACATAAAAAGCAAGAAATAAGGGTCTAATTTCAATTGCAACATAAACTTTTGACTGTAACACCAAAAACTTAACTTAACATTTGTTTTAATTTGGGACATGTTTTGGGTTTTTCTGGCTCCAGTTGCTGATATTGAGTTCAAATTGTATAAATTAATTATTGACATATATATTTACATGTGGATGATGACTGATTCGCGACATATTTGGGTTTTTCGGGCTTCAATTGATGATGTGAAAATTCTAATTATATAACTTAATTAGTAACCTATAAATTTACATTTGTATTATGATTGTAATTAAAATTACATGTTAGCAATCAACATATATAATTTGAGCTTCACATCAATAATTAGAGTCAGAGAAATCAAAACATGTCCTGAATTGAAACATGTGTTAAGTTAATATAACATAAAAGTTAATTTAACATTTATGTTATATAGCGCATAACATTTATATATAGATATCTTAATCTTTATGTATTTAAAGAATAATATAAGGGTTATGTTAATATAACATAGAGGTTAATATTATGAGAAAATATACCAAAATACCATAAAAGTTATAATATAGGTTGAATTATATCATGTACTATAAGTTATTGTATGAAAATATCATTCAAGATAACTTATTGCACAAAAATACCAAATTTTGACCAATTCAAACTTCCAATTATTGAGACAATGATTGGGACGTCAATGCTTTTGTCCTATCATTTGTTGATTTTAGTTTTGCATTTATTTTTGTTATTTTATTTCTTTTAGTTTTATTTTTTTATTTGTGTCTTGTTATGGTACAATTTTATTTAAACTTACATTTATTTCTTTTGCATGATACTTACATTTATTTCTTTGCATGCTACTTTTCACGTTACTTTGCAGACTGAAATGATATGACAATAGTCTTTATTTTACTTTTAGAATGAAATGATATTACATTCACGAGTACGAGTGAAATAATATTACATTCACGGGCCTTACAGTAAAATTTGCATCTATTTAAAGAGGTGAATTTTATAAGAGAATTCATTCAAGAAAATTTACTCTAAGGTTACAATTGGATTCATTGAAGAAAATTTAGTTGTGTGGCACGCCATCTCTCGATCTCTCGATCTTTCAAGTAAGTAAGACTATACTGTTAAATTTGAATTTTAATATGTCTAGGGATTGTATAAATTAGTAATTTACATTTAATTATATATTAAATAGGATTCTGCTTTAGTTAAAAGTTTAATTTAAAGGTTTCATCATTATTTTTTCTTTAATTTTAGGTTGCCATGAAAAATTTATTAACCTCAGGAACAATGAATATTTCACATTGTCAAGATAAAATGTAAATTTCATATTTGATGAAAACTGATTGCTTGTTTGAGACATGAATGAGATATATATATACCCTCATAATGGAAGAGTGTAGAAGATATGATTCTAACTAACTTCTAACTAATTTGCTGACTAGATACTTCACATGCCATCACATGAATTTGCTGATTTGGCTCCACGTCACCTTTGCCCTTGCCACATCATGTACATGCTTCATCTTTTCTGATACACTTCAATACTTCCCCTGTTAAGCCGAGCCAGATTGCTCAATGGAAACGCTGCACTGAGCTTGTGAAACTGAGTGGAAACCAACGCTTTAGTTAAAAGATCAGCAAGTTGATCCTCCGTAGGAATGTAGCGAACTTCAACCACGTTTGCCAGCACCTTTTCCCTAATAAAATGGATATCAATTTCTATATGTTTAGTCCTCTGATGAAAAACAGGATTTGCAGCAATGGCCGCAACACTCTTGTTGTCACTCCAAATAATAGAAGGCCATGTAATAGAAATCCCAAGTTCCTGAAAAAGAGAATGAAGCCAAACAAGATCAGCACAAGTATCCGCTAATGACCTATACTCTAATTCAGCACTGCTGGGAAAAATTCAAAATTGGTCCTGCCCCAGGGCTGTCGTACGATTTTCGTCCTATTAAAATTGTATTTTCAATTTTAGTCCTCTTATCTCAAAATTTGTCCAATTTAGGTCCTATTTCGCCGGAATTTTCCATTTCTTGATCGAATTCAGGCGAGTGTTACACACTCACCCCAAATTCCAACAATCCGACTGAATTTTGCTGACTTGGCCAAAAATTACGGATGTGGGAATCATTTGTTGGTTTCCACAAATGCCATGTCATAAACTGAAAAAAGAAAAAGAAAAACTAAATTAAAAAATGCATAGAATTTTGATTGGGATCCATACCCTGTAGAATCGTCACTCCATACTTTTCCTAGAACCTCTTTATCACCTCCTTGCTCAGCGCAGCGCCGCCGGAGAGCACCGAGTGTAAGCTCTTCAGGTTGTACTTTTTGCGGAGTAGTTCTGCGTGGTTTACCGGAGGCGATTGGAATGGTGGGGAATGTGACCAGACCGTAGATATAAGACATCAGCACCGTGCAGATGAATGTCTGCTCGCCATAGTCCAATTTGAACCAACCGACGGCTGTGGCGAGTTCATGCCCTGCGGCGGCGACGAAACCTTTGAGCCCTAAAGAGCACCGCCTGCACTTGGCACCGCAATTTCCACCGCAAGGAGCACCACGTCGCCGACATGATTCACCTCACACCGCTGTTGCCGTCCCCCTCCATTAGCCACCACCATCGCCACGCGCACAGGGCCTCCTCAGCGCAACCGGTGAAGATGTGGCCGTCTTTTTTTTTCATTTTTTTGTGTTTTTTATTTTGTATTTTAATCAAATTCTATATAATTTATTTAAATTAGATATTTAATGACATGGCATATTTAAAATTATTTTTTTATTTGGGAAATTCGTGTGTAACACTCGCCGGAATTCGATCGGGAAATGGAAAATTCCGGTGAAATAGGACCTAAATTGGACAAATTTTGAGATAAGAGGACTAAAATTGAAAATACAATTTTAATAGGACGAAAATCGTACGACAGCCCTGGGGCAGGACCAATTTTGAATTTTTCCCCAGCACTGCTTCTTGAGACCACAACTTGCTTTTTAGAACTCCAAATAATAAGATTTTTGCCAAGAAACACATAATGACCACCGGTAGATCTTCTATCGTCTAAGCAACTAGCCCGGTCTACATCAGCAAAGCTTTCCAAATGCATTCGTGAAACAGGGGTAAAAAGAAGTCCATTAGTGGTTGTGCCCTTCAAGTATCTGAGCAAGTGTTTGCATGCTATCCAGTGTTTTTCTGATGGATGTTGAAGAAATTGACTCAGCTTGTTCACAACAAAAGAGATATCTGGTCTTGTCAAGGTTAGATATTGCAATGCTCCAATGGTGCTTCTATAAAGTGTAGGATTAGGTAACTCCTTGATATCATATTTATGCAACTTGTGGGATGGACACATTGGAGTATCTACTGACTTGCAATCTAGCATATTAGTTTTCTGAAGAAGATCAAATAAGTATTTGGATTGAGTTAGAAGATATCACCATTTGATCTGTGAGCTTCCAAACCAAGGAAATAATTGACCTCTCCAAGAGTTTTTAGAGTAAATTTATCACCAAGATCATTGATCACTTGCTGAATATCCTCTTGATTATCTCCTGTAACCAGAATATCATCTACATACACAAGTAATATGAGCAGCTTACCAGATTTCCTCATATAAAATAAGGAAGAATCTGAGATGGATACGCTGAACCGTACAGAAATCAGATATTGCTTCAGTTTAGTGAACTAAGCCCTAGGTGCTTGCTTCAAGCCATATTATAGCTCCCCCGAAAATTATAGCTCCCCCGAACAATTTAGATATCTTCGTGGAACCCTGAGGGTTCCACGAAGATATCTGGTTTCTAGCCAGAAATTCACCACGTTTTCAGATCAATTCAACAGTACATTTCAACTATTCTAACCGAAAATAAACCCTAAAAACGTGCTCAAATTCAGTAAAACATGCTAAAACATGCTTGGATCTAACAAAAAAAGCAAGTAGAAAAGTACTAATTTGTTCGCCCATTGATTCTCGGTCAAATCCTTTCGACTTCTTCCACTTCCTTTCTACGAACAATCTTCCCCTAACCAATCTTCCACGAACACGAAATCAAAAAGGATGGAGTAATTTGGTAAAATTTTAGGGTAAATTGCTGTAAATTATTTTGAGAAATCGGGAAGGGGGATAAATGGGTTTTTTTGGGGGGGGGGGGGGGGGGGTGGAAGGGGTAGATGGAGATAGTGTGGTTGGTTGGCCATTATTAGTTCATTATTGCTGTCATTATCCGTGACCCATGTCATACAAAATTTGTGGTAATTTGTTATATTAATTTATATAGTGTGATATAATATGTATTAAAGTTATATTGTGTGATAAAATTTTCATTTATTATATTGAATATGGTATTTTGGACTAGGGACTCTTATACTATTATGCATAAAAGTTACATTATTATAACTTAAATGTTTAAAAGATATTAAAACCTAAGCTATAGACTTAGACTTTTTCAATCATGTAGTATAACTGGATTTTTTTTACCTTTTTTGCCCCGTAAAATAGGAGGTCTGGTAATTTAGAACATTATTGTTTCGGACTGACCAATTTGGACATTAATTTACCGAAATGTGCAATTTATGTCCAATTTCAGCACGAATTGCTTATTTGGGCTGAAATCGCACGTGTGGCATCAATTCGTGCTCACCGGGCCATCTTTGTTGACATGGAATAAAAAATAAAGTAAAAATCGAAATCAAAATCAAAATCAAGAAATTAAAAAACAAAATTAAAAACATTTTTTATGAATAAAAATAAAGTAAAAATCAAAATCAAAATCAAAATAAGAAAAAAAGGTTCAAAATCGTCTCCTTCCCCCTTCCCCCGCTGCCTCCAGCCGCCCCTCGCCGCCCTTTGCTCCCATATTCAAATTCCATCCAAAACGACAAAATTACATGATGGAGGAGAGAAGGTGTTGCCACCTCATCGACCATGCGCCAGGACACGACTGTGCGCGACTGTGGTGTATAAGTATGTTTTTTCCAACAATAAGTATGTGATTTTTCATAATAATTATGTAATTTTTTTCCTCGCCCACGACTAGGACACGGTCGTGCCTCGCACGAAAACTAAGAGCACTTTGTGGCGCACGGTCGGGTCTTAGAACACGGTCAAGATAAGTATGTGATTTTTAGCTATAAGTATGTCCTTTAGAGATATAAGTATGTGTTTTCGCGCACGGTCGACCGTGCCATAGGACACAACCGTGTCCCAGGATACGACCATGTGCGAGCGTCGTCGCACATGAGATGGTCTCACAGGAGTCCAGCTCATCCCTCAAATCATGAGATCTCATTTGTTATGCCCAATATTCATACCCTTGGTATCTCTGTAAATAGGCCTTAAGGAACAAGTCTACTGAAGGCAATTTAGGGAGGTGATTTGGATCTCAAAAAGATCCGAATCATTGTCATTTTTTGCTCAATTGTAATCAAACAAGAGGGAGATTTTACTCTCACAATTCTAATACAGGCTCTATGCTGACCTACAAGTAGGCCAGACCTAGCCTAGAACAATTTTGCCCAGGTAGGCTCCAGCCCAATGTTCTCGTTTTCGATTATTTTGCTTTAATTCGGTTTTATCTAATTCGATTCGATTAATTTGGGTTGGACCGAGAGATTTGTTCCATACAAATTGCGACGTCAACAAGTTTTCATTTAAATTATTTTTTATTGAATATAATTTCTTACATAACAATAACATATATTATCCAAAAAATAATCTCAATAATCATTATTAATTTATCTAGGAGTATATGGTATGACATTTAATATAAATTAATAAATAAACAAAACACCGATAAAGATGTATAGAAATAATGTGTATAGTATGAAATTATATGTTGTCATAAACATTTTTAAATTAATATTTGTATCCCATATATATAATGCCATTCAACATTTTATGAAAATTATCAATATTTTTTCTGTTATATTTTAATGACGAAAATATTATTAAGTATATAATCTTCATTAATCAAATATAAACTTCGACATTCAATTTACACTTAGGGCTTCATATCTATATGTATGAATGTGCGTGTCTTAAGTTTAGATGACTCAGTTGATTATTTAAGTTATGTGCTTAGTATCTGATTGAGTCGTCATCATCAACATCATCACTACTACTACATTTAATTTTGTTTTTGACTTAATTGTACCGATCAACAACGAGCTACAACAATTAATTTATGTGATAGTCATGATGGAGTAATTGACTTTCAATCAATTCAATGTTAAGTGATATTAAAAATATTTTTCTAATTCAATTTATTTTAAGATAAATATTCTTGGATCAGGTTAGTTCTTACATAGAAGGGAAATTTTCAATTTTGGTCCTGCCCCAGAAGTGTCATCCGATTTCGGTCCTCTTAAAATTCCAATTTCAATTTTCATCCTCCTATCGAAAAAAATTGTCCAATTTTGGTCCAATTTCCCGGAATTTTCGAATTCCCAACCAATTTTCGGCGAGTGTTCCACCCTCACCCCCAATTTTAGATTCAAGATGACGTGACCAGTATCTGTTGATGTGTTAATTAATTTTCATTTTATTTGGTGCCACATCATTAATTTACAAAAATTCAAGAAAAGAAAATTAAAAAATAGAAAACATTAGAAAAAATAATAATCCATTATTGGCCGACCGCCTCCACCGTGTTCCACCATTTCTGCCGGCCACCTCCTTCGCCGAGAAATGGCTGTGAAATGGCCGCCTCTTTCTGCCGGCCACCTTCTCTCTCTCTATATCCATTAATTGGCCGAATTTTTGGAATTCCACATACCCCTCTCCCAAAATTTGAAATCTCAAAAAAGCATCAAATAACATTGTATTTCTCCTCTAATCCTACCAACATTCACATGGATTTATTCCTCATTATATGGGAACTAAAACCCTTCATTCAATTTTGAGAAAACATGCATGAAATTGAAAAACAAAGAAATGAGTTTATGAAGCAATTTCTGAACGGTTTTGGGTTGAGTGAGGTTTGATTTGAATAATAAACATGAAATTGATGTGAGATTATGTTTGGGCTTGAGGAGAGGATCATTTTGGTATATCATTTGGGTGTTTTGGGTGAGAAATGAAAAAGATCAACATTTTGAGCTTGGAGGCTTGCCATGTCCGTTTTCCGGCGACATGGGCGACGGTGGGGGCAGTTTTTTGAGCTAATTTGTATCATCTTGGTGAATTTTTTGGTGGGAAGTGATAGAAGATTCAACTTAAATGAGAAATTGAAAGCTTAGAAGTAGTTTGAGTGCAAAATATAATTTTCCGGCGATCGTCCGACGGCTCCAGCGAAATTGAACCAAATTTGAACAATTTTTTCAATAGGAGGACGAAAACTGAAATCGGAATTATAAGAGAACTAAAATCGGACGACACCTTTGGGGCAGGACCAAAATTAAAAATTTTCCAACATAGAGTTAGTTTCCCATTTTTGTGTGTGTATTGTTTTGAATATTTACGCACATATATGTGTATATATATATTTTGTTTAGATAGTTGAATTTGATTTGTAATTTAAAATTGATGATAATATTAGTGTTCTTAACCACAGATGATCAAATGAGATACATATAAAATAAAACTGATATTATGAATTAGATAAATATTTAATACATAACTTCAAATTTTCTTAATTGTTAAATATTTTTTATATATCTCTTATTATTGATTACAATGTTATGATATTTAACATATATATTATATAACAAACAAGTTAAAAATGAAAAGACATTTTTACAAGTTGTAGCATGTAAGTGTGGATCAAAGTTTATATTAAAAAATAGATTAAAAAATGTGAAAATGAATAATGAAAAACCTAATGAGTAAAATTTAAAGTGAAAAGGGAAAAAAAAAAAAAAAAACATTTTCCCCCTAATTATTGAGAGAAGTGCTTGACACCATAACCTAGGAATTGTTTGTCTGATTTTGGTAGAAATTACATTCACAAAACTATATTAAATTTAGGATCTAGACGCCGATAATACAGGCGCCTCTTCATAATACATTTCTTTTAAGATCTAAATAATTGTCTTACATATCACTAATTTTATGCTCTAAATTTAGCTGGAATTTACTGTTTCAAAATAAAATTTTAATACGCATTTTGTAAAATTTATATTATAGTTTTAATATGTGTTAATTAGACAAATAAAAAACATATTAAGTCAAGTAAAAATGCAAATGAATTTTTCAATTAAAACTCCTAATTGCCATAAGCTCATACAATGGTTTTTTGTCAGTAATATAAAAAAAGCTTGAGTGAGAATATACACACCGCACAACTTACTTAACACACCCAAAAAATATACATTTATGCCTTTAATTTGTTAAGAAATGAGGTCTGTTAAGTAAATTATGGGGTGTGTATAGTCTCACCCAAAATTTTTTTATTTACTCATATAGTGTCAAATGGTAATATTGTATAAATATACAATATTTGGTTTATTTTCTTTAGATATATCAAGAGCTATGTTTATAGTATTTTATTTAGATTGTATATAAAGAAAATATTATATGTCATCGGATAAACATGACGTTTAAGTGAAGTACTT
This sequence comes from Scutellaria baicalensis, assembly GCA_005771605.1. Lineage (NCBI taxonomy): Eukaryota > Viridiplantae > Streptophyta > Magnoliopsida > Lamiales > Lamiaceae > Scutellaria > Scutellaria baicalensis. Next base: position 32,575,919 of record CM016723.1, on the reverse strand, counting down.
GTCTTTTTTGGTTGGAAAAAGATGATAAATAATGTGTGTATTTTTTTTAAACAAGATGGATGATTCGGGGTTTCTTTAAGAAAAAGGTAAAAATGGCTTAAATAGATTTGAAAGACTTTAATACTTGGTTTCACTTCAAAGGGTTTTTTTGCAAGTATTTCTTCAAATATTTGGTGTTCTCTCAAATACTAGAAAATTCAATATAAACTTTAATAAGTAGTTAAGTTAATATTAGGCGATTAATTACAACTACACATAATACTACAACTTTAAATTTAATTTTATAGCATAACCATCTTAGGGTTGGTGAATAATAAAATAAATTTATTCTACATTTTTTTGTTAGGAGAATTATTATTTAACCTTCTTAATTATTGGTTAAAGTGGAAGATTGGACCCTTCTCCATATCTTACATTTCAATTTGCAACTTTTTTTTTTAGTAAATAATTATATACTAATATGGCATTCACAAACACACTAGTATAATAAAAGAATAACTATAATAAAGTTTTATATATGAACTTATTCAATAATTAAAAATACGCTCATTTAAATCGTGCTTGAAAAATTAAGGACGCAAAAAAAGTGTGAACCACCATTTTCCAACTTGAACTATATTTGAGTGCATATAAACGGCAGATAATGCAATCTATTTTAGTTAATCTTACAAATGTTATTTTATTGCAATAATCATGCATTGAAAATGTTGACATTACTACATTTAAAAAAGATTAAAAACTAAACTAGTTAATAATTAAAGTGAGGTAGTTAATAATAGTAAAGTAAAAAAGAACAAATTTTAAAAATATCAAATTTAATTATTTTTAATAATTCTAATCCACAAAAAATTATATAAAACGTGTCTCACCAAAAATTTAGACAAATCCTTTATAGTTACTTTTTATAAAAATCTATTTTCACAAATTTATATATAAATTGTGAATTGATCCATCTCTAAAAAATGACTATAGTACTTAATAGTTAGAAAATGAATAAGGCTCAGCTGCACCGTTGCACAGAGTAGAAAAACCTAAAGGAGAGGAAGCAAACAAATGCTAGTTAAAAACACTTTCAACTCAAAAAACTCCGCCAGCGCCCAGCGCCACCACCTACAATAAAAATCCATACACAAATCAACACACACACACACACACACTCTCTCTCTCCCTCTCTCTCTCTCTCTCTCCCTCTCTCCCTCTCTAAGAATAAGAAGACGACGACAACGAAGACGGTGGACGAGAGAGGCCTGAGCTATCGCCGCCGCATCCTGCTCCGCTACAATGCCGATCTCCACCATCCTCACCTTCACCCCACCACCATCGCACTCCGTGTCTCTCCACCGTTACGATCCCAATTTCCACCCCTTCTCACCTCCCTCTCTCTCCTTTCTCCCCAAAGCCACCAAACCTAACGCCCGCTCCCTACTCATAACGTTCTCCACAAACGCTCCTGTCACCAACAGCGAGATCAATCTCAAATTCGCGACCGACGGCGGCGACGGAGGAATCGTAGGCGGCAATGGCGGCGCTGGCGGAGGGGGCGGAGGTAACAATGATGACAGTAATGAAGGGAATGACGATAAGAACAAGAAGACGAACAGGGACGAAGCTTTGATGGCGTTGGCCGAAGCTCAAAGGAGTCTCGAGAGCTTGCCCAAGGATTTGAGAGCTGCCATTGAAGACGGCAGAATACCCGGATCGATTGTTCTGAGATTTCTCGATCTCGAAAAATCTGGATTTCTCTCGTGGCTCATGACATTTGGAGGATTCAAGGAGAGATTGTTAGCTGATGATCTCTTCTTAGCTAAAGTTGGCATTGAATGCGGCGTCGGACTATTCACCAAGGTATATTTCTCCCAGCATGTTAAATGCTTTGTTAATTTGATCGCTATATAAATCTCTCTCTGTGTGTGTGCATATAGGTATGTATTTTTGTTGTTTCCTATCTGATACTTTAATGAGACTGAGGTAGAAATTAGAGCTTTGATGAAATCTTTCTGATGGTTATATAATTTATGCAGTAAATAGTTAGTATTTATGGTGAAAATGGATTTTACAGAGAGATCAAGAATGGATATTGTCTGCTGCAGGGACTGCTTGGAGGGTTGTTCTTTTTAAATGATAACAATTATTGTTTTCAACATTTCAGAAATTTGGGAAAAAAAAAAAAAAAAAGGAATTGTCCTCTTATAATTCATTGGAACTGGAAGTATACTTATCTTATTCGACCATTTGACTGATACATTCTGTTAATCGAATATTAAGATCATATCTTTCATATTGGTTTCCAAGTATTTTCTGAGCTCGTCTGATCAATCTCATTTTTTCCTTTTTTTTTTTTGCCCCCTGATTTCTTCAGACAGCAGCAGAATACCAGCGTCGCAAGGAAAACTTTTTCAATGAGCTGGAAATCGTATTTGCTGATGTGGTATGGTGGTTTCTCGTTAAGCATATTCATAATTTTTTTTGAGTAGGTGTCAAACCATTCGACGTGCAAATTCTTCTTTTTATCTTCAAGTTAAACTGGGTTTGGGGCTCTATCGTATGGATGTAGTATGTGAGACTATCTTATCAAAGTTTTTGTGTTATTTGTTTGCTTCATATAGAAGGTGATTTTCTGCTCTCTTATGATGCAAAGTTTATCTTTTTGGTTTGATAATTGTCTAACCTTCATTTATGGATGTTGTATGGACTTAGTTGCAGCTTATACTACTTTGTTTGTGATAATTTTTTATCATTAGTTTTATTAGGAAGAATTAAATTGGCAGGGACAATCTAATACTAGGTAAAAGAAATGGAGCCTGGTTCACCACACTCCGGATCATCTACAATTTGTAGTTCTGTGAATTTTTGAGAGAGAATATCAAAAGTACAAAATATGTGGATTCCACATTTTTTATTTTCACCCACTTCACTTTCTTCTCTTTTCTCTCTGAAATTCACACAATGTATATGTAGAGGATCTGGAGATGTCAACAGCTGCTCTGAAAAATATATATAGAAAGTGATTCTTCATTCTTGAAACCATCTCAACCAACTAGACTGATCGGTACACTCTTACAAGGGACAAGGACGGTTTGTTGAAAGGCTATTACAATTTACATAACAAGTTCATGCATTGTGAATTCTTTTACTTTAATGGGCTGCCTTCGATCCAAAGTCCTTGATGAGAGTCAACTTCTCATGATAAAATGATCTTGAATCTCTAGTCCATTTCTTGTAAAGTTTACTCTTCATATCGTAGATCAACATAAGTTCCAAATTAGGGATAGAAACATAATTGGATTTTCAAACGACATTCAGGATTCAATTACTGAGGGTGTTTTGGTTAATTTGCACATGTGTCATTAATTTTTCAATTTAATAAATTAGTCATCAATAATTTGCACATGTGCCATTAATTTTTCAGATTAATAATTGCTCATCAATATTTTACCGTGTCTGAAACTCATCAATCAGTCTATACTAGTTGATGTGAATAGGTAAACCATAAGAAAGAGTTGCTTATCCACCGACCTGAATTGCTTTCTATTCGCCTTTAGAAGCCTTTGCAATTCTCTTGGTGTTCTGTATTGATCATATAGGAGGTCAACCATGCCCTTTCTTCTCCATCATTTATACAATGCCATAGTATTCCAAATCACACAGATTGCTAAAATTGCTTTTGACACACTTTACATATATCCACAATCCATTCATATTAAATGACAAGTTCCTCAGTGTTTGCCTCATGTTCAGTGCCACGTAGGGCCAATGGAAAACATTGGTTATTACTACACCTTACCAATTTAACTAGAATGTGCTTTAAGAGCTAACTGAAAATTGTTGATTGTCTGACAACAATGAAATCCGTATTTTCAATAAGTGGGATAGTTATTTGAGACCAGGCACTCTCTAGAATTAATTTGTAATACCTCCTTAACAATCCTAATTAAGTCATTTTCCTGCTTAGGTGATGGCCATAATAGCTGATTTTATGCTGGTCTACCTTCCTGCTCCCACTGTGTCTCTCCGCCCCCCTCTTGGGCTTGATGCTGGAAGCCTTGCTAAGTTCTTTTATAAATGCCCAGATAATGCATTTCAGGTGAGTTCACTCACAATTTTGTTGTAAATATTATTGCTTTCTTGCAATTAGAATTAATTAATTGGTAAATTTTGGCTGAAATCTCGTATCCAGATTGCTTTGTCTGGAAACTCCTTTTCATTGTTACAGAGATTTGGTGCCATAGCGGTAAGGAGATCTCTTTCGCATGTGAAATTAATTTAAATCAAAAAACTTTGAAATCCATCTTACTTTTTGACAACCCCCTTTATTTTTTGCAGCGGAATGGTGCTAAGCTGTTAGCTGTTGGCACTACTTCATCTCTGGTAATTTCTCATCTTGGGGGGGGGGGGGGGGGGTATCGTAATAGTTAAAAGTTGAGCTTCTAGTGGTCATTGTAGATTATCAATCAAATTTGTGACCTCTAATTAAGTTCATGACTCATGCTCTGTTAGACAAGTTGGCCGTTGCCTATTACTTATTGGCCCAGGACTCTATTCTTTGTTGCTCCATCAGATGATTCTTTCTTTTGTATTTTCAGCTGGCTAGCATGGATTTTGTCACATGCTCAGATAATTTTTAGTTTGTCACATTCTCACATGCCAAGATAACAGAGAGTTCCATCTTTTATTCTCAATTATGCATTACTGATCTTTTTCTTTTTCTGTTTAACTTAACAACTATATTGAATGTTATATGGAAGCAAAAAAAGGTTTACACCAAGATGAGATTTTAATAAAGTTTGCTGTCGTTGTATGATATATAATTTTGTTTAACCCCTATATGTTATTTATCTTATTCAGTTTGAACAAAAGTTGGATATTAGTGTACCTAACTATGATTTATTCATGTCTAGGTTGGTACTGTTGTTACAAATGCATTAATAAAAGCTCGTAAAGCTGTGGAGCACCAAGCCGGAGAGAAGGTGGAGAGTGTTCCTATATTTTCAACAAGTGTTGCCTATGGTGTCTATATGGCTATATCGAGCAACCTTCGGTACGTAAATTATGAAAAAGAATAATACACTATTTGTTAAATCATCTGTTATCTTAAAAATGCTTTTATCCCATTACTATAATCTTGAATGCATAGATAATTTATGCTTACAATATTTGTTCTTCGACAATTCCTCGCAATTGTAGGAGGTCTGGAAACCTTGAATAGAAATTTAGATTCTTTGTTAAATAATGTGTATGATGAATGACATAAAGCTTGAAAAGTTAGTAGAATATGCAATCAAGTCGCTCTTAAAATAATCCACTCATATGCTTTCTTCAGCTTTCTTGAGACATTGGCATCACCGCCTTGAGCTTTTATATGCTTGTAAAAGACACAACTTAGTCTTTTCATGTGATATCCTATTTCGTCATCCCTTATTCTGTACACACATTTCATAAATCCTTACACAATTTTGCACATCCCAACAATCAAGCTAGCTGTCAGTTTTTCCAGAAACTTGAAGCTTTAAATAATGAATTTCTGATATACCAATGCCTATTCTTCATATATGTCCGGATAGAGAGTTGAATTACAACAATAGTGTGTTCTTTTGGAACTTGTAGAATGTATCTATTTTCTTTTCAACTTGAAAGTATTATAGTGACTGCCTCATACTTATGATGCATTCTAGCTGTAACTGAAATATTATTTAATCAGCTCCATTTCTTTGGTGTTTTTATTAAACATCTGAAATCCGTGCACTATTTCGTATTTTAGAACAAGGGCAAGGCATTCGCTTTTCCCTCCTAGACTGAATGAAATACAGCATTTATGACAACAAATGATGCAACTTTATTTCTTCTTCCTCTCCTCTCCAACTTCAAATTGAATTAACCTTAAAAACTTCATGTTTTGTCCTACAGATACCAGGTGTTAGCTGGTGTTATTGAGCAACGTATTTTAGAACCTTTGCTTCATGAACATAAAGTAGTATTGAGTGCTATTTGCTTTGCTGTGCGAACAGGCAACACATTCTTGGGTTCCCTACTGTGAGTTGTTCTCCTTTTCCTTGCAACGTCCCCTTATTTCTTCTTTGACATCACTGTATAAAACCTAAACTTGTGATTATTGTGCAGATGGGTTGACTATGCTCGTTTTATAGGAATTCAAAAGGGTTGAGATCTCTGGAGTCATAATAAGTAGAAATACATGGCTCCATGATGATGTGCAGTGATGAAACTCAGTTTATCTGTCACCAAGTTTATCATAACAGCAGATCATTGGTGTAGTTAGGTTTAATTTTTTGGATATTCATACATACATGTATGAATGAATGTATGGTTGTTTTGTAGAAATTGATAACAGCGGGATTTTATTTTCTCGTGATCAGAAAATAAATTAACGAGCATTTTTCTTCTGTTTGCATGCTTTAATAAAGAATTGTTATGGAGGAGAAATGTGTTGGTTTCCTTGGAAAATCGAAATGAACAACAAATAAAACGAAGTAAACAACAATCGACAACAAAACCTGCATAGAAAACTCCAAAGTCGGAGAAAACCAGTCCGAATTACAAGTCTTCGAATCACTCTCATTGTTCTCACAACACTCTTCCAGAACAGAATATAACAGATAAATTTATCCAAAATCAAACACAAAAAAGAGCATTATGAAACCCCATACCTCTTCTTCACAAACCTATATGCGACAAATACACTCCTTTTACATAAAATAAGAGCATGCATGTAGTAAATGGTTGATAATGTAGAAGAATGAGGAAATGTATGAATTAAGTTGAGACTCCATATTTATGCAATCATCTCATTAACGAAGCATTCTCTAATTAGCAGCTCCACCTTGGCCTCATCCACATTAACTATGTCACTGCATCGCTTCGATCCATCTGACAACAATCGTTTACTATTTCATTATAATATTTCCATCTTTGATACAATAACAAAATAATAATAATAAGAGAAAACGAGAGAGAAGAAAATCTGATGTAGGAAAATGCTAACCCTAGCCTACGGTGGACAATTATTTATATGTCCACCACATCTGACGTGTAATGATCTTATCCTCTCATTATATTGAAAGTTCAACAGTAGATACATATTAATGTGTCCATAGTGGGTAAGGTATAGAACTGATTATATATAATAATTTTAGGAGCAAATACTTAATTCGTTAATTATTAGTTGTACACTCCAATTTCGACTTTTCTTTTACACATTTCGATTCTTATATAATTAACTTTGCCGTATAGTTTTATTAATTATTTTTGACTCCTTTATTAATTAACAAAGTGACAAAATCATAAGTGGTGAAAAGCTAAATAAAAAGTGAATTAAAGTGTAGAGGATGCAACAAAATGCACCAACAAAAAATAATTAAAAAAACAGAAGCGTGAAGAAAGAAAAAAAGGAAAAAAAAAACTTGGTAAATAACCATAATGATTTCCCTATAAATGACAAAAAAAAATTATGCATTTGGTTCATGGATATAGGATCGTGCACCCGATTTGATCCAGTCAATGCGTCAGAAATCAGGTTATCATGCGCGTTTCACGCGCCCCCAAGAACCTGGGTGGATGCATTCAAATTCACCCAAGTTCGCTCCAAATGTCATACCCTTATGTTATGTTAGACATACATTTATGTTATCTTAGACACACCTTTATGTAATGTTAGTCATATATTTGTATTCTGATTTCAGACCCTTAAAATTTTCAACTATACCTTAATACCTTTTAATAATGTTAGACATACCTTTAATTATATTAGTTATACCTTTAGCTATATTAGTTATATATTTAGCTATGTTAGTCATACCTTTATATATTGTATAATGTACGTCTAATATAATATAAAAATATGTCTAACATAACATAATGTATAACTAATACTACGTAAATGTACATGTACAAAATATGCCGAAGTTAGGCTTTTTTTTTTTTTTTTGAAGTTAAAGGTATGAAATCTGAGTATAAAGGTATGTCTAACATAACATGAAGATATGTCTAACATAACATAAAGGTCATGACTAAAATTGAAAAACGGGCCAGACGCGTCATGTGAGGCCGTCTCACGAATCATTTCATGTGACACGCGTCAACCCATGATCCACACTTCACAATTTACATATAAATTTGTGGATATGAGTTTCAATTTGATCCTATTTAAGTTTCACACAAATATTTTTATAAGTCAAGTGCATGGACAGGGTTAGGGATGGCAATGGGGCAGGTCGGGGCAGGTAGTTAACTACCCAGGCCCGCCTCGTGCCTACTACCCGCCGCCCCGCCCCGCGCCCCGCGACGGTCCAACAATTTGCATCCCGCGCCCCGCCCCGTACATTTTAAAAAAAATATAATATAATATTAAATGACAATTTACAAATTGAACATGAATAATTTGAGAAACACCTAATTAAATCATTAACTCCACAAATAAAATGTTCAACTCATTAATTGTCAAATCATAACATACAAACATAAAACAAACACTCATCAAATATTCATTTGTTCAAAGTTTAAAAATTGCTAAAATAGACAATTAAAACATAAAAATGTCTTGATGACTTGATTTAAGAACTACATCTTCTAGGATCACCATTCACCAAGTCATAACCTCCATGGCAAATCTTTCTCAAAATTAAACCTACAATAATAAAGAATCAAATTTGAATAAAGTAATATATTTTTTAAGAATTTTTAAAGATAAAAGTAACTTGATAAATAAAACTATCTTACCTCAAGCTCACTCTTCTCATCATCCGAATCATAGAAAACCGACATGTATGCTCCATCGGAATGATCTACATAAAATTCCACAATTAAGTACAAATTACATTAAATTATTTGACATTAAAGTTAATTTATATATTAATAAAAGATTTACCTTTCTCAGATAATATCCAATTTTGTGCACACATCAAAGCCTCAACAGTCTTATGGTGAAGTCTACTACGATGAGGACTAACCAATTGACCACTTGTGCTGAAAGTAAATTCTGAAGCAACCGTAGAGACCGCAATTGCTAAAATGTCTTTTGCAATTTGACTTAAAATGAGATATTTACCTCTGTTTGCCTTCCACCAAGACAAGACATCAAAATCAACGGTTCGTGGTAAAACATCCTCATCTAAGTATAAATCCAACTCCGATCTCAAAGGTTTTCTTTTCTTTCTAGAAGCATACAAGTCAAACTCACTAAGTGAATTATCAATAGTAGCTACTGGTCTTCATCATAAGACTACTCACATCACCATCACCTTTCTTCTTCTCATTATCTTCATATTGTATAAGCAATTCACGACACAAAATAAGGATCTTCTCCACCTCATACTCGGATTCATGAAGATAAATTTTTGGAAAGTAATACTTGAGTAAAACCAACTTATACCTAGGATCAAGGACTAAGTTGATTGAAATTTTTGGTGTCCTCATCATGAGTTGATTGAAATTGTTAGGAATCCTCCCTTATTGCATACACAGGATCACAACCCACAAGGAATATCTTGATGCTTACACATCAGATCATAACTTACAAGAAATATCTTCACCTGCCAACTCATAAAACGTGCAGAGTTGGTTTTTTGTGTTTTGATACCATGAAAGATAATGAATAAAACAGGGGAAAATAGGAATGCTATTACTAAGTGCTAACTCTCTGAAATCTTGCATCAATATTTTTCTTGCTTGATTACATAAGGGAAGAGATGATACACACACATATATATATAGCAGCACAAAAGGAATCTTAGCTATATAGTAGAAGAGATGAAATGATAAAATAGAAAGAACACATAAAACATACTGAGGCCAGGCAGTGGCGGAGAGAACTTACTGAGGCCAGACAGTGGCGGAGCCGGTGACGGCGGCAGCAACGGCGGTAATGGCGGCAGCAGCGGCGGTGTAAGAGAGTGAGATTTGGGAAAGAGAGAGGTAGGTGTGTACAGGGAAAAAGAAAGGCAGTGGCGGAGCCGGCGACGGCGGCAGCAACGGCGGCAGCAACGGCGACAGTAACGGCGGCAGCAGCGGCGGTGTAAGAGAGTGGGATTTGGGAAAGAGAAAGGTAGGTGTGTACAGGGAAAAAGAAAGATATAGGGTTTCAACTTTCAAAATTGAATTAGAAATTTAATTAAAATATTATTACTAATTATTTTAATATATTTATTTCGACGAGGTGGGTGGGGCGGAGTGAGTACCCAGACCCGCCCTGCCCCGAGGGCGAGACGAGTAGTTTCAAGAACGGGTCGGGCCTACCCTGCCCCAAACATCACGGGTCAGGTCGGGTCCCCACGGGTCGGGTCAATTTTGCCATCCCTAGACAGGGTTGACTCGACCCACGCGCCCAAAAATACGCATCCATGCGCGTCTGATGCGCCTCCACACGTCTTTGTGGATGTGTTCAAATCCATCCAAATTTGCTCCAGGTGTCGTACTTTTATGTTATGTTAGTTAGACATACATTTATGTTGTGTTAAACATAATTTTATGTTATATTAGTCCTATCTTTGTATCATGATTTAATACCCTTAGAATTTTCAACTATACCTTAATATATTTTAGCAATATTAGACATATTTTTTAGTTACGCAAAATTCATATGAGACAATCTCACGTATAGTTTCCGTGAGACAGATCCTTATTACCCATGAATTGAATCCATATTCACAAACTTTCATATGAATTTCTAAGTGTGGGTTATGGGTTGACCCGTCTCACGAAAAAAGATTCGTGAGACGGTCTCACACAAGACTTACTCTTTTAGTTATATTAGTCATACATTTTAGCTATGTTAGTTATACCTTTATATATTATATAAGGTATATCTAATATAACATAATATAAATGTATGACTAATACTACGTAAAGGTATTTTTAAAAAATGTGCCGAAGTTAGGGTTTTTCTTTTGAAGTTAAATGTATGAAATTTGGGTATAATTGTATATCTAACACAATATAAACGTATGTCTAACATAACATAAAGATCATGACCAAAATTAAAAAATCAAGCACCAAAAAAAAAAAAAAAAAGTAAAAGCGGGCCTGATGACTTGTATTCGACTCGGATGCATGAGTATGAGATCCATGTACATGATTCACACGAGAGCTTCTTTAAGTTCACAAATACTCATATGCAACCGTCTCACATGCGACGACACTCGCGCACGGTTGACCGTGCCCCAGGGCACGACCGTGTGCGACTGCAGTGTATAAGTATGTCTTTTTCAATAATAAGTATGTGATTTTTCACTATAAGTATGTGATTTTTGTCTATAAGTATGTCTTTTTGTGCTATAAGTATGTGTTCCAGCGCACGACCGTGCGCTATTGCCGTTGCACATGAGACGGTCTCACAGGAGTCCAGCTCCTTTAAGTTTAATTAAATGAGCCTTTTCATCTTTCCTTTTTTAACAATATTTAATTTGGTGAAGTAAACATGAATATATATCTTTGGTACATAGTACATAAATATGTCTTAAAATCCGAAAACGACACTTATTATGAGACAAAATTCACTTGTCACAACAACACTTACTTTGAGATGAATATAATACTATCTTCGTCCCAAAATAAATGTCGTTTTAGTCTTTTGCACATAAATAAAGGAATATGATAAAAAGTCCAATCTACCCCTATTTAAGTTTAATTAATGAGGGGATTTGATCTATTTAACACATTTAATTTGAGATGAATAAATAGGGGTATATTTGGTATATATATTGTATATAAATATGCCTAGGAATACGAAAACGACAATTATTTTGGGACAAATTTTAGTTGCTAAAACGACATTTATTTTGGGACGGAGGTAGTATTTTTTAAGCATTAACTATTAGTATAAATTTTTTACCATTACTTTAATTGTGTTTTAATTAAAATTAATTAATTGTTAGCTGTGTCGTTGGCTAAATACCAATGTATATTAATCACTTTGGTGTAACTGGTATTTTTCCTATGCATTTCACGCAGGGCCCCTACCTAATAATATTTTGGTCTGAGTTCAACTTTCAAAATAGACCCCTAATTTCTTTATTAAAAAAATTGTGCAAATTTAATATAAAATTTAAAACTTTGAAGCATGTTCAAAGATATTTATATTATGTTAAAAAAACCTTGATATTATCACCAATTAGATTTTCACCGATACTTGTACTTTCCACAACTGTTTTTTTAATAGAAGGGAAATATTTATTGATATCTCTTGACTTTGAACTAAATTATCTATTCTTAATTTCCTTTTTCTTTTCTGATATCCGGACTTGTACTTGGGAGGCATAATAAAACACTAGAAATACAAATTTAAAAAAAATTAAATAAACAAATCATCAATTGTTTCATCAATAAAAAAATTGAACATTATTAAATAAACTATAAGGAAACTGGTAATCATATATAAGAAAATAAATTTACCTATTTCTTAGATGTAGTACACAATCTTCTTGATGTCAAACAATTTTTCTCAAATCATAACTTTTTTGAAGCAATTGGATTGAATGTGTTAATTATGATAGATACATAAGAGTATTTATAAATTAGAAAATGGCTTTGGGGGTCTCTAAGGCTTTAAAGACTAGCTTAGGGCGCAAGAAAGACCCAATTTCGACTTCAATAATAGCTTAGGACGCAAGTAAAGTTTAAATTCGACCAATGAAATAACTCAAAGTTCAAATTAATAGCTTAGGACGTAAGTAAGGTTTAAATTCGACCAATGAAATAACTCAAAGTTCAAATTAATAGGTTAGGACGTAAGTAAGGTTTAAATTCGACTTATGAAATAACTCAATGTTCAAATAAAAATAAAATAAGCAATTGTTGAGGTAGGGAAATGGAACCCCTTACCTCTAGGAAAAGAGGGCCACACCAAACCACTAAGACGCTTTCAAACTTGTGAACTTATTTCCGAAAAACTATATATATACCTACATAGGTATATAAAATAATTTCAGGGCCCTTAAAAAATCGTAAAATTTTCGGGCCTGAGTCGGCCGACTCATCGACCTCATGTAAGGTCCGGCCCTGATTGCACGGGTTATCATATATGTAGTTAGATTTAAATAGTTGTATTAGAAGTTTACTTCAAACATGGTTCTCTAATAATCTGACATCTATGTTAAAAAATAAAACTATTTTATAATTTGTAATATAATTTATTTAAATTATAATTACTTAACCCACTACTCAATTAATTTGTATTTAGACAAATAAATCAAGTGGAATGTTCAGTTACACTAAAAGTTACATCTCCTATTCCATATCAATCACCACATGTCATGTGTATTCAATGACTCACTAATTAATATGTGACGTATATTAAATGCTATGTAACACGAGATATAACACTAAATGTAATAGAAGATCCAGACTTATAAATCAAACCATCGTGCCAAAGTTTATTTAATTTTTTCCAAAATAGATTCAATTATCTATATTTAAAAAGTTAATTTATTAAACTTTTTATTTTTGATTTTATTTATAGATTTCATTAATTAACCTTCAATCTTGTTAAGTATATATTCATTTACCTGAATCTATAGTTTATCTATATATAATAGAATTAATTAATTAAAAAGTGTAAAAAAATTTGATGATATCATGTATTAATTCAAAATTGGATTTGAATTAATAACTTATTTGATGTAAATATATAATTCAAAAATCAAAAATATCAAAAGAAAAAGAAAATCTGATCCTACCCTCCGTAACTCCAAATTAGATCATCTGTACCAAATAACCATGTACCACACATGTACTACATTGCAAAACACGTTAAATAGTTTTTCAAAGTAAAAACAGTTACTATTTATAGTAACTTTTAAATATCAAAATTACGTAGTTTTGATGTGGTACATGATTATTTTCAAAGGTTTTCTTTATATATATAGATGTGAACCGTATCTCTTCCCGTTTTGTCGCCGGCGAAAAGACATGAATCTCGGAGATGTAATCCGCGGTGTTGTTGTCATCCAATGAATGCGCCGGCAGGCCACGTGCGGCCGCTCGAGAGTAGGTAGTAAGAATTCCGGAGGTGCTGACATTCTTGAAGAAGAAAACATGGGGGGCTTCACATGAATCATTGGAAGGCAACCTGGTATTGAACATGTAAAGTGGTCGATCAGTTTTAATGTCCACCCATTGCTTGAAGGTCTCGATCGGGGTCTGAAGATAGCTTCTTGTCATGATTCTTTCGTAAATGTAGGTGGAGTAGCTAGCCCCATGAAACTGACAAGGACCAGCTTTTCTGCCGGTCGTGGCATATGGTCTGTTGCAGCATTCGAGACGGGTCGGCGGCCGCCGCCTTCATGAGGTGGCGCGTTGAGTCCGTTTAGTTGTAGCGGTCCATGTTGGGGAATAGTGGCTCCACCATGTCCAAGTGGTGGAGGGATCACTACAAGAAAACTGCCCGACAGTGACTGAAAATCTGTCACTAAAATCAGAATTTCTGTCACTAGCAAGTAGTAGTAACGGATATGTGATGGAAACAGTCTGTCAAAATTAGCTTTGTCACTAAACTTTAGCGACGGATTTTCATTCTGTCACTACAGGTGTGACGGAAAATTCCATCACAACAATAAAAATTTCCGTCACTTATTTTTTCTGTCGCTTGACTTTTGTTTGACTAGTCACGAAATTTATGACGGAAAATTCCGTCACTAACGTGTGACGGAAGCATTCCGTCACTAATTAGTGACGGAAAACGTGTGACGTAAAGATTCTGTCACTAATTAGTGACGGAAATGTTCCGTCGCTAATTATTTTATGACAGAAAAAATCCGTCACTAGTTTATATACATCAAAATTAATATATATTATTTTGTTTACTCTCAATTTATTTTTATTTTTTGTAAAACTGTGATAATATTATTCTTCTAATAAGTTTATCAACAAAGCATAAATCATTTATTCATAAAATCTCTTACAAACAAAGTCAAAATATACTTAATTCAGATGAAGTTTTAAAGTCAAGTTATAAGTCCAAAATATAACATGGATGTCTACTCATCCCCCAAAGGAACATCATCATCTTCTGAAGTTTGATTCTCTAAGATGGGCGGTGGATCTAAGGTCGGAATCACTCCCATACTCCGTAGCTGCTCCAACATAAGCGTCACAGTAGAGTGTACTCGAGCCTCTATCTCAGCTTGTATGTCAAAGGGTGTGAGGATAGGAATACTGACAGATCTCCATGTAAATCTATCTGCATGTACAAAGAGATGATGCATCACACACAAAATGTTTGTTATATGATACCACAAAGATAGTTGTCTCAAAATAAATGTCGTTGTTTAATGATCATTTTACACATTGATTAAGGAATTTGATGAAAAAACTTATGTTACGACTTAAAATAATAAATCGGTATTTCTGGGGTTCAAGAGAAAATTAAGCTGAACGACGTAATGTTGGACGAGCTGTACCATCTATGTAACCGACCTGAACTGGAAACCCGAGCTGCACGACAGACGCTCCTTCAGCTAATAGAGCATATTAAGTATATTATCATATCTTATCTAAATAGACTTAAAATCTGATTTCTTTCCATGTATAAGTTCTATAATCATGAGATCTCATACTCAAGGATCATTTCTTAGGTATATCTATGGGCTTTAAGGAAAAAGGTTAACAAGGGGAATTCAATTCATTCTAGCTCAATTTTAAAAAGGCAAAATAGGGATTTTACTCTCACATTCATATTACTGGCTCTCTGACTGACCTCAAACAGGCCAGCCAGACCTAGCCTAGAGCATTCTTGTCTAGGTAAGCTCCGAGCCCAGTGTTGTCTTTTGATTCTTTCGTTCTTCATTTAACTTATTTCAACTCGATTCGATTAATTTGGGTGTTGGACTGAGGGATTTGTTCCGTACTAATTCCAATGTCAACATTTTGACGCTAGAAAGAAGGGGTGAGTGTCTATAGTTAAAACAACATACTCGCCTTCTAAAACATGTCCAATAAGGAAAACATGATAATCCCTCCCAATCTATGGGATACCAATCGGAAATCGGAAGGTTTGCATTCAGTTCTTCGTCGTGACAGGACTATAGTATTTTGATCATAACTTTCTCTAGAAGACTGCTATTGAGGTGAAATTTGTGGCATTTGAAAGCTAACTTCAAGACCTACAACTTTCATGAAGACATCAAAGTCAAATTCGGAACTGTGCACCAGCGCATGACCGTGTCTTGGGACACGATCGTGTCCCACTGCACAGAAACACTAGCACTGGCGCATGGGTGACCGTGTCCTGGGGCACGGTCGTGCCCGAGAGACTCCTATTCCATCCCAAACTCGATTTTGACGTATCTCACACTTCTAAACCATCTAGGAGACCTCCAAGATGCTATATATACCTAAATTCGTCCCAAAAAGGAGGAGGGAGAGAGGAGGATCAATCATTACGGTAGGAATAACATCTATAGAGAGAAAACACATATTTTGAGGGCATCCGGAGAGGAGAAGAAGACTTCAAAGATCGAAGAATCGAGAGATCATCGTTCATAAATAGAGTTTTTTCTTTATCTTTCTTTTATTGTTAGATTATTTCAGTTTGATATGATATTTTCAATCTTGTCTATGAGTTTGTTGATATTCATGTCTGGCTAGTTTTCCATGGGTTTCTAGTGCTTGTTAGTAGTCTGATTCGAATCTGATGGATCTTTGATTTCAATTTAATTTCTTGATTATTTATCCTATTGATGTGTTTATGGTTTGATTGCTTGTTTGATTGTCCGACCGGTAATCGAGCATGTTTGAGTAATTAAGTCAAAATTCGAGAGAGGAGATTTAATTATGGAAGAGTAAACACATGACATAAATGCAGCATGAGATCGAGAGATAAATGACATATGTGATGAGATTTTCAATCCTAGGTGCTTTAGGGAGTTGTTGTGTTATATCAGATCGAGTAGAGATACCTCTGGTAGAATAATAATCAACCGGTTAAATTGACTCGAGAGAGCTTCTAATTTGATATTCGTAATTGCTCATATAGGATAATTAATCGTTGAATCGGATTGGTCAAGTGATATCGTGATAAGAATTAGATGAAAACATGTTCTAGAATCAGTCTCAGATATATCTGTTTGTCTCCGTGTATTTATTTGTTTTTGTTTTAGTATAAGTAATTGAAGTCTTTGATATCTGATAGCCTAGATAAATATTCCTAAATAATAGTCTCTGTGGGATCGACCTTCCTTACCGTGTTCTGCAATGTACAACGTACACTTGCGGTAGTAGCCTAAAGAAAAAGGTGAGCAAGCCTCCAAATGAAGATGAATTGATATTCATCATCGTGAAATATGAATATTGGTGACGAACTAAAGTGTCAGTATATTTTTAAATAATTCATGATGAAATTTTTCATTATCAAGAAATTTAATAAATTTGTGACGGTAAATATTGTCACTAATTGCAATGAAATTTGTCATTGAAATACCCACCACCTGATTTTTGGTGGGAAATTCAACTTATGTGGATGTTGTGACGAATACTTGATAATCATCATAACATATGTAAATTAGTGACGACAACAACAATTAATGATGACAAAAGTATATAATGTCATGAAAATACATAAAATAATGACAAAAATGGAACTCGTCACTATTAAGTAAGAAATTGTGACAAAATTTCATGTGTTGCAAGAATTTTTTTTATGAAAGATGTGATTTCTTGTAGTGAGTGGAGGTTGAAGATGGCCGAGTGTGAGAGAATGAAGGTGCAAATCAAGAATTGGAGGCCTGATTGGCAGTAAAAGTAGTACTTAGCAGATAAGCTTGCATTGGTTGAGCAGCAGAATTCTCCATTGAATGAACATCAAAACGTGAGAAATATTTAATGGCAATATGATTTGGTTTTCCACATATATATTTGACACACAACACTATTCCCACCGAGAAATCTAGCATGACCACAACCTCTATCAGATCCACCCCTAGCAGCACCATAATGAATGCTTGTAAGAGGAGTAGAAACCGATGGAGAAACAATAGCAAGTTAAGTAAATCTCATTTCATAAGTTTGTAGAACAATTTGAACTTCAGCCAAGGAAATAGAATCACTACAAGTAGTTAAACTAACAACTACACTTTCAAACTCCAATCCTAAATCAAGAAAAATTGGACCGATCAAGACGTAGTGTGAGCGTAGGAAAAGAAGGAAGACTAAAAGAAGCCATGAAAACAGGCACAATTAGAGAATAATAAAATGAAAGTCATTTCCATTTCTTTCTATGAGAGAGAATACAAGTATATATAGGAGAGGAAAACATCTTGATCAGCAATATACGACAAACTAAGGGAAAATTATAAATTTAAAAAGGCCTGATTTCCAAATTACCTAAATTTATAGGATAAAGAACTTTTTTACCCATTTTTTAAGAAATAACTTTTTTACCCAATTTGGATAATGAAATGTCTAAGATACCCTCAACTTAAGTACATATTTACATAATATAAACATTAAATATAAATATATTAAATATAAAATACAAGTGAAGACATACTAACTAAATACAAAATATAAAATTTAAAATGAAATCCAAAGACAAAATTCCCCCCATTTTGAAAAATTGAAAATTTATTTCCCCCCACACCAAATATCATTTACCTCCACACCAAATTTCATTTTTCCACACCAATACTTTCCAGTTTGGCTTCTGAACTCCTACGAGACATTTGAGATTTTTAATATGATATATTTGATGAATCTATAAAAAAAAAAAAATCCACCAAAACTCCATTATAGCAACCACTTCAATCATACACTCTCATACAAAAAACTCCACCATGTGCAATCCTCACCACCTCAATACTAATGACAAATGAAAATTTTAGAATAAAGTTTGGATCTCGCTGGTAAATCTGAAGATATATTTTGTTGTCGTTATCAGATCAAGATGGAAACCGAGTTGAGTGAAGGAGGTCGAAAAAAGGTTGAATGTTATGGAGTGACTTTGAATTTGATGATTTGAAGGTTGAGTAAACCTCCTGAATTTTCTGGTGTGAATAATTGTATATTCTGCGCATTAACGATATGGATGTTACAGCGTGTTCACGATATGAATAGTCATTGTGTTCACAATATGAGTAGTCGTGTTCACGATATGAGTAGTCGTGATCACGATATGAGTAATCACGTTCACAATATGAGTAGTCGTGATCACGATATGAGTAATCGTGTTCACATTTAAACTCGACTCGAGTAATATTACTTGAGTCGAGTTGGAATTGCTGAAATAATTCATTAAGACGGCGACTCATATGTATATCGTGAACACGATCACTTATATCGTGAACACGATGACTACTCGTATCGTGAACACGACTATTCATATTGTGAACACGACTACTCATATCGTGAACACGCTGTGACATCCATATTTGAAGTTTTCATCTGAAAAAATGAAGTTTTCATCTCTAACATGTTGAATAAGTTTTGAAAATCGTTTTAATCATTACATGTGAGTCTCATTATTCACTAATTTATATTCTATTTTATTTATTTATTATCAATTCAAATTAATTATTTATTGGTTGCATTTTTTAATAATGTCAAAATCGTCATATTAGACTAATTAATTATGACATTAATAATTTTCAGTTCACATTAAAATATAATTAATAATAAATAATAATAAATTAATATTTAGTTCAAAACTTTGTTTTATGGATTAATTACATTAAAAAAGACATATATGTATATATATATATATATATATTGCTAGCAATTAATTGAAAATAACCATTGTGAACATGTATTAAATTTTCATATCATGAACACGTATTATCAGTTCATATCGTGAATATGTATTACATTTCAAATCTTGAACATTCATTCTCAGAAATGAGAATTACCCAACGTAAATGGTGAAAAAACTAAAACGTAAAATAAAAGAGTTCACTCGCTATTAAAAACTATATTTTCATGTCCTCAACACACTTGCTAAGTTCATATCGTGAAAATGTAATAAAACTTCATGTCTTGAACACACTTTCGCCTTCCAAATCGTGTACTAAATTTTCATGTCGTTTAGAAGCTTCATCGGTTGAGATCGTGACCACACCGTCAACAAGCTTTATCATTTCAAATAGTGAGACGCTATTCTCAGTTCATAGCATGAGACTCGGTCAACATTAGAAGTCAGAAATGAGAACTACCCACCAACATCAATGGCGAGAAAACTAAAAGCTAAAACATACAACACCAATTGCGAAAAAAGTTAAAACTACAAGCTAAAACTTATAATTTGCAATGAAGCTTCAGTTACTTTTAACGAGGATGAAAGTTTCAATGGAGATGAGGATCACAAAAAAAATGTTGTTTCCATGGACATGAGAGGAGTTTCAAGCTTTCAGGGGAAGTGATGATCATGTAAATGTGACTGCAAAAAGTGGGTTAGGGTGTTTTGATTACGCAAGGTTTTGAAATACATGTTAAAATATTCATTTAATTTAATTTGATGTTAAATACAATATATTAAATTACAATGTATTCAAAACAAGAAAAATACAAACATATGACCAGGGTATTAAGGACTTTTCACTTGTCAAATTGGGTAAAAAAAATCATTTCTTCAATAAATTGGTATAAAAGTTCCTTGGCCCATGAATATGGGTAAAGGGAGGTATTTCCACATTAAAAAATGTAACTTATGATCATTCACCATTTAAGGATATTATCTTTTCGGAGGACATTATCTTTAAAAAATGATGGATTTAAGGATAAAAAAGCCCGAATCGACAAATTTCGGGCTAATTGACACCTGAAAGTCACATGCCTAATTGAATTCGGACATCTTGCTGATGTGACAGTGTGTTAATAAATTAATTTTATTCTTCAATGTCAACTCAGTAAATAATCTTAATAATTATTAATAATTACCAAATTCATTGAAAATCTGAAAAATTGTACTTCAAAAATAGAAAAAAAACATATAAATAAATAAATAGAAAAGAAAAAGGGAATCGAAGAAGATGGTGGCGGAGGAAGTGGGGCGGCTGAAGAAGAGGAGATCTGGAGATGGAGTCGGGAGACTTGTGGTTGCTTGCGACGGTGTTCACGCGGTGGTGATGTTAGGGAGGCAGATCTTTTCCCCATGGTGGTGGTCTGTGTTGTGGTGAGAGGATTTCGGCTACTCGCGACGGTAGAAGAACCTTAGGCGGACGTGATACTGTAGTGAAAGAAGAAAAGATCGGCGGCGGTGAGATGGTGGAGGTGGTGCAGCGGTCATCGTAGCGCCATGGCTGGGGAAGTGAAGCTATGGCGGCGCAGTGGTGAGGGGTTTAATGTAACTATTTTAATATTTATTATTAAAATTAATTAATGTATTTTAAAACTATTTTTTTATGATTGTAAACATAATTTTCTATTATAAAAAGTAATTACGAATCGTAAAACTATTTCTAAGATTTTAAATTGAAAATGTTTGTTTAAAGATTTATTATAATTATATGTAATAATGAAAATAAACATTAAAATATTTTATAAAAATTATTTTTAAATTTTCAAAAGTAATTTTTGATTTTTTACAATACTATTTCAAGTTATAAGATATTTTATAATGATTATAGATATAATTTTCGATTTACAAGAAAATACTTACATTTATAAGACGATTTTTTGGATTTTTAATATCAATTATAATAATGAAAATTAATATTATTAAAAACCAATATTTAAAAAATATTTTTTGTGATTTCATAAAAAAGTTTTAGATTTTTTCAAATACTATTTAATGTTATAAGTTAAAAATAAAACTTATGAATGTTTTAAAGATTTATTACAAATATATTAATTAATATATGATGCGGCATTTCAAAATTGAATTCATGAATTTACCGTGTGCCACATTAGCGAAAAGCCCACTTAAGGATAGACATGTGAGATTCTCGTGCCAATTAGTCCGAAATTTTCTAATTCGGGCTTTTTGTCCTCAAATCGATCAATTTTGAAAGATAATTTCCTAATTTCAAGGCCCGAAAAGATAATATCCTTAAATGGTGAATAATCATAAGTTATAGTACTAAATTTGTAATTTTCCCACAAACTAACTACATTTAACTAATCTTCTATGGTGGCACAGTTTGTTATGCATTCTTGTGATAGACTAGGGTTTCTGCTTCTTCTCAACAATGCATGGAAGCTGCACACATTATTATCTCAATACATTGGGATTTTATTTTCTTGTGATCAGAAAATAAATTAACAAGGATTTTTCTTATGTTTGCTTTGATAAAGAATTGTTAATGGAGGAGAAAAGTATTTGTTTTCTGTTGGAAAATCGGAATGAACAAGAAGTAAACAAAGAAACTAAATAAGAATCAATTACAAGATGTTACGCGAAAAACTTCAAAATCAGAGAAAATTATCAGTCAAAGAAAGAAATACCATTGTATGAAAAAACCTTCGGGAAAAACTCATTTTCGTCCTCTTCTAAAGTTACCGTCTGCTTTTTGCCATAAAAAAATGCATTTTTTCGATTCAGTTATTGTAATAGGAAAATTTGTCCAATTTTGATTTGTAATTAAAAATTCCTTCAATTTTGATTCTTTTTTCGTTAGATTTTTTATTTTCCGACTACAAATTGGGAGCGAGTGTAGTGCATTTGTCAGGATGTGACCAGAAAATTGAAAATTTGGTGAAAAATTACCAAAATTGGACGAAATTGTCGATTACAAGACCAAAATTTAAAAAATGCATTTTTAACAGGAATAATAACATACAGTGGCTTTTGGGGAAGGATGAAAAATGAGTATTATAAATAAATCTTACAATCACACAGTTGTACGTTTTATCACATTTTCACACCCCTACACTATTACAAGTTTTTGAATCATTCTCATTGTTTCTTCCAAAAGAGAATATAAGAAATGAATTAATCCAGAATAGACACAAAATTAAAGAGTTTTAACTTCTGATAAAGACACCTAAATAAAATTAGAGTGTTTACAAGCAAATGTGCGACAAATACACTCCTTTTTTACTTAAAAAGACGAAGAAATTGAAGATAAAATAAAATAAAATAAGAAGCATGCATGTGTTAAGAGGTTGATATTGGGGATGCTTAGAACAATGCGCAAATGTATGAATTAAGATTATATCAGTTGACACTCCAAATTATTATAGTGAAAAATTAGCATCTATGACAAATTCTTCAAAAATAAAAAAATAAGACTACGATAAAATAATACATGACAAATGGCATTTATATATATTTATGAAAGGGCTATGCAATGATCTCATTAAGCTTGCATTCCCTGATTTGCACCTCTGCCTTGGCCTCACTCACACTTACTATGTCACAGCATTCGCTTCGATCCATCTGACAACAATCATTTTACCAATTCATTACAATATTTCCATCTTCATTAATTGGGACACAAAAGAAAAAAAACAATAATAACAAAATAAAATGAGAGAGATAAGAAAATGTAACATAATAATTTTAGGAGTGCATACTTAATTTGTTAATTATTAATTGTACACTCTAATTTCGACTTTTTTTTTTTTACACATTTTGATTCTTATAAAATTAACTTTGCCGTATAGTTTATTTTTTTATTTATTTTTTCACTCCTTTATTAATTAACAAAGTGACAAAATCATAAGTGGTGGATAGCTAAAAATTAAAAGTGTAGAGGTAAAAAAAATGACCAAGAAAAATTAATAAAAAAGAAGTGTGAAGAAAGAAATAGAAAAGGAAAAGGAAAAAGAAACTTGGTCAATAATCATAAAAAATAATTTTAATACTACTCTATCCCATTCCATCCCAAATAAATGTTATTTTATCATTTTACACATAAATTATGAAATATTATAAAAAATTAATCTATTCCTATTTAAGTTTAATTAAAAGAGTTTTTTTTTTTTTTCATCTTTACTTTCTTGACATTTAATTTTGTAATAATAACAGACCTATCTTTGATATATTGTATGTTTACATGCTTTGAAATCCAAAAAACAATACTTATTTTGGGACGAAGAAAGTAGTTTTTAAGCTTACCTATTAGTATAATTTTTTTATCTTAGTTATGTTCTAATTAACATTAATTAATTGTTAGATGTGGCTGATTAGATACCAATGTATATTAATCACATGGGTGTAATGTGAATGGTACCTCTACCCGCTTTGTCGCCGGTGAAAAGACACGAATCTCAGAGATGAAATCCGCGGTGTTGTTGCCGCCCAACGAACACGGTGGGAGGCCACGCGCCGCCGCCCGAGAGTAGGTAGTAAGAATTCCAGCGGAGGATGTTCTAACATTCTTGAAGAAGAAGACATGGGGGGCTTCACATGGATCATTGGAGGGCAACCTGGTATTGAACATGTAAAGTGGTCGATGAGTTTCAGAGCCCACCCATGGCTTGAAGGTCTCGATCGGGGTCTGAAGGTAACTTCTTGTCATGATTCTTTCATAAATGTGGGTGGAGTAGCCCCATGAAACCGACAACGACCAGCTTCTCTGCTGGTCGTGGCATATGGTCTGCTGCAGCATCCGAGACTGGTCGGCTGCAGCCGCCTTCATGAGGTGGCGCGTCGAGTCGTAGCGGTCCATGGTGGGGAATAGTGGCTCCACCATGTCCAAGTGGTGGAGGGACAGAAGTGGAGATTTAGGGTGAGAGGACAAGAATCCTGACAGATCTCCATGTAAATCTATCTGCATGTGCAAAGAGATGACACACATTGTTATTACTTAAATTAGTGTTTTTAGTGGAACGTGAACAAATATATATAATGTAAAAACCAGTAAAAGAAATGTGTTAACTCATTCATGGGTTTCGTTTCTCTCACAAATTTCAATAAAATTATATTTAAGTTAATTTTATATCATTAATGTTAAATTAAATAAATTACTAACTATTAACTTATTAATTTTTAGGTAATATATAATCAATGTAAATTTACTTCTTAATGTTAAAATAGAAAAGGAAAATATATTATTTATTAATATTTTTTTATTTATTATGTATAAAAAATAGCATAATAAAAATGTTTTTGAAACAAATCAAAATTTTTAAATGCACTCAAAAAAAAAAATTAAGTGAAAAAATAGAATATCAATTATTGCAAATGTTAAATATATTTCATTAAAGATTGATGAAAATTAAATATATTTCATACATGTCATGGATAAAAAAAATTAAGTATATATATTGACAATATAAATACTTTTTAAGCCACGTGATTATGAGAATTTTGTATAAGATAAATTAACCTTAGTAAATTCAAGAAACAAATTTTTTGTTTGCTAATATTAATATATAAAATAAAATATTAACAAAAATGCGATGTCAGTTACGTTAACACAAACTTATAAAAAAAACTCTAAATATATTATATTTTATATCTTATTATTATATGAATTTTGATTGCAATTTAATTTAATTTCAATATAACATACAATTAAAATATATATAGTATGCAAAAAATGTAAAAATTCTTTATTAAAACATATTACAACTTTGCTAAAAAAAAATTCATAAAGATATCTTTAATGAAAAATGCTAAAATATTACTCATCTAAAAGACATTTTATTACAATATTATTCTCCAATATTTCACTATATTTCTTACTTTAAATACATTATATTTTTTATTATTAATTTATTAAAATATTTATATTAATATATATCGTGCAAGATTTATACTAGTTCTAAAATAGTATAATAACCATTATTTTAGCACAACCTACTTTTTATATTTATTAAAACACATGAGAAGGGTTGGTGTGCCTCTAGGGTACATATATGATACCCCTTAATCCTGATCCCGACCATACCTTTAATTTAATACTACTAAAATCTTTACTTGTAAATAATATCTTTCACTATATATTTCAATATACGTACCTTATAATAATTAATCAAATATACAACTAATATATTTCACTAAAAACATATATTTAATTTTTATGCACAAATAATATCATATGAGTAAAATATTAATATCTTCTAAATATAATCTCTTTCACTTAACAAGTAAAATGTAAACATACATTTCAGTTACACAAGTAATATATACGAATATATAATTAATATCTTTGAATATACAACTAATAACTTCGGGGATATGAATTTAAGGATCCATACTGAAAGTATACAAATTTTTATGAAACGACGTTCATTATGAGATAGAGAGATTAATTTTCTTTTGTATGTTGATTATACACAAAAACTTATAATATGAGACTGCCTCATCGATAGTTTAAGAGACGATTCTTTTTTACCCAATGGTCAAACTCATTTCCACTAATTTGTTTGTGAATTGTGGAGTGTGGAGTGTGGGTAGTGGGTTAACCCGTCTCATGTAACATTATCCTTGAGACGGCTTCACATAAAACTCATTCTAAATTATATATACTCTATTTCCTTCCTAGATTAAAGAATAATTATCTAAATTGATCTTACTTAAAACTATCTATGAAATTTGTGAGAATGGCTTTCAGAGTATATTATTTATTGTCATTAATTGTTTTTCCCAGAGTAAATAAATAAAAGTGTTAGAGAAAATTAATAAATACTAGTAGTATAATTTATTAATCATACTAAAGATCTCTTTAAATGAAGGGAGTAATTAATTAAATGACACCATCATTAAGAAATGGAAGGCTACTAAATATTTTAAATATATTTTTCAAACATTGAGCGCCAACCTATTGATACTAACAACTCATTTTCATTGTTTCGTGCACGTTCGAATATGCACCTTATCATATAATTTATTGCAGTACTTGTTTGACCCTCCCAAAGTTACAATAATTAGGAGAATTTCACACACGTTATAAGAAATTTTAATCACAATTTAAATTTCGTTTTAAAAATGAGTTTTTTAGAATTTTTTTCTGGTTTGGCATACTATTTGTCTTTAAAATATAGGACATTCTCTCTATATATCTATCAACACACGCACCATCAAATATCAAAATTTCCAACCTAAGTCCTAACTCGTACCATTAAATCTAAAAATAAAGGAAAATAACAAAAATGACTTAATGAAAAAATAAATATCAAAATTTGTGAGGTGTAAATTTAATTTTCTAAATTTGCCCACCTTGAAAAAATGAGAATGAATTATTATTAATTTCTTGATTCTGACAATTTTATCCGTTATCTTTTTGAGTTGACAATTTTACCATTTCTTCTCTGAAAAACCAGAAATTTCACCCAAATTCAACTCGAACGGCTGAATCGGGTTTAATTCACATGTGATTAACACACGTAACACACTATAAGAACTGATAATTCGAAAAGTAAATGAACGAAATTGCTAGAACATATAAGTTATTGGGCAAAATTGCAAGAACATATAATTTACTGGAAAAAATAAGAGTGCACGTACTAATTATGTGCGAATTCAACCCAATCTAGCTATTCAGACTGAATTTAGGTTACATTTTCGAATTTTTCAAAAGATAAATATTAAAATCGTGAGCCCGAAAAATAATTAAAAGTGACAGAATCGAAAAGTTAATGAATTAAAAAAAAAAGGTCACATCATCCTAATAGATACTTACAAATATAATCAGCCCATTTTGCTCATTATAATTCACCAGATCCCAGAATAGCATAATCGATAAATATGAAGTTGTGATTATAGTTTATCCAAAATTAGGCTGATTATCATGTTGACCAAACTCTACACACTCAAATCTCAATGTAATGTAAATGAAAATGAAAACCAAAAAAAGGAGAAAAATTTAAACTTATTACCTGATGAATTCCCTTATGTGGAGAGAGATTGACACCAAGATCTGCAATGCACACCATTGTAATGAGATCAGCAGAATTGAAGTGAGCATATCTTCTGAGACAATTCTCCATATCATTTGCAAGTGCTTTTGCAAGAGGGTAGCTCAATATGAAACCAGCCCCTCCAAAACCCTGATTAAACGAGAACCAATAATTGGACATAACGAACTCAGATTGGCCTCCAAGATAGAAGTACTTGGTATGATCATATGTCCTAAGAACATCCACCATGTTATCCACGAAGAACACTGAGTCATCATCTCCCATCACCAGCCACCTCACCTCCTTCTCCTCCCCCACGTCCCTCATCACCTCCATGATCCCGTGCACCATCCTGATCATCACCGGAGCACGCGCCCGGGTCTCCTCCACCAGCCTCCTGAGGTCGTCGGAGACCCGGTAACGAGGCGAGGCGGCCGACCACGGGAGGAGCGTGGGCGCCGCGTCGAGGTAGAGAAGGCCGCGCGTGGCGCCCACCCGCCACCACGACTCGATGTAGGCCCTCCGGTGGTGCCACGCCTTCTGGGAGCCCAGAAGGCCGAAGACGAGGTGGGTTAGATTGGTGGGATGAATGTGGTCGGATTGGAAGGACTTGTACTTGGTCTGAGAAAAGAGGTCATGGGAAGAAGGTGAGCAGTTGAGAATATAGTGATTGGGAAAGGAGATGAAGAGTAGATATGAAAGAAGACCTAAACCTAGCAAGATTTTGCACACATTGCTCACACCAAAGCTGCTCCCTTCTGATGAAAATGGAGCCATTAAGAAATGATTTTGGGTTCTTCTGAAATGATATTTATAAATGATTTGATGAAAATACAAGATTATATAGGATTATGAGAATTCTTGATTCATTTTTATGGGGAGTACTTAAACCCGATCCGACAAGGATTGTTTAATTGTCTTATATTTATATATACACAAACATATAGTATATAGGAAATATAAATGGCAAAAAAAAGGCTGTCCCAGTCAACGATCTGGTGTTCTTTTTGAGCATAAATATATTATACAGCTGCAAGCTGGCATAACAATTATTATAAATAATTTTTTTGGTAATTATGATTTAGGAACATAAATGTATGTATTGATTCAAGGAAATAGAGAGATAAAAAAAAATACATTTTATGCATGACAAATGTATTATAATTGAGATAAATTAGTATAATATATCTACCTTGGATGTACAATATTTTTATTATAGTATTTTATAGTAACAGTGTAATTAAGATTCATATAATACACATGAACTTTTGTTTTTCTTAGGAAAGTTTGACTAATTTCATTAATGCAGTACTAAATATGTAATCAGGTCTTTAATTTTAGATTCATAATTAACAATAGATAGGAAAATTTTGGTAATATATATTCAATCTGCATATAATTTTTATAGCTTCTTACCTATTTTACATTTTGTCTAGATTTTAATATTACATTATATAATTAATTTTGAAGATCTCTCTAAGTGTCTCTAATTTTATATTAAAGGACGACAGTTGTCAAAATTTACAATCTTATCATTTTCTCTTCGGAAAAGGTTTCATTAATGTTTTAGCTAATAAAAATTTTGGATTTGAGAGAAAAAAATTATCAATTCAAAATTTGAAAGATTGAAAATTATCAATTAAAATATCAGAATGAAACGTTGTCATTATTTTCTATGGTGATGTTTTTTTTTCATGGGTTGATGTGACAGTCAAATCATGCTAACGTGTATATCAAATACCACCAACATAAAAATAAGAAAAACAAAATATCCATTTATTTTATTAGTAATTATATTTAATAAAATATACTCCGTCCAATTTTTTTTATATCTTTTCAAACTTTGGAATTATATTCAAAGTATATGTCATTTCAATTTTTTTTACCAACAATGACCTTATGTCTTTTTTAACTTCTCCATTAATTAAATTCAAAGAATATTTATTTCCAAGTATTTAATTCAAAACATTTTATATTCCACATGCTTCTATTTATTTGGGGTATTAATTAAGGTTAATTTGGGAAGAAAATTATTCTTTAATCTTGGTGAAGAAGTTCAGGAAGACATATAAAAGAAATTGGAGGGAGTATATAATTAAATACAAAATTTACTAGGTTTTATATACTTTCAAAACATATCTCAATCAAATTACTATTACATATATTTAAACAAGAGTTGGTCTCCTGTACACCAGGTGTACATACAATTCAGACCGAGTCCGGGTCGAACCGAATCCTCGCACTTTTTTTAAAAAATAATTTTTGAATTTTATTTTTCCGATTCAGGTTGTTACCTTTATGTTATATGGATGTGACATTTATGTTATATAAGTGTGACATTTATGTTTAAATGTGGTGACTTTTATATACTCTAACTTACAAAACAAAAAAAGGAAGAAAAAAATATTCACGGTAGCGTGATTTGACAGTCATATTAGCTCAAAGAAAGGAAAAAAAAAAAAGGATAACATTGTTATAGAAACTGTTAACGGTGTTTCATTTTGATATCTTAATTTGATAGTTTTCAATTTTTGATATCTTAATTTGATAGTTTTCAATCTTTAAAACCGTGAATTGATAAGATGTGTTTCAATCTTTGATATCTTTTAATTTGATAGTTTTCAATCATTCAAATCGTAAATTGATAAAATTTACCTTTCATAACTCATTGATTGATAACTTATCTTTCGGGCCCTAAATCAATAAAATCCCTAAAAAATTTCCAAAAATTAATAGTTAATTGTGTTGTCAAGAAAATTGACCATATTATTTAGAACTTTTTTCATTGTATATTATTGTTGTTGTTTTTCTTGTTCATTTGAACAATAACTAAATTATTATTTTTTATTTTGTTAACTTTAATTATTTAATGTCTATATAATGGTTCTCATTGTCATAAATATTTCTAATTCCATATTGTTAATTGATCACTTTCAACGAACTCCAAAAATTCTTAACTTATTAGATTATTTATCGAGCAATGAAAAAAATAAAGATTGAAAGACATAATATAAGCTTTCAAGTTTTTTATTCCTTTTTAAGTTTATTACTTAAATTGCCTCATAACTCAGGCCATTTTCAAGACTTTAATTTTTCGAGTTGACAATCTAAAACTATTACGGTCCAGAAATCGCATTTTCCGAAACACGCTTTTATTAGTCAAAGTCGACTTTTTCCAAAGCTTTAAAACTGAAACTCAATCCTGGCCACTCATCTAATCTAACGGCTGAGATTAAACTAAACCTAACCAACTAACCTACCAACTAAACGTGAAAGCAAGAAAACATTTTTATAAGTGCAGTAGCACTTATATCTATACTTAGAAAATTATAAAGATTTGGGCTGAACTTCTTCACAAAACTCCACCTTCAGCTCTAACTCTTCATCTTTGTTAAACCTTGCACCTGAGTCTTCAAGTTCCATTAGTAGCAGACTTTCCAACTAGTCCAATAAGATCCATACAAAGCTTAAACTTGGTGATTGGAAGAGCCTTTGTAAGAGCATCTGCTGGATTGATTTCAGTTGGAATTTTGATCACCTTCACTTCTTGTTTCTCCACCTTGTCCCTTATGAACTGAAGTCTTACATCAATATGCTTTGTGCGCTCATGAAAACCTTGATGCTTTGCTAGATGTATGGCGCTTTGGTTGTCACAAAACACAGAAACACAGTGTTGAATAATACCAAATTTTCTAGTATACCTTTGAGCCATAATGTCTCCTTCACAACTTCAGTGAGAGCTATATACTTAGCCTCTGTGGTACTTAGAGCAACAACAGATTGTTGGCTGGTTTTCTAACTAATGACAGTACCATATAAAGTAAAGATATAGCCTGTGAGGGATTTTCTGTTACCAAGATTAGCAGCAAAATCAGCATCAACATAGCCTATAATAAGTTCATGATCATTACCCTTAGCTTTGAACTTTAATCTTGTTTCAGTAGTACCATTAATGCACCTTAGGACATGTTTTACTGTTTCCAATGAGTAATACCAGGATTAGACATATACCTACTAATAACACTCATGGGATAAGCTAAATCAGGCCTACAACACACCATACCATACATTATACTGCCTACTGCACTAGAGTATGAAATCTTAGACATTTTGTTCATTTCATATTGTGTTTTAGGACATTGATTAGAGGACAACTTAGTTCCTACACTGATAGGTATGCTTAGGCTTTTGGACTGATTCATTTGAAATCTGATTAAGACTTTTCTAAGATAGTCAGTTTGATGCAATGAGACACAACTATCAGTTTCACACCTTACTATATCCATGTCTAACATCCTCTTAGCAGTTCCTAAATCTTTCATTTCAAACTCAGTATGTAGAATTCCTTTAACATAGTTAATGTCATCAAGAGAATTACTAGCTATCAACATATCACCAACATATAGTAAGAGGAAGATATCATACAAGAAGTCATGCTTAAAATAAACACAGTCATCATATTTGCTTTTAGTAAATTTTGTTTTAAATATAAATTGATCAAACCTCAAATACCATTGCCTTGGACTTTGCTTTAGGCCATATAGGGATCTTCTGAGCAAGCAAGCCTTTGAGTCTCTGTCAGCAAGATGTAGTCCTTCAGAAACTTTTATGTATATCTTCTCTTTTAGTTCTGCATGCAAGAATGTTGTAGTAACATCCATTTGGTGAAGCTGTAGTTTAAAATGTGAGACAAGAGCAAGAAGTAATCTAATAGAGCAGTGTTTAACTACAAGTGAGAAAATTTCAGTGTAGTCTATTCCCTCTTTTTGAGTGAAACCTTTAGCAACTAATCTTGCTTTGTATCTGACTGCACCTCCCTTTGAAGCTTCTATATTTTTTCTGAAGATCCATTTACATCCTACTAATTTCTTCTGATCTGGTTTATTGACTACTTCCCAAGTATGGTTCTTTTCCAATTACTGTAGCTCCTCTTGTATTGCTATCATCCATTTACCCTTTTCTTTGCAAGTGATGGCTTCAGTGTAGTCCTTAGGTTGTATATTGTCTATATCTTCAGCAGCTAGGAGTATAAAAGCTGTACAATTAGAATCAACAAATCTGTTTGGGGGTTTTATTACTCTTCTGGTCCTATCTCTCACCAGTTGGTAATTTCCTAGACTTGATTGATTTTGATCATCTGAGCTATGTGTTTCCTCTTCATCAGACTCAACTTCAGTTTGGTCGGTTGCAGCTTGGATCTGATGTTCTTTTTCTAGCTCCACCTCAAAGTGAGCTCTCTGCTCATCAGTAAGAGCATGAGTTCCATTATCAGCTTGCACTTTCTTCCTCAGTGGCATGGAACTTTCATCAAAAGTCACATCTTTAGCTATAGTACACTTCTGATTGTTTGGTTCCAAACACCACAATCTGTAACCTTTTACACCTTTTGGATATCCTAGAAAAACACATCTTCATGCTCTAGGTTCCAACTTATCTTGCCTTACATGAGCATAGGCAAGACACCCAAAAATCCTCAGCTTAGAATAGTCAGGTGGTTTTCCAAGCCACATCTCTTCTGGAGTCTTCATATTTATGACAGAGGATGGACTTTTATTAATGAGATGAACTGCAGTGTCCAAAGCTTCACCCCAAAAAGACATTCCTAGGCCTGAGCTTATCAGCATACATCTGATCTTGTTGAGTATGGTTTGATTCATCCTTTCTTCCAATCCATTTTGTTGAGGTGTGGATGGAACTGTTCTGTGTCTCAAAATCCCTTTTCAGCACAAAACTGATTGAATTCATTTGAAACAAATTCCAGACCATTCTCTGTTTTGAGGTGCTTAAGGGTCTTCCCTGTTTGATTCTCCATTTCCTGCAGTCACTCTTTGAATTTCTGAAAAGTTTGATCTTTACTTTTAAGCACAAACACCCATACCTTTCTTGAATAGTCATCTATCACAGATAGGAAGTACCTCCCACAATTCTTTGTTGGAGTTCTAGAGGGTCCCCATAGATCTGAATGTACATACTCAAGTGGTGCCTTAGTAGTGTGTTTGGATGTTCCAAAACTGAGTTTCTTAGTCTTCCCTAGTATGCAATTTTCACACATCTCCAGCTGAGTAATGAGATCATCACCAAATCTTCCCTGTTTAGCAAGTTCTTGCAAGCCTTTTACACTCATATGTCCTAATCTTTTATGCCAAAGTTTAGTAGAGTCACTTTTAGATGCATTACAATGATTATAACCTGCAGTATGCCCTTTTAGATACTATATATCATGTTTCTTAAAGCCTTGCATAACCTGATTACTACCTTTTGTTATGATCATCATGCCTCCTTCAGAAGTGAATTTGTACCCTTGTGAGTCTAGCATGCCAAGTGATATTAGATTTCTTTTAAGATCAGGGACATATCTTACTTGCTCTAGTTTTCTTTTAACTTCATCATGCATTGAGAAAATAATGGATCCTATACCTTCTATATGACAGACATGATCATTACCTAGAAGGACTGAACCTAGCATTTTCTTTTCTAAGTTAGTGAACCATTCCAACCTAGGTGTAATATGAAAGGTACATCCTGAATCTAGGATCCAATCAGAGTTAGAAGATTCAGAGGTAATAGATAGTACCAGCTGATTCATACCCTGAGCTTGGTGATTCTTGCTGCACTATGGGATTAGCTTGTGTCTGAGGAGCTTTGCCCTTTGATTTCAGGTACTGTTTGTACTTGATGCAGTCCTTCTTGTGATGACCTGGCTTATGACAATGAAAGCAAGTGTTATTTTCAATATTATTATGATTTTCTACCTGAGGTTTTGTATCTTGAGGCTTGGCTTCTTGCTTCTTTTGTCCAGGTTTAGTTTGCTTGAAGTTTGGCTTCTTCTTTGCAGGCTTGATGGCCAAGCCTTCACCACCTTGATCAACCTTTGAACCTCCCTTCTTTGACAACTCTTTGGATTTAAGATCTATGATCACTTCCTCCAGTGAAATAGATTCCTGCTTAGAATAGAGGACAATGTCAATGAAATTTTCAAAAGAAGCAGGTAGAGCACTTAGCAGTATTAATGTTTTGTCTTCTTCTTCCAGTGTCACTCTTATATCTTCCAAGTCATCCAAGATCTTTTGAAACTCTTCCAGCTGCTCAGTGACAGGCTTCTCTTGTTTCATCTTGTAGGCATATAACCTCTTCTTCATAAAGAGTCTGTTGGCTAAAGACTTAACCAACTACTTCTCTCATATTCCTTGAGCACTCTTTTCTTTAGAGATTTCTCTTAGGACTTTATCACCAAGGCAGAGGATCAAAGTGCTGTGAGCCTTCTCTAGTAGTGTGGCCTTCTCAGTAGGAGACATCTCTTGAGGTAATCCTCCAATCCCCTGAAGTGCAGGGGCTAATCCTTGCTGTACTAGTAATGCCTTGATCTTGATTCTCCAGAGACCGAAGTCTTCTTCTCCATTAAACTTCTCAATGTCAAATTTGGTGGAACTCATCTTCTTGAAGCTACCTTCGTTTCCCATAGACGGCACCACGTTGTTAGGATTTCCAGCTTCAAACTCTTAGCCAATACCCTTCAATCAGCTAATCCACCAAGAACACAATTCCTCCAGTCCAATATTGAATCAAAAACAAACAATGTATAACAAGTATATCCAAATATCAACGCCAACACTCAAGGATTTACATGGTTCGGTGAAGAACACCTACATCCACTGGAGAATAGGGGAGGGAATATCTTTTATTGAATCGAATTGATGAAACGAGTTACAATCAAACACTCAAAGCTGAAAGAAAACCCTAAACTGTGAACCACTCTTATGCTCAACTTAACTCACACTTTTTCTGTACGAAACACCATATACACACCACCTATTTATAGAGCAGAACCCTAGCTAACCCCAACAATAAGAAACGGCCAAATCCGTCAAGAAACGGGGAAGATATGCTAGCTCAACGATTCCTTCTTGAAACTGATATATAACCTCCAGATTGATCCATAGCCGTAGATGCGATGAGTGGTCCAGATGCGTCTTGAGCCCAACGGCTATAACGGTCTAGAAGTCGCATTTTCCGAAACGCGCTTTTATTAGTCAAAGCCGACTTCTTCCAAAGCTTTAAAACTGAAACTCAATCCTGGCCACTCATCTAATCTAACGGCTGAGATTAAACTAAACCTAACCAACTAACCTACCAACTAAACGTGAAAGCAAGAAAACGTTTTTATAAGTGCAGTAGCACTTAGCAAATTGTAAAGATTTGAGCTGAACTTCTTCACATTATAAATAAGATGCTGTTTAACTGAAGTGGAATATTCAACCAACTCTAAAGTCAGTTAGATTGTCAATCTTTGTCTCGCCAGAGTTATCGTGTGGCAATATGACTGGTATTCGTTGAGCTCTTCATCCTATTCATCATTCGAGGATCAAACATATTGCAATTGATGTACCCTTTATTCGATCACGTACTTTCTGTTTCATATGTAAGCACAGTTGATCAATTAACTGACATACTAAAATAAAATCAATAAATTTCATTCATAACCCAAGTTGGAATCAATCCGAAGAGACGTGATGAATTAAATATGCCCCACATGTCAGTTCAATAAAACAAGTGGGGGTGGGGAAGAAGATAACTAATTTACCATAGTTAATTAAATAACTACGATAAACTTACTAAAACGATAGGATGAACTAGACTTCATATACACATACTCAATTTGTTAATTTAGGATTATTTTACCCTAAAGATGCACGACCTCTAGTTTACTACTAATGAAAATTAAACCACAACAATTATGATTCATGACTTGAAAATCTATTAATCAATTATCATACACTTAACTCTGGGTGTCCAATCTAAATCAAACATCAATAATCGAATTAAATATATATAATATAATCAATTCCAATCGAATTATTGAGAGATAATCATGAGATTAATGAAACAGACACACATAGAATTCAAACATCTCTACAAGTCGAGATAAGAAAGTTAGTTTCGCATCTTTGAAATTAAAATCATAAAAATTGTAGAATAAGCTAATCTAGGATTGTCTCTAAAGAATGATGATCATCTTCTCTTATGTGTTACCTGAAATAGGCTTATTTTTCCCCTTTCAAGCCCAAGCCTTTCTTTCAAATTTTTGCTAGGCCTCAACATCTTCCCAAGCCCAAACAGCTTCAACTACATTGCCGGGGTGGCCCACACTGGCTTCCAAGTGTGATGGGCTTGTAGCCCAACATGACCCAAACTCATTTGAAGTTCATTTCTTTGCTTACGATATTTGGATCGAAAATTCTTCAAAAAATTCTAAATAATTGAGAGAATAATACACGAAGTATTTTGATACCAAGATGTATTTAACCATATCAAAGTGCATAAAATTCAAAGGTTATCAATAATAAAATTCATTTTTCTCCTACCTACTACTTACCAAACCACTTCCACATACACACAGTTAAACTACTTCGTTCTAAAATATATGTTGTTGTGGAATATCAATTTTATGAGGGTGTATAAAGAAATCTTCTAGATCTTAATTTTTTACATTTTCAAATGTGTGTTTTCTTTAATACTTATCACGTTGTACGCCTTTAAATCATTGTAGTAAAAAGGGAATGAAACCAATCCAATTCCCATCTTTACTTCCATTAATCTTATGTTCACTTTAGCTCTTATAAGAAGTTCTGCACTGCCAGAAATTATATATCTGGAACATATTGTGATGTCTTAGTGTCCTGCCGCAGTGTGTGATGATTGTTTTGAAATAGGATGTAATACAAAATGTAATAAAATACATTATCCTAAAATATATTTGTTTTTTAATTAAATCTATGAGACCGTGAAACACACACCTTAAGAAAATATGTTTTTGACCAACAACCAATTTAAGTGAAAGGTGAAATGAAATATCAATAAGATAGTAAAATATCATCACATTAAATCTAGATGTTGCATGAATTTTTTTCTCAAAAAATAAATAAAGTTGCATGGCGTAAATTGATATCACTAAAACGATTAATTAAGCACATTTTTAGTGCACTGATCGTATATGAATTGAATGCTTCTTGTTGTTGTTGTTTTTTTCTTTTTCCTATCTATGAGTTTGAATTAGTTTTGCTAAGCAATTATCTCATCGACGCCACACTCTCGAAACTTAACGTCTGCTGATCCTCCATCTACTCGAACAACGTCGCAGCATTCACTTCTATCAATCTGAAAAGCAATTAGACAAAAGAAATTAAATAATAACATTTTCTTAATAGATTAGGCAACAAATGATAATAATTCTAGATATTGAGATTAACGGGATAAATACAAATTTAAGACAATAACTTTAACTTTTTCATTATATAGAGAAATTATCTTTTCAAACTTTATAATTGAAAAACCATCATTATTCTCCGCTTCTTTTTATTTTTCTAAAAATCAAGTGAGTTGCATATCATTGAAAAACTAGTTGTCGAAAAAACATATTTAGGCTACACTTTAAGAAAACTCTTTGAGTTTCACATAATTTGGGTTGCAAATCAAAAATCGATTACTATTGATTATGCACTCATAAAAGAAAAAGACAAAAACTTTTATGCATCGGTTGCATGGATCTGGGATTCGTGCAACCGGGTCGACCCGTTCACGCGTTCAAAACGAGCTTCCACACGCTCCCACGTGCCTGAACACTTTTGCTGAAGTTCACCCAAAATTCGCTCCAATAGACCAACATTTGTGTATAACTAAACCAACATTTATGTATAGTTAGACCTACCTATACATGGTTAGACCAACTATGTATAGGTAGGTCTAACTATATACAAAGGTATGTCTAACATATATAAAAGTATGTTTAACTATATACAAAGGTATGTCTAACATATATAAAAGTATGTCTAAGTATACATAAAGATATGCCTAACATAACGTAGTGATATATGCAAAATTCAAAAATCAAGCCAAAAAAAAGACAAGACATGAAATGTGGGCAGAACTGGTATGTTTAACATAGCTTAAAGGTATGTCTAACATAACGTAAATGTATATCTAACATAACCTATTGGTATGTAATTTTTTTCAAAAATCATGTGTGAAAAAAAAAGGAAAAAAGCGGTCCCCAACCCGGATCCGACCAGAATTCATGGATCTTAGGTCCATTCACCTGATCCGAGACTTATTCAAAAAAGAAGAAAAAAAAAAAAGGAAAGAAAGAAAGAGAAAAGGAAAATATACCTGAAGACGTTTAGTGATTGGTGAATAGACATTGATTTTGGAAATAGCCTCAGCAGAGTGATTCCCAGTGAAGAGGCAAGAAGACAAGCCCCGGGGCCACGCGCGGGAGAAGGTGGTCAAGAAGTGAGAATTGTGGGACGTGGATTGGATGGTCTGATAGAAGAAGAGGTGGGGGGCTTCACAAGGGTCGTTGGATGGGAGGCGCGTGTTGAACATGTAATGAGGGGGGCGTGGGCTTCTCCCCCAGGTCTTGAAGGTCTCAATGGGGTACTGCAGATAGCTACGTGGCATAATCCTCTCGTAGATGTGGGCGGAGTAGCCCCATGAGATGGAGAAGGACCAGTTGGTGGGGCGGTGGTAGCAGATGGTCTGCTGCAGCATCCGCGAGTGGTCGTAAGACGCCGCCTTCATCAAGTGGCGCGTCGACTCCGCCCTGTCCTTCGGCGGGAATATGGGCTCCACCATGTCGAAATGGTGGAGGGACATTAATGGAAACTTTGGATGGGATGATAGGAAACCAGATATGTCTCCACGCAGATCAATCTGTCAAGTATACATAAATAATTTATTTCTATATAATTCACTTTCAATTTTGTTTTTGAATTGGTTATAAGGAAGTATGAGAATATACCCATATTTCTATGATATTTTTCATATTCTTCACGTACATAAAATGTGTATTTTTCGACATTTTCATTTTTTGGTAGAAAAATAAGTGAAATATTAATAAATATCAACTAAATATTTGAATCAATTTCGATATTAAGCGGTTTCATGCACAAATTATAAAAGAATAATAAATGTCAATGAAATATTGGTAAATATCAATGAAATATTGACAAATATAAAAAAAACATCCGTAAGTATCACTGATATTTTTATAAAATTAAGATAACAATATTTCCATTGAAATGAGAATTTTCATCCCCAGTTTCAAGAAGTAAATATTATATTTATTCATTGGGATTTCATCCTTTTATTTTAAATATTAAGTTTTTCTTTTCCTCTTTTTGTAATTTCAAAATTTCGTTAGCTAGGTAATTTGATCTATAATAAAGAAATTGACCACTAGTTAAGGGATGTACATAACTCAATTTTTTCAAATGAACATATTTTTTTCCAAATGAGAATCAATAATTAAATTTTTTTAAGAGAGACACAGAGAGACCAATTTTGAAATCAAAAGAACTAATTATCGAATATGTTAAATAAGAAAAATTTTGCAATAAGAAAAATAATACTATTAAATAAATGTATTTCAGATATTGATCCAAATTAATCTATATTCAAAGCTTTCAATCAGATTATGCACAATTATTTCAAATGAAATGATAGATTTTGAATTCAAACAGTCCATATATTATGACAAATGAATTCGCTAGAATGAAATTTAAATCATTCCTAAATAGATTTTTATTCAAAACATTGGTTCTAATCTTGTAAAGAAGTTGATAGTTCAATTTGGTCTCTCATGAGATGCAGTTAATTTTTCCACTCATTCTCATATATATATTTTGAAGCACATTGCCCTTACATTTAGCCTTTCGTTAATTTCCTTATTGTCAGTCTCACTTAATCCTAGTTATCAATCCTGAATTATTCGATCTAACGCATTCTACAATTCACATGTATGTTGGGTAATAAAATTATATCTCACAGTAACTATGCAGAAGGTCGTATTAGGAAAAAACTCGTTTTTCATATTTTCCCAAAGTCATTGTCCATTATTAATCCTCTTAAAATGTGTTTTCCAATTTTGATCGTGTAATTGACAACTTCATCCAATTTTGGTCCTACTTTTTCCTGATTTTCGATTTTCCGACGAGTGCACTACACTCGCCCCCAATCTGTAGCTGGAAAATCAAAAATCCGGCGAAAAAGGAGTAAAATCAAATTAATATTCCAATTACAGGACCAAAATTGAAAAAAGTAGGAGTAAAATTAGATGATTTTTTCAATTACAGAACCAAATCGAAAAAGTGCATTTTTACGGGATAAAAAACGAATAGTGGCTTTGATGAAGGACAAAAAATGAGTTTTTTCGATCATATTATATAAATTCTTACATGAACTTTTTTATGGTGAGGACTTCATGATCTATCATTCTAGATATCCTTAAAAAAAATCTTCTGTACCTAGTGCACATACAATTTTCGGGTAGGGTTCGGGTCTACCGGATCCATGCATTTTCCTTTTTTTCTTTTTCTTTTTTTATCTTGACCTTCATGTTATGTTATTCATATCTTTATATTATATTAGTCGAACATTTATGTTATATTGGTCATACATGTATGTCCACATTTCATAATTAAAGCAAAAAAAAAAAAAGATAAAACAACATTGACCTTATGTTATGTTAGTCGTACTATTATGTTATGTTAACCGTACCTTTATGTTATATTAGTCATAATTTTATGTCCAAAAATTATACCTATTACTTTAACTCCAAATAAAAAAAAAACTAATTTTGGCATAATTTATATTTATATACCTTTATGTGATATTATTCATATATTTATATGACATTACTTACACTCTTATATCATCATAATCATACCTTCATGTAATATATAGATGTACAACTAACCTAACTAAAAGATATGACTAACATAATTAAAAGGCGTGAAAGATATAATAGGTTATTTAAAATTATACTAAGGTACAACTGAAATACTAAATGTGAGACTAACATAACATAAAGGTGCAACACTTGGGATATATGAGAGTGTGTGGATCAGATTGACCCATTGCATGGATCCTAAGCTATATTTTTTTATTTATAACTTTGATATCTTCTTTCATCTAATTAAACCTGGTAAGATTAGAAATTTGAATATCATTTTATTGATAGCTCTTATCTATAGAGTTTGAAATTGTATTAGAAAAAAAATAAAATATATTATATAGTACTTACCTGTGAATCCCAATCAAACATTTATTGCAAAATTTTGGTACATACTTATAAATTATATAGTGAATCATAATAGAGCTATCCCACGTACGCTGTTTTATAGATTACACTATAATTCTTAAAAGCATAGGGTGGGTAACAGCTGTCTCTTTTACTTCAGATTATTTAGGTTGTAGAATAAAAAATTCATATCTCTTTCTCCTAAACAAAGTTTAAATAAATAATTCAAAAAAAATTAATGTGAGACGTCTCAAGGAGAAATGACGGATCCTTATAATACTCATTAATTGAATCCATTTCCACAAACTCTTGTATGAATTGTTGAGTATGAATTATGATTAACTCATCTCACATAACAAGATTTGTGAGACGATTTCAAATAGATCTATTCAAATAATTCACATCCCTAAAATGAGTTCTGAGTCTCCTAAACTAACGCTCTCTCTCTCTCTGTTTCTTTTTTATTTTTCCTTCATTTTTTTAGTAGATAGAAGGTATTAAATAAATAAAGCTAGCTATCTCTTTTGGTAAGAAGATTGAATAAATGAAGGGTGTAATTAACACAATTATTTCATATGGTCCATATAGTATGTCACGCCTAATCGTCTTAGGATTTGGATTGCATGCTTCCACATAAATGAATGACAAAGGGAGAAGAAAAGTAGCAAAATATAGAAAAGAATAGGGTGTGTTTGGTGAGTTTATGAACTCTACAAAATATGTTATAAGATAAAATATGTATAAACACTTATGAGAGTTTTTTTTTTTTTTCTTTTAACTTTTCGGTCACAAAATGTTTTAACTTTTTGTGATTTTTGACAAATATACTCTTATGGGCTTTGGTAGTAAGAGAATGTAATATTAAAATTTTAAATTTAGGACTTGTAATTTGGCTATGTTGCTAGAAATTAGAGATAGAGAACAAGTAGGACACTCTCATATTTGTTTTCGTAACAATATATCTCGTTTTTTAATTTAAAATTTAGTTATAATATAAGTATTTATCACTAATTGGACTAGCTCTACCCACATATATACTATCCATACCCATGATTACTACATATAACTTTTAGTATTTTTAGGTTTATGAATTTGTTGTAAACATTTTGACAAACATGATTAATTTAATGGTAGAACTTTTTTATTTGGATTCGTCTCTTAGGTCACATTATACATAATAATACATATGCTATTTTAATGGATAGATAGCTGATAAGTGTCAATTTTGCTATAGCTTTGCGTACAATTTTATGGTCAGTTGAGTGTGTTTGTGTACGTTTTTATAGCAATTTTGTTACTTTTCATATATTAGTTGCATTTGACGTTTTGGTTGCTAAGTTTCATGATTTTAGTGGAAAAAGTATGAATTTCAAATGTGATTAAGGATTGAGGAAGAAACGAGGAGGAAACGAGGTCGAAAACAAGGAAAAACGGGGCTGTGCATTGGGGCACGGACAGATGCAGCCGCGCACGGTCAGGGCAGCACTGGCGCACGACCGTGCTCGAATGTCCAGAGAGCAAGGAAGCCGCGCACGGACGGCCGTGTCTGGGGCACGGTCGTGCGCGGCTGGCAAGCGAAAGCACAGCGGGGCACGGTCTGGCCGTGCTGTGGGGCACGACCGTGCCCGGGTGTCCTAATTCATCTAAAACTCGACTTTTGGATGATTTTTATCCGATTTCTTGACCCCAAGGCTCCCAAGAAGAGAGATATACCCCAATAATTCCAGAAATCAAGACACAAGCATTCATAGAGAGAAAACACAAATTCTGAGAGCATCCAGGAGGAAATACGAAGGAGAATTCGAAGATCGAGAATCGCGAGATCGACATCTTAGAGTTTTTCTTTCTACTTTTCTACTTTTTGTTGAATTTTGGTTTTGATATAATGTTATCAATTTTGTCTATGATTTTGATTAATATTATGTCTGGCTAGATTTTCATAGGTTTCTAGGATATGTAAGTAATTCGATTCAAACCTTGATGGATCTTTGATTTTAATTCAATTTCTTGATTTTTCGATCCTATTCATGTGTTTATGATTTGATTGCTTGTTTGATTAGAGGGCCCCTAATTAAGCATGTTTAAGTAGTTAAGTCAAAATTCGAGAGAGAAGATTTAATTACGGAAGAGTAAACACATGACATATATGCAGCATGAGATCGAGAGATATAATGACATATGTGATGAGATTTTCAATCCTAGGTGCTTTTGGGAGTTGTTGTGTTATATCAGATCGAGTAGAGATACCTCTGGTAGCATAATAATCAACCGGTTAAATTGACTCGAGAGAGCTTTTAATTTGATATTCGTGATAGCTCATATA
This sequence comes from Scutellaria baicalensis, assembly GCA_005771605.1. NCBI lineage: Eukaryota > Viridiplantae > Streptophyta > Magnoliopsida > Lamiales > Lamiaceae > Scutellaria > Scutellaria baicalensis. Next base: position 32,531,805 of record CM016723.1, on the reverse strand, counting down.
GGATTATTAATCAATGAAATTGGATTGATCAAGGTGACGTTGAGGGGAGAATCGGATGAAAGCATGTTCTAGAACCTGTCTTAGAATAATTGTTTAACCTCGTGATTTTTAATTGCACTTTTAGTTAGTATAATTAATTCAACATCTTTTGAATTCGATTCCTAGATAAAATTAGGGATAAAATTTAGGTAATTAATCAATTCTAACGATAGTCTTTGAGGGATCGACCTTGCTTGCCGTATCTACGATCTACACCGTACACTTGCGGGAGTAGCTTAAAGAATTAGGTGAACAATAGCCATAACCAAACCCTATAAAATAAACAGGTACAGGTAGGATATGTACATTTATCCATGGAAATGTCATCTTAGTACAGACAGAACAATTTTGATATTAAAGATATGATATAGATGCAAAAAGGACGTTTATACATTCAATAACAATCCATGAAAAGAAAAGAAAATTTAAGTTTTTGCTGATAATTATTAACTTTTTCCTTTCAAATTAATTAATGGATAAAATAATTTTAATTCCATAAGTTTTCATCTTTTATTTTTCACAAATGATCTCATAATTAGCCGTTTCTTCATTGTCATCTCATAAGTCATAACTCATACAATTGTGTGATTTGGGTCCAAATTTAGCCAGGAGATTGATAGGTGAGGGGCACTGAATTCGATTTTGGGTTTCCAGAAATCCATCTAAAGTTCAAATTACAATGTTCTCAAACTCCAGCCATAATACAAGTTTTTTATACATCAAAATATTATAATTGTCAAGCTCATTTTCGATTCTTTAAATTGGTTTGGGGTCTAGAATATGAGCTTTTGAAAAGGAAGAACATTGCGATACATCAAACCTGCATTTTGGTTGAAGTTTGAAGAATCAGGGGAAAATCTCATTTTTCATCCTCTGTCAAAGCTATTGTCCATTTTTTATCCCATAAAAATGAACTTTTTCAATTTTGATCATTTTTCGTCGGATTTATGAATTCTCGGGCACATTCCGACTTCAAATTGGGGGCGAATGTAGTGGACTCGTCGAAATGTGGTCGGAAATCAAAAATCCAACAAAAAGTGACTAAAATTAGATGAACTTTTCATTTACAGGACCAAATTTAACAAAATGCATTTTTATAAGAGTAAAACAGGCAATAACATTAAAGGAGGACAAATAATGAGTTTTTCTAGAAATGGGTCTCTGGTGATATTAATGGCTCTCCAGTGAAATTAATGGTGAGGAAGATGAGTAGCAGAACTTTCAAATCCCCGGCTTAATTTGGACAAAAATCAATGAATCTTATGAATCACATGATCACCATATACGAATAATGATTCTCACCCCAATTAACATGCAACCTTAAAAGAAAATTCCAATTATAAAATTTCTAGAGAGAGAGAGAGAGAGAGAGAGAGAGAGACCTGGTGAATTCCCTTGAGGGCAGTTAAGCTGACACCAACATCAGCAACACAAGACATAGTAGTAAGATCAGCAGCATTGAAATGGGTGTATCTCTGGAGACAATTCTCCATATCCTGTGCGATCACTTTGGCCAATGGGTAGCTGAAGACAAAGCCAGCCCCACCAAATCCCTGGCTGAATGAGAACCAATAATTGGACAAGATGAACTCTGAATGTCCCCCAAAGTAATAATACTTTGTGTGATCATATTCTGCAAGAACCCCCACTATGTTTTCTAGAAAGAATATGGAATCATCGTCCCCCATCACCAGCCACCTCAGATCCTGGTGGTCCTCCCTGTACACCTCCACGATCGCGTGGATTATCCGCTGCGCCGTCACGTCCGTCTTGTTCAGGAAGGCCGTCAGATCGTCGGAGACCCTGTAGGGCGGCGAATAGGGGGACCATGGGAGGAGCTCCGCCGTGGGGGGGCTGTCCAGGAAGAGGAAGCCCCGGGTGACGTTGGGGCGCCACCACGACTCGATGTACGCCTTGCGGTGGTGCCACGCCTTCTCCGAGCCGACCAGGCCGAACACGAGGTGGCTGAGATTAGTAGTAGAAACCCTAGATGGCGGTGGTGGTGGTGGTGGTTTTTCTGTTGAGTTTGATCCGGAAATGGTTGCCCTTTTCGAGAAGAAGTTGGTGGAAGATGGGCAATTTGGATACTCATAATTGGAAAGATATATGAAGATTATATATAAGACAAGAATGGAAATTAGAAGGGTTTTGCATGCGCCACCTATCACATCCATTTTTGGAGAGGTTAACATTGTTTTGTTTTGCTTCACCTCTTTTTTGATGTGATCATGTGATCACCAAATTCACTAAATACTTCCTACTTGTAATGTGGAGTTTGCTTAATTCTGATTAGTGAACTAACTAGCATGTGATCTTTTACTATGATTAGCACTCGGTCATGTGCACGTCATCCGCTTCTTTGAGTACAATAAGGATATACATACATACCTATATATATATATATATATATATATATATATATATATAGATGCATGCTTCACATTAAAAAAGCTCCACATGTATGAACTATATATAATACTAGGTGAGATTTTCAATATATTCACCATCTGATTTGGATTCTTTAATTTTATTCTTAATTAGATCATTAATTTACTAATTTCCTTTGAGTCAGGTCTGATGTTAGAACGTCTCATGGAACTAGCGAGATGGGTCAGACCTCAACCCACATTTCTCAATTTTTTGTATGAATTTGTAAAAATATGTTTTGTTTGTGAGTATGGATTCATCTCACTGTAATTGATTTGAGACCATAACATACAAGTTTTTGCTATTTTTTATAGTCGTCTATTATGTAAGTTATATTATTTTCAATTTCAATTCAATTTTCATAGCAAGTTCTTTATTTTTTGTGGTAATTGTTGACGCGATAAGCGCTACAAATATAGAGCTTCAAATTGAGGATTTTGGTTATATGCAGGGAAATATTGAATTATGTGTTATTAGATTGAAGGATTGACTTGATCTATGATCGCTGAATTGAGAACATGGATGTACGTAGTTATGTAAGACGGGTTAACTTACAATCCACATTTCTCAATCTACATTTTGTAAAAATAAGTTTGGTTTGTGGGTATAGATTAGTCTCACTGTAGCTATCTTTGAAATCATCACATATAAGTTTTTATTATTTTTTAATAGTTGTCATTTATGTAATTAAATATATTATTCCCAATAATTTTTAGTTCAATTTTCAGAAAAAAATCTATATTTTCTAATGGTAATTGCTGATATATATGATAAGCGATATAAATATAGAGCTAGCTTCATATTGATGAATTTGGTTATACGGATGGGAATATTGAATAATGTGTTACTAATAGAAGGATTGAATTGATCTATATGATTGCTAAATTGGAAACATGTATATAGTTAATGGAGACTTATCAATCCACCACTCATATTTCTCAATTACGTCTGAATTTGTAAACATAATTCTTGTTTGTGGGTACATATCCGTCACATTATAACTATCTTCGTGACCATATGTTTTTTATAGAGGTCTTTTATATATGTAAGTTAATATTATAAACATTATAGATTGTGAAAAAATTAATCATGCATATAATGGATAAGAATATTATATACATATATTTTTTTAGGTAATATGAGTATACAACTATAATTTTAAGAAAAATAAACATTAGTAAATTCATGAAAAATTTATTGATTGCTGATTAATACATGTTAATAATAAAGTTTTGGTGAAAATATGTGGTAATATTAATATACATATATTGAATATTAATGGAAAATGAGATGATAATTTATGTTAATCAAAATTAATAAAAAAATAATAAATATATATTGTATTTTATATATTTTAATTCTACTTTAATTTTAATTTAAAAATATTGCTAATGTATATGTATTACGTACAAATTGACGATACAAATATTTTTTAAGCCATGTAAATATGAAAATAATTTTTGATAATTAACATTTTTGATCTAACATGTGTATTCAATGCATTATTATTTGTTATTCAAAATATATTACATTTTTATATTAGCTTTTTAATAATATTAATTCTAAGAAATCACGTGAATCACACAAGACATATACTAGTATGTGATATTACTAATACATTTGTGTAATATATATATATATATATATATATATATGTTTAAATGTGCAACTAATGTCACATAAATGTGCAACTGATATTATGTAAACGTGCAACTAATATCATATAATGCTAATAAAAGTTTATGTTAAGTCAAGGATGTTGTATTAAAAACGGAGGTCACTGCAGGAAGTTATAAAGACTACAAGTAGAAATTCAGCAAGCTAAGAAAGGTCACTACAACAAGCTAGCCAAGCCTACTGCATACATCAAACTAGCATTCACTAAGTGACATTCAGCAACCTCGTCCTCAAAAACGGTTATCTCTGATTCAGCACCCTGATTTGCCAGAAGGAATAATCAAGAGGAGCCTATCAGAAGATGACACCTGGAAGAATAAAAAGGACAAAAGGATGATCTTGAAGAGAATGAAAAGGCCAGTGTAACGGTGTACTAGAATGAGTAGAGAATCAGTACGAGCCAATCAGAAATGGACACCTCACTGAACAGGGAGTTGTCTCCTTCAATGGGCAGATTTCCCTCATACCTATAAATAGATGATGAGTGAAACTGAAACAACAACTGAAACTCACGAGCTCTCAAGAAATTTTTCGATCTTCAAACCATTCAAAAATCCTACAAGTTTCAGTCACTCAATCTATGAAGCAGCAAGCAATCCAGCTACCTGAGCTACCTCTTCAGAAGCTTGCTGCACTCCAAAGTTGAAGAAAAGTTTTTTTTTTTTTTATCTTTTATAGATTGTTTTAGGAGTCTCTTAGCAAAAGGTAGTTCCTGCTAAGTGTTTTCACTCTTATAGAAGAGTAAGAGTCCTGTGTGGGCTGTTTGTTTTTGGTCAATTCAGCTACCCGTGTGGAAAGTTGTTTGTCTTGTTTAGGGTGTAATTGTATTAGTTGACTCTCTATAAATCAATCAACTCTTAACAAAGTTCCTCCTATATATGTAAAGGAGTAGAGCTGACGTAGATGGATTACTCCACCCTAGAACCACTATAAACATGTTGTGTTCTTTGCTCTGCTTTTCTGTCTTTAAGCTACTACATATCTTATCTGAAACATACTACATTGAACAAGTTTTTTAGAAAACTCCATATTTACTAAGTATTTTTCCGCTGTGCATAAACTTTTAAATTCCCGAGCTTACTGCTAAAAAATTGTAAACTCTGTTCCGAAGCAGCAAGCTCTGTAGCTTACTGCTCACTGCAGAAACTTACATTCTTTGGAGTAAAAGTTTAACATTTTGAGAATGTTTATTCACCCCCTCTAAAACTTCTACCACCTGGAGACCAACAAATAACAATAAATCAAAATGAAAATCTTGAATTGTAGTACGAACTTATCACAAAAAAACCTTGCTTAATGAATTTGTTAATTGTTGTATGTGAAATCCTTTTTCCCAAATTCATCAATTCAGACGCAACCATAATTATTTAATTTTTTTTCAGGATTCTGCTCACAACAGAAATGAAAAACACATAATTGTTGTTATCAAATCTATAATTCACTATTATGTATAAATTATAATTGAGTTTCTTAGTAAATTCACCTAGTTTTATAATTATATGTATAGCGTGTAAAAGTGGTCGCCTTTTGAAAAGTAATTCACAATTACGTACTTAGAAAGTGACGTGTCACATAAATGAGGATGAATTAAAAGAAACAACGTGACTGGGGGAGGCTAATTAAGTTGGCCAAATTACTTTTTAATGCTTAATGTGAGGTTTAAGGTCTGATAATCGTTGACTTATATTGAAGCTTCATCTACACATAAATGCAGTGTTTAGTGTACTAAATTATAAATCTAAATTCACTCTTTATCTTTTTATATTCTTCATTTTCCATGTTATAAAACCATAACATTATATCTGTATTGATATATACATATAAAAGGAAAATTTTCAATGTTGATCTTGTACCTTGAGCGGCCTATTCATTTTTAGGACCACTAATTTTACATGTTTCTATCCATTAATCTTTTTTCGAGGTAAATTACATTTTTATACATAAAGTATACCTTATTTTCACTTTTAGCTTCCCATGTTTTAAAGTCACAGAATTGATATCCAATGTTAAAAAAAAAAAAAAAAACTTATGTGCAAGTTTCCATTCGAACTTGATGGAATTAAGGAACACTTGGAGCAAAAATTGACCTTCTTCATCCCAAATTTCTTTCTACAACCCTAACTTGTTTCTCTCTCCTATTCAATCTCCAGTAGATTTTTAGCTTTTTCCAATTTTCCATCATTTGTCGTGGATTTCCAACTTGGATGGATGAGTTTCCTCATCAAATCAACCCACAATTGTTCAGAAACTCTAGCCCATCTTGCTTCAAAACATGGAAATTGTAAAGGAATTAGGGATTAGCTACAAATTTGTTGGAGATTGAAGAGAGGAGAAACGTACAAATTGGAGTGTAGAATGGAATTGGGGTAGAAGAAGACCATAATTTTCGTTCCAAATTAATGCATAGATCTCGTTAATTGTTGTCAAGTTTGGACGAAACTTGACGGAAGGTATCCAATGTGTGTGTGTGTGTGTTTTTTTTTTTAAAAACATTGGATACCAATTCTATAACTTTCGAACATAGGGTACCAAAAAATGCAAATGGAGAATATTTTAGGTACCAAAAATGTATTTTAGGTACAAATTGGGATTGATTTGTGAAGATAATTGTTGACATGGTGATAATGCTGGTGTGACGCGCGTTCTAAATTAGAGATTTTGATGGCACGAGGGAAATTGATATATGAGATAGTAAGTTGACAAAATTCCCAATTTAGCACTCATAGATCAATTCAATCCTGTAAATATTACTAACATTTCAATATTCCCATCCATATATACAAAATTCTCAATTTGGAACTCTAGTATCGCTTATCATATCAGCAATCATCATTAGAAATATACAATTTTATACTAAAATTGAATATAAATATTAAATTAAACATTAACATTTATCAAACATTAAAATGAACATCTCTTCATACCATTAAGGGAATTAGGTGAACTCATAGGTTACAAATTCCTAGCAATTATCATTAAAATAATTAATTGAATTAAATTATTAATTAAAGAAATATAAGAATTTAAATTAAAATTGAATAAAAAAATTGGAATAATCATAGAGTGACATGTGTCCTCTGGTCGTTATTCTTTTAGTATATATGAAAGAAATATATATTCATCTTAAAAATTGTAGCAACCCAAAATTTTAATAGCATTCTAGTATAATAATTAATAAATTACTGGTATCTTATAGCATATTAAATTAATCAAGATAATAAAAATAAGATGAGTTGTGTTAGTGGTGAGCCCATAAGTAAATAATTATTAAGTGTGGCCCAACAAAGATTGAGGGCCCGTAAAAGCAATCTATAAATAATTAGGAATAGGATTCTAGGGTCTCTCAGTTTTCAAAAAACGGCAGAAAGGTACGTGCTTTTCTTTCTCTCCCAGTTTCTTTTCTTCAAATCTTTAAAAGTAGTATTTGGATCAATATAGGTTAATCTCTAGCTAATTAATTAGGAATGTATGTTATAATTGATTAGGAGTAGAATCAAGTAGACTAAAATGATAATTTGTAAAATAATAGATTATACATGTTAATGTTTAGATATGATATATGAAGAAGGAAAAGAAGAATGAAATCAAGAGTGAAGAGAGAGATAGGGAGAGAGAAAGTGGCCGAGGGTAAGAGAGAGGGGATGAGAGAGAGGGAAGAGAGAGAGAGAAAGTGTGGGACCGAGAGAGATGGGGAGATGGCAACAAGGAAGAGAGAGGGAAGGAGAGAGAGAGAGGGAGAGAGAGTAGTGTACGGGTGAGAGAGGAGAGAGGGGGAAGAGAGAGAGTGGGTGTGGGGTACACCAGAGAGGATACAGATATTAGGTGATGCAACACATATAATTATATATCTGTTTTGACCTCAAATCAAATTAATGATATTCTGGAATTTCCAAATTTACCCCTAAGACTTTAGCTTAATTTTCAGAATAATCCAAATTTAATTTAAGACCCTTAAGAGTCTTAGTTCAATCTAAAATAAATAGTACTGACTATTAAAATATAGAATAAAATATTAAGTGTGTTTTCCCTTTTATTTTGGGTGACTAGGTGACGAAGAAGGTGTGAACCACGAGAAATAAGCTTGCATTCATTCTCATAGCATTCAAGGTTTTTTTTCAACTGTTAAGGTGGGGATTTCCTTTACGTGTTTGTCTCTATTAAATGCTTTATGTGAAGTGATTGATAAATTGATGCAATGTGTTTGAGGAAAATTATTTATGAAAATACTTGTTGTGATCTATGATCTATGCATGAGGATTAGCCAGGGACGTGAGAGGTCCAATGATCAAAAGTAGGTCCTCGGGTATTGCCCGTCGTACTAAGAGTTAATTGGTCAAACCCAAGACGAGGAAAATGTTTTTATGCATGTTGTGATATTTGTCTTACTTTTACATGTTGCCTTTAATGTAGACAAGCATGTCCCACTGAGCTCGTGTTTTGCACACCCCATATAAACTAACATTTCAGAATAAAATGCATGACGTGGAGCGGGATGGATGCGCAGTGGCTAAAGTCAAGAAGTTTATTTAATTTAATTCTCTTGAGGTTTATGAAATACATTTTACTCATGTTTATTAAAACTAGTGTTTATATCGATGCTCTTCCTTTTGACTAAGTTAAACTAATTGTTTTCTTAAATTGAGTCTTCCGCTGCATATTTTCATAAAATTGTCAAATATTTAATATATAATTTTCCGCTGCACTCTCATGAAATTCTATTAATCAAGATTTGACTTAGATTTTAAAAGAAAATTTTATTCCATTTTTCCGTTGCTTACATTAAAATCTCTATGCTATTGTCAATTTTCACATTCCAAAAGTTTTAGAAAATCGGGATGTGACAAAAATGCGTTGAAAATTTCTAAAAATCTTCAATTTTTTTCTAGTTATTTGTACATAAGGGTCACAACATTACAATATAAATGTCTCAACCTGAAGCAAAAAACCTGAAAATCTTCATTTTTTTCTAAATTACTGAACATAAGTGTCATTTTATTTATACATAAATGTCACACTTATATATATAATATAAAGATCATACACATACAATATAAAGGTACGTAACAACCTAAAGCCGGAAAAAAAAAAACTCAAATGTGTGCAGATCCAGGTCGGATCACCCCAGTTGTATAGATTTAAATCTATGCAATTGATGATCCGTGCAACTAGTGTTCAAGAAAAAAATTCAATCAAATATAGTCCTCTTAAACTACCCACCGTTGACACATTAATATATATGATCATTGTTGATATATTAGATATCTAATATATTTATTAATTCACATTCATATTTCATGATTTCATGAAATGATGGATCACTGCACATTATCATTCAAAATGTTAAGCTTGAAATGCACATTGAACATTTTACTATTTTTGTAATCCATGTATAAAATCACACAACCAATATGAATTTTCACAATTATTTATCAATCATTAAATTTAAAATTCAGGATTTTTCCTAACACGCGCGTTTAAAACAGATATCTTCCGAACGCCAGCTAATAAGACAGTTTCACTAACAAAATTTTGGATCGATTACTCTCCTAGTGACCTCACTTGTGGTAACACTATTCAATGGTTTCAACAATTGTACGAATTTATCTTGCAAAAAGAAAAAAAAGGACATATTATGCATTTTATTAATAAAAAACCGAATGCAGATTATATTTATATTAAATAGTGGTTTTACCTGTGAATGTCTTATGAATCTAGTTAAATGAGACGGGTAGAACTCACACCCTACATTTCACAATTTATGTATTAATTTGGACAAATGAGATTTATCATGATATAAAATTAGTGACTCATTATTGATGCATTTTGAAAATATTATAAACAAATAAAAGACTGGCATATTGTTTAATTTCTCCGATATCTTGAACTAGTGAAACTTGATTGACATACCTTGCATATATATTTTATGCTACATAATGATGAAGTGAAAACAAATTAGACTACTTAATTTGTTACGGAGACTCTACAATATTGAATTAAATATATGGGAAATCAAGCTATAATCTCATCAATCTTGCACTCTCTAAATTTGACCTCGGCCTTCACATCATCCACCCGTACAATGTCACAACATTCACATCTATCAACCTGAAAGAGGAAGAAGAAAGAATATGATAAAACTATTACAAAAGATTATCCAATCATTAATATAAATCATTAGGAAATTAACTATTTTTGTGTCTGGATTTATCAAACTTTTTTACTCTAATTTTAAGTATTCCAGTTTTGATCTTATAACTGTCACTTATTTTCAATCATTTTTACTATGCTTGAAAGTTTGACTTTCGCCTATATGGATGCTGAAATTGCTAGAGAGGATTTTTTCAACTATTGGCTTCACATAGGCAGAAACTTCAAGTAAAATCAAATCAAAATTGAAAATTGGATATATAGTTAGAGGAGCAAAATAAGAAACCTTGCATAACATTTATCTTTAAAAAAATGGATAAAAAATCAGAGTAAGTCTAATGTGAGACCGTCTCACAAATCATTTCATATAAGACGGATCAACCCATGACCACACCTTACAATTCACATATAAATTTATATGGATATGAGTTTGATAAATGGGTAAAATTGATTCGTCGCATGGAAATAATCCATGTGAAACCGTCTTACGTTTGTGTATCTTTAAAAAAATATGATAAAAAACTTAAGTTATGGAAAATTGAGATTCTCCCTGTATGAATTAATAGCATAGACGACATATCACATACCTGGAGACGCTTATTCGGTGGGGTGAAGACTCGAATCTGAGAGATAGAATCAGCGGAATGGTTACCGGCAGCGAGACAAGGCGGCAAACCCCGCGGCCGGGCCCGTAAATAGGTTGTAATGGTTTGATCACCGGAAACACTCTTGTAAATGGATTCAAAGAAGTAAAAATGAGGGGCTTCACAAGGATCGTTAGATGGGCGGCGCGTGTTGAACATGTAAAAAGGAGGCTTGGGCCCACGCGCCCATGGTGTGAAGGTCTCAATGGGCATTTGCAGGTAGCTTCGAGGCAAAATCCTCTCGTATATTTGTGCAGAATAGCCCCATGCAATGGAGAAAGACCAGTTGCTCTGCCTGTGATGGCAGATGGTCTGCTGCATGAGGCGGGACTGGTCCGCATCCGCCGCCTTCATGAGGTGGCGCGTGGACTGCATGCGATCCATGTTGGGGAATATGGGGTCCATTGCATCGAAATGGTGGAAGCTCATCAACGGAACTTTTGGATGTGCTGATAGGTAGCCGGAGAAGTCGCCGTGTAAATCAACCTGCAATTTTCGACATTAATCATCGAATACACGTGGATTATCTTGAAATTGAAAATGTAACACAAAATGTAATGGAACATCTCGTTTACTAGTTCAGTATTATTTTATAGGGTAAATGACAAAAAACCACCCCACCTATTGACGTTTTGCAAATTACAACCTCATCTTTTTTTTTTTTTTCATATTACCATCCAATCTTCTGGATTTTTGCCGATTGCAACATCTGTTTGAAATTTGTATACTTTTCTGACAAATATGAATGCACTTTTCCGGCAAATTTGTATACAAAATTTGAATGGAGGTTGCAATGGGCAAAAATCCAGAAGATTTGATGATAATCTGAAAAAAAAAAAAAGAGGTTGTAATTTACAAAACGTCAATAGGTGGGTGGTATTTTGAAATTAACCATATTTTATATTTACTCCTATATTTCGTAATGCTCATTGTAACCATCCTCTACATAATTTAATTTGACTAAAACATAATTTAAAAGTCTAATCACTGTAAACGAAAAAAAAAAATAAGAGAAGGATTTGTGTGCCTTGGGTGCCGCATACCTAGGGGTGGGTCGGTACGGTATACCATATCGAAAATCTCATATCGATACTGTATCGAAAAATTTGGTATTCTTGTATTCAATACCGTTATCGTAGCGAAAAATTCGGTATACCGAATTTCGGTATACCAAAATTTCGGTATCATAGGTAGTCATACCGTTTCATACCGATATATAGAAATTTTATGATATATCAAAAATACCGTCAAACCAAAATGAAAATATATACCGAAACTTCAATATACCGAAAATACCGTAATACCGAAATGAAAATTACATACCGAAACTTTGGTATACCGGTATACCGAATGAAAAATATTATATTTATTAATTTATTAATATAAAATTAATATATATTTTAATTTATTGTATTATTTTTGGTATTTCGGTATATTATTTCGGTATATACCGAAATACCGAAAACTTTGGAAAATTATACTGATACCGTACCGAAAATATTGATATGGTATCATACCGTACTGAAATTTTCGGTACGCCTGAAATTTTCAATATTTTCGGTATTTCTTCGGTATGATAACCTCAGTATTTCGACATTTCGATATTTTTCCCCACCCCTATGCATACCCCATCTCACTCAAATATTTTAAATAATATGATTAATACTTTACATATAATAAGTAATATTTTCAGTAAAATATATATTTCAATTATATAAGCAAATATTGTATGAGTAATCAATTAATATTATATTAATATACAATACAGTGTGAGTGTTCAAATAATATTGTATGGTAAGTATACAATCAATTAGTCCTACTACCCTAGTCATCATGGGTACATTAACATGTGTCCACCGTTGATATGTTAAACATCCAACATATCAATTAATTTTTCTTTTCATATATTTAGAGAATGAGATCATTACACGTCAATTGTGGTCATATTAAGATCCTGCCCCGTGGGCATTTTAACATTTTCCTACCATCAATACTTTCAATGATACAATACTAATAACTTATAAATATATAATTAATACCAAATTAATTACCTTTTAGGTATATACGTTGAGAATATACATTTAATTATAATCAATAAAGTAAAGATAAACTAATACAATAATTTTATTATCAAATCAATTAGAGGAAGTAATAAAAAATGTAAAATACAATAAATACAATAATTAATTATTTTATTAAACAATATACCAAATATAAAAATTCAAAATAAAAAATATTATTGAATTGACATTTTTGGAGGAAAAATGGTAAAACTGCAATTACCTTTCAACTTCCTTGCTATATATTGTTATATAGAATAGATATCGTTTAATTTAAAATTAATAGATTGAGTATGGATATACTACTAAGATAATTTTGTGTGTGTGTATATATATATATATATATATATATATATATATATATATCAATCATTCTTCAAAACCTCCACCAAGTGCGAAAGGAACATTTCGTGAACGCTACGATTTCACATGATTTTGCATTTAATTGGCTACTCTAATCAAGAGAGATCCATTTGAAATAAATAATTAATCAAATCTCTAACTAAATTATTATTTAATCAAAAAGTGGTGTAAAAGCCTTGTTGCTATTCCCCAATTCTTAGAGAAATGGGTCATTTTAAGAAAATATGGTTTAATATATTGCAGAGAGAGGATTTCACATAATTTTGATTTGAAATTTATGATTGAGTTTTATGGAACCCATATACTTGAATAAAATTAGTGACAACAAATAAGCGAAAACCTACGGAAATTTAGGGGATTAATATTTCAGTTTGTAATTAAGGAAAAATATTCGTGAGACCGTCTCAAATGAGTTTTTGTGTATTGTTAAATATTATCCCCTATCCTTCCCTTCCAATATAGACAAAAACTTATATATCCCCTGGGACACATAGAGACACGAATTTAGGTATTATACACATGTTCTTCAAGTGTTATATATATACTCTATAAGTGTTATGTTTTTATTGGTGTTATAAATATATTCTACATGTATCATATAAACATGTGATACCTGAAGAGTATATGCATGATATCTGTAAAGTATATATTTAACACCATATGATGATTAATTTGGGAGCACCATACCTCTTGGGCACACAAATTTCACTCTCCAATATATATAGGGAGAGAAAAAAAAAGATACTTAATTCAATTTCTATAAATATTTAGGGTCATGTGTAAAAAAAGAAAAAAATAAGTCAATGGTCAAATCAATATTATGATCTATCATATCATGTTCACATATTAATATAAGTTAAGGATTTGAATCTTTTAATAATGCACGACCTAGACCACAATAGTGTACACATCAGGATACAAAATCATAAAAATTATAGAATGATGGTATTTGTTAACCTTATGGGAAAAAATATAAGGATGTATTTGGATTGAATAATTTGAAATGGATGTATTGTATCTATTTAAATTAGAGTGAATTTAAATCTTTCAAATTTAAAAAAAAAAAGAAAAAGAAAAGAATCATTTGCCATGAGATTTATAACTGCAAAAGTTGTCGAATTCGAAAAGTCTTACTTTTGGCAACAACGCAGTGTCGTAAAAATTGACACGATAAACAATTAAAAAAGTTTACTAGAGCAAATATCAATTTTAAGTAAGTTTAATGTGAGATCGTCTTACAAATCATTTCATGAGAGACGGACCAACCTATGATCCACACTTCACAATTCACATATAAATTTGTAGATATGAGTTTGGTTAATGAGTAAAAAGGATTCGTCTCACAAAAATCATCCGTGAGAGTTTGAGACCGTCTCACACAAGTTTTTGTGATCAATATTAGTTCGATAACTTAGACCTTGTCCAATCTTGGTGCTCTATCCAATTTTAAAAAATTAACTACCGATTTTATCCAATTTCAGTCATTTTGGTCGGAACAAACCAAAATTACTGACGTGACTGCTGGAATTTGTCTACCACATCAAATTTTCCGACTACCACGTCAGCAATTTTGGTTATTCTGACAAAAAAAGACTAAACTTGGAAAAGAAATCGACAATTAAGGGACCAAAAATTGAAAACATAAAGTTAGTATACCAAAATTAAACAAAGAACTGAGTAACGGAACGAAAATAAATGTTTTCCCTATTGATTATTATTTTTGATTATTCTTTTGAGATAATAATGCAGTGATCATTGGATGTTGCCGCAATACGTTGTTGTTACAACTATCAATATATGTTTTCTCAACGATAAATCCAAAGACAAGCCATGAATTAGAATTAGAATTAGAATTAGAATTAGGAATGAAAAGCAAGAGAGATAAGAACACCTGATGAATTCCTTTGTGAGGAGTGAGATTAACTCCAATATCAGCAATGCAAGTCATGGTCTGGAGATCAGCAGAAGAGGACTGGGCATACCTAATCAAGCAACCATCCATGTCCTTAACCAGAGCTTTCACCAATGGATAGCTCATCACTATCCCACCCCCACCAAACGCCTGGTCGAATGAGAACCAGAGGTTGGATATCACGCTCTCCGAGTGCCACCCCAGATAGTAATATTTCCTGTGATCATACTCAGCTAGAACGTCAACAATGTTGTCCACAAAGAACAACGAATCATCGTCCCCCATGACGACCCACCGTAAGTCCTCGTACTCCTCCCTGAACAGCTCCAGAATGGCGTGCACCATCCGCGGCATGAGGGGGAACCTGGGCTTGGTGTCTCGGAACAGCTCGCTGAGATTGTCGACCACTCGGTAGGGCGGAGCTGTGGGAGGCCACGGGAGGAGCTCCGGGGTGGGCGGCACGTCCACGTAGATGTAGCCACGTGTCCGGTTCGGCCGCCACCACGCCTCCACGTAGCCCCGCCTGTATGGCCATGTTTTCACGGAGCCTAGAATGCCGTAGGCCACGTGGCTATGGTTGGTTCGGTTCGAGTTGACATGGTCGTCGCGGTGTGATGTCAAGGGTGGGGCCCATCTGGTGAGGAAGAGTTGGGGGTTTAGAGAGTTGGAAATGAAGATGAGGGTGAGGTAGAGTAGGAGGGCTAAAGCAGCTAGGGTTTTCCAGAGTTTGGAACCAGTGAAGAGATCTTTGGAGATCTGAGTGGAAGCCATTGTTGGTGTTGATAAGAAGCTTACTTCTGACACTGCTAATTACCTTTTTATAATAAGATGGAAGCATTGATAAGTAATAATTAATTGGCAACTTCTTTTCTTGTTCAACTTGAAGGGATCTGTGATTCATGTGAGTGGAGAGTATTACATGCAGTTGAGCCCTTGAAAAACTGAAAATGCTGGTGTAATAAGTGCCAGATCTGCTGCGTTTAAAGTTGTTTTTTGGGGTGAAAATCTTGCAACTATCATAATTTATCTTAGTTTATATGTTCTTAACATGGGAGAGAGGACTTCACTCTTAGTTTATATGTTCTTAACATGGGAGAGAGGACTTCAAGGGAGGGGATCCATTAATTAATATATCTTTTATCTATACTTCTACTGTTTCAAGAAGATTTGTTTAAGATGTTATACACATGATTTAGCATTTAGTTATATTACTCCTAAATCTTTTTATTTTCCTATATAAAATACATCACTTTTGTTGGTTGTAATATTTTCCGATGTCACATCATGAAATATTATGGGAGATTGTATCGTAATTTAGCATTTTATTATACTACCTCCGTCTCGGCTAACATTGTTTACGTTTGACCGGCACGGAACCTAAGAAAAAATTGTTGACTTTGATGTGATATGTTATTATAATGTTTTTAGTAGCAATTTTGTAATTAATGTGTGCTTTTTGAGTGCAAAAGTTGTAAAATGAAAGAAATGGAGGGGTAAGAGAGTAAATTTTTCTTTGTCATTTTTGGGCTAGCAAAATAAGATGAGACAAACAAAAATGGAAAGTAGACAAAGTTAGCAGGGATGGAGATAGTATTATTTTTAAGAGTTAATTTCAATTTCGATCTTATTTGTTAGAGATTTTCTATTTTTTGACACATAAGTATTATTTTTTGGTCAATTTTGATCCTCGTATTTTAATTTTTCCAATTTCAGTCAACATTTGGTTAGAATTATTAAAATCACTAACGTGGCTACCAAAAATTACGACGTGAAAATATATCAAATTCCAATGGCAACGTCAGCGATTTTAAAAATTATGTTCACACTTGGATTGAATTTGAAAAAACATAGATGACCAAAATTGAAAAACAAACACTTGGTTGTTAAAAAATTCAAAAGTATCTTACATACAGGATTGAAATTAGAATTACGCCTACTTCTAAATGTTTTCATTTCATTATATACATAAATTAGTACACTGATTTTTTAGGGTTACAATATTTCCAACCATCACATCGTAAAATCTCATTGAAAAATGCATCACGATGCGATGAAGTACCAACTTTGTCTCAAATTTGAGTCCTCTAAGAACCATGAGTTTGATTATGCCAGCGAGGGCAATGATGTAATTGAACATGAATGTAATGGACTCATCGAACATGTTTAAGGTTGTGTTTTCTCTTACACCTTTCAACATAACAACTTGAAAATGAACATAGGGCTAATACAGAAGCATCGCAATCGTCCATCCTTTGTTGGTGTCCTTAAGAAAACATCTCTAATGAAAGTCAAAGTATATGATTTTGTTCTTCTTCAACTTGCAGCAAGCTCTCTGTAAGTGCAGTAAGAGTGGATAGCTTGTTATTCTTAGACCGAGTGACTGAAACTTTTAGATTATGTGCTTTGAATGTTTGATAGCTTGAATTCACGTAGAGATTTTGTAGTTTCAGTAGTTTTTCCAGTCTTCACTCACTCTATTTATAGAGTCGAAAATCTGCCCGTTGAAGGGAGTAAATCTTCGCCATTAATGCTCTTGATCTCCATAGTACAATTCCATTAAATGCTTCAAACTTTCTCTGAATTGTAGCATTTTTACTGTACACGTGTCTTTATTTGATTTACTTCATTCTCTTTGTCTCTACTGGTAACTTAGTATGATCCTCGTTCTGATTTGACTCTTCCTAGGAGTGTCCTTAGATCATGCTCCAATATTTTCTTCTTTCAGGTTACTCTGTTTGTTTTGTTTGCAGTAGACTTGTTCTTCAGCATCCTTGTGTACCAGTATCTTACAGTGTTGGTCCCAAGTGCTATTCAAAATTTTCAAACTTTTCTCCAAAGAATGTTTAAGTCCCAGAAGGTAGGTAGCTACCGAGCTTACTGCTTCAGAGAGGTTATTGCTTGAGCAGTTACCTTAGAAACTTAAAGAAAAACATAGTTTGAATGCACAGTGAAAATACTTAAACACAATGAGTTTTCTGAAAAGCTTTTAAGGATGCAATGACAGATTATATAGAAGCTTAAGCACAAGATAAGCAACAGATAAGTAGGCAGTGAGCTAAGCAGAAAGAACAGACACAGCAACTTATAGAGGTTCGAGGGTGGAGTAATCCCTCTACGTCCTCTCTACTCCTTCTCAAGGAAGAACTTTGTTAAGTGTAAGTTTGATTTACAAAGACTCGACTTCTACAAACAAACTTAACAAGAAATGTCAGCTTTCTTCCCATACAGGGTAATTGCACAGTGACCAAAGGCTACTTGTCCACACATAACACTTGTTCTTCTAATAAGAACGAAAACACTTGATCAGGAACAGTCTCCGATCAAGTGACTCTTACAGTCTAAAAAGATAGAATAAATTCTTCAACAAAGGGATCAGTAAGCTTGAGCAGTAGGCTTCTAAAATAGAGTATGCTTGTTGCAATTAGACTGGACTTGAAACTTAGGAAGTAAGATGATTTGAATGAGAGCTTTGATTGCTTGAATGCGCGAGTTTCAGGTACGTTTCAGGTCCAAGTCCTCTTCTATTTATAGGCGTGAGAATTCTACCCGTTGAAGTGATCATCCTCCTCTGCAGCGTGCTTATGGTGATGTGTCTTCATCTGATTGGATCGCACGTGATTCTATTGCGATTGTACACCACTGCTACTGCAGCCGCCAAAATAGTCTGTGCATCATCCTCTTGTCCTTTATATTCCTCCAGATGGCGCTCTTTAATTAACTCGTACATGAATGTGTCTAACGGCAACTCAGAGTGCTCAATCCGAAGTAACTGCATCATGAAAAGATTGTTGTTGCTCCTTGTCGTATTCGCCTAGCCTCCTGATCCTGTTGTTTTTTCAGCCTCTACAAGCAGCGCTCTCAGCTTCTGTTTCTCTATCTTTGTCCTTTATTTTCTTTTTGCTCTGATCTCAGGAGGGTATCTGTGGATAATGGGATGAGGGCAGTTTCATGCATAATGTCCAGGTTTTCTGCAATTGTAGCACAAGTCTCTTGACTCTGCTGTATCTTGGGACTGGTGTCCTTGCTACTGTGGCGGCTGCTGCAAGTTTTGTCCTACGAGGAAAGTTCCCCCCTGACTTTTTGCCTTTTCTCATAAATCTTGAGAATTTCTTTAGTAGCAGCGTCATGTCGACTTCTGCAACTGCAGCAAATTCTGTTGCAGGTTTTGCAGTTGATCAGACCAGGTAGCAGCTCTCCATTTGCTCGTCGTCCTTGTATTTGTCATTTAAACTTGGGCATGTCGCGCACTGCACCTTCAACTGAAGTTGATGTTTCCTCGTATCAACAGAGAACATGCAGCGGGTGTTGAGTCCTTCGAGGTTGATCCTGCTGTACATGTCTCACTTCAGTTGCTGCAACTTCTTCTCTATTGCTGCAACTAGCGTCACTGCATCCATAGCTTGCAGTGTCTAGTAGTGCAGCATGCAACAAAGTTGTTCTCCTTCAACTCTTCCAACGCTAGCTCGTTGTATGCATACTTCTTCTTTCCATATTGCATGCAACTTGCAGCTTTGAAACTCAGTGGAAGACTTCAGGCAAACCTTTGCTACTTATTGAAACTTAAAACAAACTAGGAAAAAATAAACTAGAAAGATATATAGTAGGTTACAACGGGTTTTGTCTCATCAAAGGGTTCTTCTTACAACGATTATAATTTTAAATATAATATTTAATAATTTGAGCAATCCATATTTTGTAAAAAAAACATTCATAATTTTATATAGATAATAGATATAGAGAGATTTGGAGTGTATATATATATGTGTGTATCATTCTAGTTATTTCTACATTTAATTGATCGTAAAATATTATTTTAATTAACTTTTGCAAAAAAACACCAATATAGATATTTGATCAAATCCGATGATTACTGGTTGGTATAGAAAATATATTTTGCAACATTTATGCGCAAACAGTTGAATATGGACAAGGTAGGTATATGAGGTGGTTCTGTAGTACATTAAATGTATTAATACACCAGACTCTTCGTCAATTTTTAGCCATTAGATTTGAGATTGTTGAAGGTCAAAATGCAATGATTTTAGATGTGATGACTAAAATGGGTGAAAAGTTTGGTTATTAATACACCTGATATACTATAGAAGAACCCTAGTATATGACATCACTCCAAATTAAATCATCACAGCTTGGGGGATTTTTAATTGAAGTGTTGTATCACTTCCGTTTCTTAACTTGTAAGATACTTTTTTTCGGGTAGATTTTTCCCTTCGGATTTTCCCACACTGAGGTTTTAAAGAAGCCTACAGCTTTTCTGGTCTGCAGCATGTTCTTCTTTGTCTCTTGTTTTCGTTTGGTTTTCATATATTTCTACCATTTTCATTAGAAAAATTCTATAAATTCTAGTTTACAAACAAGTATATATATATATATATATATATATATATATATATATATGAGCAACACTTCTGTACCCCTGGGGATCCGTACCCCCGATCCGACCCGACCCGACCCAAACCACTTTATATATATAATTTTTTTTTCTTTATTTCTCTTTCTCTTTCTCCTCTCCTTCCTCTCTGTGCAACGCCTCCTTCATCTTCTTTTTTTTTTTCTCCTTTCTTTCTCTTTCTCCTTCCTCTCTGTGGTTTTCTTCTTCTTCTTTATCTTCTTCTTTTTTCTCCTTTCTTTCTCTTTCTCCTTCCTCTCCGCGGTGGCTCCTTCTTCTTCATCTTCTTCCTCTGCTTGGTGGCGGTTGTGACGCCTTCCTTGAGTCTTCCTATCCAACTCTCTACAAATTCATTTGGGCTCCATCGGAATTATCTGAACAGTATCATATCAATATGAAGTTGGAGAGTTTTGGAGGTTCAAGGGGGGTTCGAGCATGGATTTGAGACTTAATTATGTCGGATTGTTTGTTTGAATAGCAGTTTGAGACGTTGGTCTGATCCATTTTAATCGATCCACATGTGAATATTAATAAGAAGTTTGATATTAATTTCTTGAAATTCTGGTCGATTTTTGTGTAGTTTGAGTTTGGATGGCAATTGAAAGATGAGGTTTGATTAATTATTTTGTTAATATTTGAATCTTGTTAATGAGTTGGTCTCGTGCATCAATTCATGAAATGGTAAAAAGAAGTTGCAAATTTATCAACTCAATTGTACACATATTTATATCTACGAAAAGTTTTGTCTGGCTTTGGGAAGAAGTAGAGAGAGAACATGAGGGAGGAGAGAGCTTGGGGAAGGAGACATGAATCAAAGAAAAGGATAGCATGGCAAAAAGAAGGATATTTAATTAATAGAAACAAGAGAATATTATGAATACAGTTACTTCAGGTGTTGTAAAAATATTTTAAAGGTATTACAAAGATACTATATAGGTGACATAAAATATAATGAATACAGCCTTCAAATATTATGAAAATATTCTAAAGGTATTACAAAAATATTCTATAGGTGATATAAAATTACATGCATCTATGAGATATAATAAATACTCCTATAGAGTACATATACTATAACACCTAAATAATATATATATAACACCTATAGAGTACATATATAACACATATTACTAAATCACATAATATGAAATCTTCTATTTATGTGATACCTCAAGAACATACATATAACACCTAAAGAGTATATATATAACTCATATAGAATATACATATAACATCTATCATTGACTCACATAATATGAAACCTTGTATATATGTGATACCTCAAGAACATAGATGTAACACCTAAAAAGTATATATATAACACTTGTAGAGTATAACTATAACACCTATCATTAAATCATATAATATAACTATAACACTTATAGAGTACATATATAACACCTATAGAGTACATATATAACACCTATCACTGAATCACATAGTATGAAATCTAGTGTGCGTGGGTGCACCACAGCTCAGATGTGGGCGCGTGGGTCAGGCTGGTGGGCGCGCGGGTCAGGCTTGGGGGCTGGGCGCGGGTCAGGCTGGGGGCACGGATCTTAGATCCGTACCCCGGGGGTATATAAGTTTTGTTGTATATATATATATACCGCATAAATGATCAACTATACAGTCAGACCTCATGGAATTATAAGAGCTGATTAAAAGGACTACTACACCTTTGGACCATTATATATTTGTTGTTATTTTATTTTTACGTTTTCCTTCATTTATCTCTTACTACATACAACATATAACATACAATCAGTTTTAAATTTTCAAGAGGTTAATTTAAAAAAAAAAAAACTCACACTCTTTACCACTTGGAACCAACAATAATCTTCTGTCGTACAATGTACGCTATTCAAGATTAAAACATAGTATATTATTAAGAAAAATCTACTACCATATTGAGAAGATGAATCTGGAAAATGATCATATTGAATTGAGAGGAAATTATACATGAAGAAGATTATAAGATTGGATCATGAACTATTGTGAATCAAAATTGAGTTCAAATCTCTATGTATCTACTATATATAATAGCCTAACTAACTTCAAACTAAACTTAACTAATATCTAACTTACATATTAAGGCTGTGATCTTAAGACCCCTCCCCCCATAGGATCCTCTATTCCAACAATATTGAAAGTTTTGCGTGGTCTGTAATCTGCAAGAAAACACAATAAAAACCAAATCAGAGTACATAGTGTTGTCTACGGTGTCGACAACACCAGCATAACATGCAGCGGAATAATAACACAAAGATCAAGAGACAAAGATTTATCCACGAGTATACAAATACTCGTGGACTGCCTTCAGGGCAAAAACTCCTTTATTATATGATCGTTGCAGTACAAGGAGATAGAGTAATCTCAAGATAAGATTCTCTTTACAAGCATTCAATTCGTCTTTTGTGAATAGCTAGGAAACTTATAGACGTATGCAAAGACTGGCAGACTCGAAATATTGAAGCTCTTCTTGTACACGTAGATCTTCAGTCTTCTCATCCTATTTATAGACTCCACATGATTCTTCAAACTTGCACCACACTCCAGCAGAGATCTCTCAAATCCAATCATATCAAAACCTAACAAAACAAACACACAAAGATATGATCTTCTTTCCTTAAATATAAAACAATTTTGTTAATAATTATTTGTTTCTTGAAAAGAAAGATATATGAGATTAGAATCAAATCTTAATAGATAAATCTAATATCATCAAGAAATCAAATCAACCAATTCAATGATTTAGGAAAAGATTGAAAAAGGAAAAATAAATTAATGTTGGAAAATCCAACACTAACAAATATGTTCCATCTTGCCGCTATGTGTCATTGGTGTACAAACACGTTTTACACTAGATTACATATGGAAAGCACTAGCACTCACAGCCTCAACAAGATTATACAGCCAAAAAAAATAATTTGCGTCAAATCTCACATAGGAAAATCATGTGATTTCAGGAAGAATCAATCTGAATTGCTATGAAGATCCTAAGGCAACATTTGACAACTTTAACTAAGAACAAGAAGAACAATCAAGAAAATTTAATACACCTCTTATTGCCCTCAAGATTGAATCGAAAATTTAGTTTGCTACTATTCTTTTCTCTCTTCCTAGTTTCAATTCTAATTCTTATTGGGAGAATTGATCAGTTCTTTTCGATTGTGGGTTTTTCATAGCTTTTCATTTCAATTGTGGGTTCTTCATTTCAGTATGAACATTAGGTGTTTGATGAACTGTGTAAGAAGAAGCTTTGGATTTTTTGATGAGACAAAACTGTTGTAACTTTACTGCTTTCAATGTATATTTCCATGATGTAATAAGTAGCAAAATCCTTACTATGAAGGCTTCGACTGCACTTTATTTGTTGCACGTTATATGCAACAGGATCGGAAGAAGTCTGCCTTATTTTCATAATTGTTATGGCCATTTTAGAAAAACCAAAATTGAATTATTAGAACTCATATCGTTAAAATTTGATTTTTTACCCTTAAATCAATTTCTTTTACATATGGGTTCTAATAATTAAATTTTGATTTTTTTTTAAAATGACCCCAATAATTATTAAAATATCAAAAAAGACCCCAATTTTGCTGGAAAAATTGTTGGAGATTTCAATTTGTAAAATTCATGGACTTCAGGTTACAATCTGTCAAAAAATAAAATTTATGTTGCAAAGTGTAAAAACATAAAAAGTACAGGTTGATTTAAGTACTAACTCTTACATTAACCATATATATTGACAATGATATTTTCATATATTTGCATTATTGATTTTTTCATTGTTAATGATGTATTGAATTTAGTATATATTAACATTTCATTGATGTTTCATATGTTCATTATCGGGAGTATATATATTGTTATATTTTAAACATCAAGTACAGATCATTAAATGATTTTCTCATATATATTCATTATTAACATAAATATATTTTAAACATTATTTACACATTATTAATTGAAAATTATTGTATTCTGATTATAAATTCATAATTTAATTTATTTGAAAATGTTTTCTAAAAGTACCTCTACATTGACTTTTGATTTTTTAATATAATTGTATATAGTGTATTTAAACACTTATTTCTAATGATATTTTATATAAACATCATCGGATTAACTTTAATAAAACTCGTCTTTCTAATTAAATTTTATATAAACATCATCGGATTGGCTTCATTAACGGCTCAGTTAATATACTAATAATTTTTTTTGTAAGTGTTGCAAACTTTTCAAAATGAAATAGACTCTTAAAAAAACATCACTACACACTTATTTTTAAAGATATTAACAAAAAGTCATTATGATTTGTATCTCTAAATGCTTGACTCTTTTAATGTACCCACGATTATTTCATAAGCGTCATAATTTTTAATAGATTAAATACACTTTTAGAAAAGTGTCATTAAAGAATTATTTTTAATGAAATTTACAAAGACATTATTAGATTTGTGTCACTAAAAGTTTGACTCTTTTAATATATTGATGATTATTTCATAAGCGTCACAATTTTTAATAGACTAAATATACATTTAAAAAAAGTGTCACTAAATACTTATTTTTAATGACATTTTGAAAAAAAAAAATTGTGTCACTAAAATTTTGATTCTTTTAATGTGCTGACAATTATTTTTAGTGTCACAAATTTTAATAAATTCAATATACTTCTAAAAAAGTATCACAAAACGTTTATTTTAATGACATCTTGAAAAATGTCGTGAAATTTGTATCACTAAAAGTT
Source organism: Scutellaria baicalensis (assembly GCA_005771605.1). Lineage (NCBI taxonomy): Eukaryota > Viridiplantae > Streptophyta > Magnoliopsida > Lamiales > Lamiaceae > Scutellaria > Scutellaria baicalensis. Next base: position 32,506,376 of record CM016723.1, on the reverse strand, counting down.
CAAAATCTGACTCTTTGTAAAAAGCGTCAACATTTTTTATATTTGATGACGCTTTTGTAAAAGCGTCACAAAATGCACAAATTTAATTATGTTTTATAAAAACGTCACAACTTTTTACAAAAAAAAAATACAAATAAAAAAGCATCACTAAACGTTTAATTTTAAGGACACTTCTATTAAAGCGTCATTAATTTGTGCCACTAAACGTCCAGTTTCTTGTAGTGACAAATAGTCATCAGATACACATAGTGTGTAGTGATTATTTTAGAATGAAAGATGTAACATAAAATGTAAGAGAATCCATGCACTCGGGTTGGATCCGGGCCCGCCTGAACCACTTTTTTTTCCGTGCTTGATTTTTTGTTTTGATCAGACTTTTATGTTATGTTAGACATACTTTTACCTTTTATATAGATATATATATATATATTATTTATGCCCAGATTTCATACCTTTAACTTAAAAAAAAAACATAACTTCGGCACATTTTATACATGTACCTTTATGTAGTATTAGTCATATTTTTATATTATATTAGATATACCTTATATAATATATAAAAGTATAATTAACATAACTAAAAGGTAAGACTAATATAATTAAAATGTATGTCTAACATTATAGTTGAAAATTCTAAGGATATGAAACCTAGGATATAGATGTATGACAAATATAACATAAAGGTATGTCTAGCATAACATAAATGTATGACACCTGAAACGAATTTGGATAGATTTGAGCGCATCCACCCATGCGCGTAGGGGCACGTGAGAGAGTGTTAGACACACGTGGGGGCGTGTGGCCGGATAGACACAGGTGCATAGATCCAGATCCATACAATAGATTATGCTCTATTATAATGAATTATAAATATTAAATGAATAACTAAGAGTCACATATGTTGCTCTTTGGTTCATTCTATTTAATTATAATATAATTTTCAATGAAATTCATTTAATTAATATTTATAATTGATTATAACAGAGCATTTAATGAGATAATAATAATTGAATAACAAGATATTAATAATTATGATTCATAATAAAATTGTAAATTATGAAATTTTAGGCAAATATTTTAATCAAAGTTGATGTTTGCAATTACACTAAATGATAATTAAAAAAATCACACAATTACATTTAAATTTCATACTAATTAAATTAAAAATTAATGATAAATAATAATAAATAAATACATTTATAACTAACAATTTTCAAATGTCTTAATTAGTATTAATATACATGTGTGATACACAGAACTTACGCTAGTTTAAGTGAATAAACTACATATATGTGGGTTGAATCTTCTATTACATTTGGTGTTACATTATAGATTTCATGAATTTAATACACAACATGAACATAGTGAGGAAAATATCATTTTAGTCCAGTTCTTTAGGTTTTATCCTATTTTTCTAAATTTGTCGTTTTCAATTTTGGTCCCTTTATTTCAAATTTCTTTCAATTTCACTCCTTTTCATTCTAAACAACCAAAATTAACCTGCAGCTGCGACAAAATTTCCAACGGCCACCTCAACAATATTGGTTCCGACCAAAAAGGATTGAAATTGAAAAACAATTGACATTTAAAGACCAAAATTGAAAAAGACAAAGTTAGTACATCAAAATTAGACAAGTTTAGGTTACGAACTAAAATTGATATTTTCTCAAATGCGATGCCATTGGATATCTATAATGTGTGATTATGAATTTGGAATGAAAGATAAAGTATTAATAGGTTTTGTTTGAACAAGTGCATGTAAACGTACTTAAGATGTGACTGTCAATTTTCTATTGGTGCTGGAGAACATATATTTGTGCAATTTTGCATTGATGTTTAGGGTTAAAAATATCTTCTCACAAGTGGAATATTTCAAAGTTTACTCGAACATCTTATAAGATATTCTGGAAAATAAAAAAAATAAAAAAGTTCAAAAGCTCAAGCAAACACGTATGAACTATGAAGCGTTATTTTTCTTATAAAAAGAAGGGTCTGATCCATACCTATACATACTAGTGCTGAAGAGCATATTTATCGAAACAACTATGATTGTCTCGATAAGATATTGCCTTAATTCGTCATACCAGAAGAATAACGGTGCTGTATATATAAGTATGCCCATATCAAGAACAGATATGATCAGTGGAAAAGCATTGGTTTCCATATCATTATCATCAAGTCTCAAATATGACTTTCACAACACACACTGCCTAGATTTCAGGTTTTGGTCCTTGTAATTGTCTCCTGACCAATGCAGTATAAATACCATTCTTGCTGAGGAGATCGTCATGTGTCCCGCTTTCCACTATCTGACCATCGGAAACTACTGCTACGGTGTCTGCAGTTTTCACGGTCGAAAGCCTATGGGCTATGACCAACACTGTTCTGCCCTTCATCAGAGAATCCATCGCATCCTACGTAGTTCAGACACGATCAACAACACTGCACTCTTCACAATATAAAGTAGTGACGTAAAAAGATGAATCACAACTCACCTGAACGAGGTATTCACTTTCAGCATCCAGGGCACTAGTTGCCTCGTCTAAAAGTAGGATTCTGGGATTCATCAGCAAAGCTCTAGCAATGGCTATTCTTTGCTTTTGACCACCCGAGAGCCTCACCCCACGTTCTCCAACAAATGTTTGGTACTTTTCAGCAAACTTGGAAATGAATTCATGAGCGTTCGCCATTTTCTGCTCGTTGCAAAGTGGAAACATGGTCAATGAATGTTGTGGATATGTCAGTGATGAATTATTGAAACTTACTGCTGCATTTTCTATATCACTGCTGCTTGCTTTCCCATCAAGTCCATAGGCAATATTTTCCTCAATTGAGCAATTGAAAAGAACAGGTTCTTGACTTACTATGCTGATCTGCATTTTTAAGAATTCACAACCATGTAAATATACAGAAAGCTATAGCATTCTGTCTTATAATATAATATTGGGTTATATTATGTCCGGACAGGGACGATACTTTTAGTGACAATGTTACCTTCCTGTGTAGATGATCATGAGATATTTCAATCAAAGGAATCCCATTCACCATAATATTTCCTCTAGTAGGGTCATAAAACCGCTCAATCAAGTTTGCTATCGTTGTCTGCAGTAAAAAGAAAAGGAGAAAAAAAGATCTTAACAGTGTGCTTCAGTTAGAGCTAGTAAGAACTTTGTGTTATACTTTTAATGGCAAAGCATGGCATGAACATGAATGAAGTTTAGATGGAAACTTCAAAGTTAAGAAGTAGTACCTTTCCACCACCACTTGGACCGACCAGTGCAACCTTTGAACCGGTTTCTAATTTTAACGTTATTCCCTAAAAGCACAAGAATGTATAATACCCTAGTATAAGATTTGGAACAATTAGAGTGATCTTAACAGAGAAATGGAGATATGAATAATACCTTCAGGACCATACTATTAGGTCGTGATGGATAAGCAAACCAAACATCTTCCAGAACCACTTCTGCATCTTGATCTCTGTAATAAACATGTTATGACGATATCAAAGTGAAGCAGTTTTCAATTACTGGGAAGTTAAAGCTAATTTGATAGACTGAAAAAAAGAACTATGGTTAAGTCATAAATGACACTTGGTAAGTAATAACACAACCAGAATTTGATTTGTATTTTTCATGGTTATGCAAAACTTTTTTTCCAGGTGATGTAATATTACTACTTAGGGAAAAAAAATGATTAAGGTTAATTAGGTGATTAATCAGTGTTCCAGTCAAAATAATATGTAGTGTCATTTAAGACTTAAGAAAATAAACAAACAATAGAATCATGAGCGTCTTTGAAACTAACCCAAGGGGACACTTTTTCCCTGATTTTGGCATTGAAGAGTCACGATCTAAAAGCTGAAAAACCCTCCTACTAGCTCCAGCAGCTTTCATGGCTACTGTGTATAGACTAGATAGTCCAGATACTGACGATCCAACTGGAAATGGTATGGTGAATCAAGAAACTGAGAAATTACGGGGAATAAGGATAATGGAAAGTACGACATTTTTAGACATGGTTGATTAACTTAAATTCCAAATGTGCACAAATTTAGTACACACCAATCTGCTCAAGGAAATTACCAGTTAAGCTATACAGAATGAAAGATGTAAGAGATCCTGGAGTCATTGAGCCTTTGATGGTCAGAGTAGCACCATAGATTACTACTACAATGACTGACAGCGTTGAAGCAGCATTAAGACCTCCGAAGAAGAAACCAACAATTTTCTGCAGAGAAGAAAGATAAAGACATTAGAAGACAAAACTTTTGCAGGATAAAAACAATGACATTAGGAAACTCACAGCTTGTTTTAGTCCAAGCTTCAGTGTCTCATCTACTTTCTCAGAATAGCGTGAAATCTCATATTCCTCCTGTGCAAAAGATCTCACTGTGCGTACGGCACCAAATGTTTCCTTCATAGTAGCAACATGTGTTAGTTAAAAAACCAGCATAGACCACCATCAAATTTTAACCTTTCCCATCATCATATAATTAATGCTTTTAATATAACAAATTTGAACATCTCTAGGATGAGAAACTTATTTCAACATAAACAGCAATCTTTGTGCTGCAATCTTTTATAAATTCACTAGACCATCTACTTCTATGATCCTATATTCAATTGGGAAGGTGAACGACGAAATGCTGAATAATGGGATAAAATAATTAAATAAATGGAGAGATTATTTGTTTATATGCTACCTCAGCAATAGAAGAAGCCACTGCTGCAGCAGCTTGAGTCTTGTGAGAGAGTTCCCGAAGATAGCGACCAAACTGACGCACAGCTATCGATATAACCGGAACAACAACCAAAGCCAACACTGTGAAGAATAGATGAGTTACAAAAGAAGGTATAGGAAAAAAACTTGAGTTTAATATACTCTTTTTTAATGATGATCACTTTTTACATGTTAACTTCCATGATGTTGTAAACATGAATCCAAGACCAATGAATGCAGTAGAAAGATTCCTCAAAGCCTCTGAAAGATTCGTTGTTGCAGCATTTTTTATAATTTGGGTATCTTCAGACAATCTACTTAAGAGCTCCCCTGTTCGTGTAACATCAAAGAACGCTATCTCCTACAACAGTTAAGAGTGTCAAGGAACAGAGTTCAAATCTCTTAGCCAAGAAATCAGCCCACAATGTAAAAGGTTTTTACTTGGTGAATAAGATGACTGAACAAGTTCTTTCTCAGACGAGCAACAACCCTCTCACTGGCAGATGAAAACAACCATGCTCGGACTGCTGTGCAAATTGAACTGAAGGAAAGAATGCTTTATCAAATTAAAAATGAACCTGAACATACAATTTAAGAAAACACAATCAAGAATCTGAAATCTAAGATGTCTGAAGAAGCAGAACTCTAAACATTAATTACAATTTAATCCTATAAAAGTTCCCATATTTATGTGGATGAAGTTATGAAAAACTGAAACATAAAAAAAGGGGGAAACTAGTCCCCACTAGACCTAACAAGCATACCCGATTACAACAATCAAAAATATTTCAAGAATTGTACTGTAGACAGCCTTCAAAGCTTTAGATTTCTGTTCGGACGTTTGAATGTCTCCTGAAACGATATCAATTATCTCCCCTCCAAACTTTGGCTGCAAAATTCATATTGCAACATAAAGAACATTATAAAAAAAGGGGGAGAGAAGGGGAGGTGTCAAGAAAGTAGCTAAGTTATTTTGCAGAAGCCGAAAATAGCTTTAGCACATTACCACCAATATACTAGATGTGGACCCAATCAACAGAGCAACTGTAGCAATAACCAAACTCACAGCTTCAGGCTTTGCCTGACAACAAAATTTCATGTAAAAACTCCAAGATAGAAGCAATCAATGAAATTTAACTAATTGTGCTATGCAATTGACATCTTACAAGAGATAGTACTCTACCAAAGCCCACATTTGCCGCCTGTACATGCAAGAACAAGGTTAGCTCCTTACACATAGTATAATGTAAGGCTAAATATCATACAAAACAAATCGAAGGGATTCCATATTACCGGTATAGCATCTCCATGTTCAAGGTCAGTCAACTGACCATTTTCTTCAGCACCAGATCTTTTTCTTCCGCCCTAATTGAACTCAAGAATTAGGAAAGAAGGACAATGTTACCAACATACATACTAGTTCACACCATTACAAAATTCAAAATAGAAAAAATCAAAACATCACCAAATGCAGTATGTGTAACTCTGATTGCTTCACTTAACACATTCCCTTATGTTATGGCCTGATAATGAGCCCAAACCTCCACCTTCATATGATATATTATTCTCTTGGGGCCTTGTGAAAATATTCTAATTCATTATATGGCCATGATCTTTGCCATATTTTTCCTATGTGAGACTTCTTTGCCTCCCAAAACCTCCCTAACTTAAAACATTTCACAGAAAAGATTGCAACATAGCATTTTAATACTAAAAGCAAACAAATTTGATCAGCACAAGGCCTCAAACCCCAAACCCCCACCCCCAAAAAATTATGGCATCTAATAAACTCAAGATTTCAACAATTTACACAAGCAAGTACTGAAATAAGAAATCCCAGCAATTCTTTCTCAGAAAAATGAATCAGGGTACGATTCAAAATCAATAAGCCCACAAAATCAAAAAAAACCAAGGACAGAAACAAAAAACCATGAGACACAAAGCTTACATGGCGGTTTAGAAGTGGAGCTCTTTCAGTTCCATAGCCATGCCCATGTCCATGCCCAATGCCATACCCATGCATCCCTGAAAATCTGTCCCTTTCCTGCCTTCAATCTCGTAGAATTGGAGACTGCAAATCCGCGTTTAGTATGAGCGTGCTAGCTGCTATATATAGAGAGAGGGGTTTGAATCTGTGGCTCAAAAGTGAAGGTCCACTCAATCTTACGTGACTGCCTCATTATTTATGTTATCAGATGGGTGAATTCACGCTTCATATTACATAATTTGCTACATAATTTCTGTATTATTCGTGAAAATAAATTTAATTTATAGATAAAAGAAGTCCACATAGCATAAGAATTCATATGGTCGCTTTACGTAAATTTTTTTGAAAGTTTAAACCACGTGAATGTTTCTATAATTTTCTACTTTCAAATTTTATTATATTTCTGACTTCTCAGACCCATTGGTCTCCATATTTAATATTTTAAACACTAAATATCACATTACAGAACATTTTTTGTTTCTATTATGATTTATTATGATTTTTTCATATATATATATATATATATATCATTTATCTGTTAAATTAAATCTATTCTTTTTCCTAGTATTTTAATTTTGTTTTACTAGAGTGTAGAGGCCCATCCTTCTTTAATTTCTATTTATGCTAGATGAGATCCTAATGCACGGGTTTCTTTCTTCCTTTTTTAATCAAAAATTTATTACTACCTCTGTCCCAAAATAAATGACGTTTTAGCCTTCTGCACATATATTAAGAAATGTGATAAAAAATTCAATCTACCCTATTTAAGTTTAATTAATGAGGAATTTTTATCTCTTTAACACATTTAATTTGAGATGAGTAAATAGAGGCATATTTGGTATATTGCATGTAAATATGCTTTGGAATACGAAAACGACAATTATTTTGGGACAAATTTTTGTTGCTAAAACGTCATTTATTTTGGGACGGATGTAGTATGTCTTTTTTTTTTTTGGAAAAATTAGTGAATTTTTGTCCATTTTGAGGTAATAATTTAAGGTGGGTCTCATTTCGTAAAATGAGAAATTGAGGACCGAAGTGATAGGTTTGGATTCTTGGAAAAGGAGTTGAAAGGCTTGGAAGCATTCTTGTCCCACATAAGGGTTTGTTTTATACAACTTATACTATTACAAAATTATCCTAACAAAGAGTAGCTAGCTTCCATACATGTTGCTAAGTCTACTGACCAAACGACCCACACAAGATCTTATAACTCACACAGTGTTCTTACTCTTTTACAAAGAGTGTATACTTAGTAGGAAATAATTCCTCACACTAAGTACTCCTAAAACAATTTAAGTTAAAAGTACATAGAGTTTTCTTCAACTGGTGTGCAGCAAGCTTTGAGAGTTAAGCTTCTTTGAAGGTTGTTTGCTGCTTAAATTGAGTGACTGAAACAGTTAGCTTTCTGTTTGATTGATGAGAGCTTGAAATCGCGTATGAGAGTTGTAGTTTCAGTAATTGCTTTAATTTTCAATCTTCTCTATTTATAGGATTGAAAGTCTGCCGTTGAAGGAGGCAAATCTTTGTCATTAATGCTCTTGATCTTCATTGTACAGTTCATTAAATGTTTTTTATTTGCTCAATTCTTTTTGTCTCTACTGGTAACCTAGTATGATCCTTGTACTGATTTGATTTATTCTCTGAGTATCCTAGTATGATCCTTGTACTGATTTGATTTATTCTCTGAGTATCCTAGGATCATGTTCCAGTTTGTCTTTTTAGGTTGCTTGGTTGACTTGATCTGCAGTATGCTCCAATCTTCAGCATCCTTGTGAGCCAGTATCCTGCAATATCCTTATAACTTCATATTTTTCAGCAACTTTACCTTTTCTGCTTCGAGCTACTTCCTTGTTGTAGAGTAGTGTTAGGAAATATACGAGTATGTTTTGATGAGACAAAAACCTTAGAAAAGCAACCTTCAAGTAATCTGCATAATCTATCTCTACATCTTATACGGTTACTGCAGGAAGGTCACTACAGAAAGATGTTTCAAAGAAAGGACATTGCTGAGAATAATGAAGAAGACTGGTAAACTAAAAGGACACTGCTTACTGCAAGAAGCTACCTGGAAGAGATCACATCAAGCATACTGCAAAGCAGCAAGCTACAGAAGCTTCAGTTACTTGACAAAGCAAGTACGAGGAGGAAGCTAAAAGTTACCAGTAGAAAGAAAGGGATTTGAGTCAATCAAAAGAAGACACGTGTAAAGTACAAAGTTGATGCGTATCAAATAAGAGCGGGCGCATTAAATGCAACCGTACTATAAGGATCAGAAAAAGTATTGTAAGGATCAGCGCATTAAATGTTGGGAACCTGCTACACTTCAACGGGCAGAATTTTTAATTTACAAATAGAAGAGAGTGAAGACTGAAGAATAGAGCAAAAGAAGAAGAGCGAGCAGAGGGTATAGAGAGCAAAAAAGGGGGAGAAGAAGAAAAGAGAGACTATGGAAGAAAAGGAAGCTCAAACACTCTGAACAAGATTGTTCAGTCATTCAGTTCTACATCAAGCTACAACAGAGTTACCTGCAAAAGAAGTTAAGTCTTACTGCACCCAGTTGAAGAAAAAGATAAACCTTTTAAGGACTATCTTTGGAGTGCTTAGTGCTAGGATTAGGTTACTGCTAAGCTTTACACTTTCTAAAGAAGAAAGTAAGGATCCTGTGTGGGTCGATTAGGATCCTGTGTGGGTCAGTTGGATGAGTAGACAAATATCTGTGTGAAGACTTGCTACTCACTTGTTAAGTCTGTGTTGTAATAGTTAGGGTTGTGTAATTCAACAAAATTAACAAAGTTCTCTCTTGAGAAGAGACAGAGAGGATGTAGAAGGATTACTCCACCTTCGAACATATATATATATATATATGTGTGTGTGTGTGTGTGTTTGTTACATGCTTATCTATTTAAATGCATATTCAGATCAAAAGCATATCTTCCATACTTGTGTTTTCAGCAAAAGAAAGATTATCATCTGCATAACTCTCAAGACTCTAGAGTAACCTCCCAAAAGGTTACTGCACTTAACTCTACAAGTTCAAACAAGCTGTTTAAGTGAAGCAAGCTGTGAAGCTGGAAGCTCACCCTTGAACTTACATGCTATAGAGTAAAAAGATTTGAAAAAATTTGAGTAGGTTTATTCACCTTCCTAAACCTACTGCTACTTGGGACCAACAAGTAGTATCCTTATCTGCTCGGTATTCTTAGCTTGCAATAACCTCCTAAACTTGGCAATTTTCACAATTTATAGAATGCAAGAGTTTTGTAAGCTTAGACAAGTAAGATACTCTAGGTAGTAATATGCATGATTTTTGTCTCATCAAAACTTATTAAGTCAATTCCTAATAGAAACGAAAAGAGGAAACTCTAACATACACAAATCATGTTCAGATCGACCCAATTGCATAAATTTTTAGATTCAGGCAACCAGTGAACATGACTTTTTATGTTTTTATTTAATATAGGCATAACATTACCACATATCTTTCTAGCATATCAACGTACTTTTGGGCATGTATACTAATGCGTTTTAATTATACAAAATATTATATTAAAAATGACAATGTGATATATTTTAGAAAAGGTCTCTTGAGAAAGTCGAATACAGGCCACCCAGTTCACAAACTTTTTTTAGTATTTTTTCTCATAAATACTTATGTGTGTCGGGTGTATAGATTTGAGATCCATGTATCCAGTCAATCCGTCCACGTGTCCAAAAGACGTGCTCCCACGTGTGTAGGTGAATGCGCTTAAATCCACCCAAATTCGTTCTAAATGACATACATTTATGTTATGTTAGAGATACATATATTTTATGTCAGTGATATCTTTGTATCCTAATTTCATAGTCTTAGAACTTTCAACTTCACTCTAGGTGACATACATTTACGTTATGTTAGAGATACGTTTATGTTATGTTAGACATATTTTTATATTATGTTAGCAATACCTTTGTATTCTGATTTCATACCCTTAGAATTTTCGACTATACCTTCATACCTTCTAGCAATGTTAGACATACCTTTAGTTATATTTAAACATATATTTTAGCTATGTTATTTATACCTTTATATATTATATAAAGTATGTCTAACATAAAATAAATTTGTCGAGTGACACTTGTGTGCCCCGGGGGCACGGTACCCCAAATTAATCATTATATTGGTGTTACATACATACTCTACAAGTATCAAGTGTATACTCTTCAAGTATCATATGTATACTCTTATATAAATATGATACATGTAGAGTATATGTATAACACCAAAAAACATAACACCTATAGAGTATATATATAACACCTTAAGAGCACATATATAACACCTAAATCTGTGCCCCTATGTGCCCCAGTGGTATATAAGTTTTTGTCAAATTTGTCTCTAACATAACGAAAAGATATGTCTACAAAATATGCCGGAGTTAGGGTTGTTTTTTTAAGTTAAAGTTATAAAATTTGGACATAAAGGTATCTCTAACATAACTTGGAGGTCATGAGCGAATTTTAAAAAGCAAGGGCCAAAAAAAAACAAGAAAAGGAAAAACAGGTCAGACGCCGCAAATCCAACCCGAGTGCATGAATCTAAGATCCATGCACCCAATTCACAAAAGAGTTACTCTTTTTTTCCCTAATATTTATGTTGTTAGTTATAATTTATACTATAATAAAAGTAAGGAAGTTTGGAATATTTACAGAAATACCCTTTCCCCTCAAAATATCACATGAACAGTTTTTTTCTTTTTTTTTTATATTTTACATTTTTTATTATTTAATGCATTTGATTTTATAATATAAATACTTTATTAGCTTAATCTTATTTTATTGATCTTAATTAAATTAATATTTATTGAATAATTTCTTAAATACCAACAATACACATTGTCAAAACAATAATTTCAATAATAAATATTAATTTGTTTAGGGATAATTGATATTTTATTTAATATATAAATTAATTAATAAATATAACACTATTAAACATGTGTAATATGTATGTAGTGTGAAATTATATGTATCATAATTATTTTTTAAATTAATATTTGTATTTCAAATATGTATAATATCATTCAACACATTATCATTTTATCGATATATTTTAATGATAAATTGAAGATATTGTGAAGTATACAAGTATAAATATCTCAGAATCAAATATAATTTTCGACTTTTAGTTTACACTTACGACTCCGTATCGTTTTATATGAGAGTGCACGTTCTGAAATTTAGATGACTCAACTAATTATTTAAGTTATATATGTGCTTAGTTCTAATTATATTGTCATCGTCATCATCACTACTACTACATTTCAATTTTGTGTTGGACTTAAATTGTAATGATCAATGTCGTGCTATATCAATGAATTACGTGATAGTTATAATGAAAAAATTATTTGTCATCTTCAATTTCAAACGATATAAAAATATTTTTCTAATTCAATTTATTTTAAAATAAAAGGTTGAAAATATATAATTGACAATGTATGCTTGCATCAAGTTTTTATGTAAGATTTTTAATTTTATTGTGTATTGTTTCTATATATACATACACACACATATATTTAATTTAAGTAATTGAATTTGATTTTTAATTCGTAATTTATTTTTGGGTAAATTACAATTTTGGTACCCAAACTATACCCCTTTTTCACTCTGGGTACCCCCATTTCATCGAGTAACAATTTTGGTACCTAATGTTTTTAAGAATCTCACATTGGGTACCTTCCGTCAGCTTTCTGTCCAAACTAAACGGATGTTAACTAACCCTAATTCTTAAGCGCGAAAATTAGCCCCGTTTTTTCCCCCTTTTCTGAAGAACCCTAGCTTCTTCAATTCTTCTCCAATTCATTCCTAATTCTTCGTCATTCTTCACCAATCTTCAGGTGAGTAGTTCCAAATTTCGATTTCTCTCTTCAATACACCACAATGAGAAGGAATTACAGTTAACTTTCGAGCTCCAATGGATCTGCTTTCACAAATCATCAATCTGGAATAGTGTATTGTGGGTGTGGGATAGAACTTCCAGTGAAGAATTCTTGGACGACTGATAATCCTGGAAGACGCTATTGGGCATGCCCGTATTATGGGGTAAGATTTCGAACTGATTACCCCCAATTTTGATTCAATATTGAAAGTCTCATTCATGGTGTTTTATGTTTGTGCAGACAAATAAATATTGTGGATTCTTCAAGTGGCTTGATCCTGAGATGTGTCAAAGGTCCAAAGAGCTTATCCCTCGATTCCTCAAAAAATTTGACAGATTGGAAAATGAGATTGATGCATGCAAGGCTAAAGAAAAGCAACTGGAAGCTGAATTGAGAAAGGCAAAAAACAAGGAAAAGTTTGGAAGTTTGGAGTATATTGCATTGAAGAAGAAGTTCGATTTTTTGAGGATTTGCTTTTCAATTGTAATTGCTCTCATGTTATGTGCAATGACGATTTTGATATGTAAAGTGGACAAAAATGAAAAATACCAGTTTGAGTATTTGCCACTGCCTTAACAAATTGTAACCACTATTTTCATGTAATGCAAATTGGGTTTTATGTTGTAGTTGAAATCTTAGCACCATTACACAAATATGTTAAAAAACAAAATGTCATTACTGCAACAAATGAATAAAGACCAAATCAACATAAACCAAATCAACAATACACTGTCTCAACCAAACCAAACCAACACCAAATCATCCAAATACACCAAATCAACCAAATTCTTGTCTTAAAAACAGAAATAAACAGAGTAATTAGCAGACTTTGGCAACACACTGCCACTTGACATAACAAACATAAATAAACTCTCTCAGTTATGATTCTCAGAATGTTTTCCACTGCCACTTGCACTTCTTTTCTCTTTTGATGAGTCTTCTTTGCCTGACTTCCCCACATATGACCTCAAATTGGACATTGTAATGTAGTTCACCCCTCCCTTCACAATGACTGGACTACTAACTCCTGATGAATTGAGGATCTACACAACAAAATAGATGTTAGGTAGTTAATATGAGTTCTATGTTTTCCTAAAAAATACATAAGCAAGAAAAATAGATAGACTCACATTGCCACTGCCTCTAATGTGAACTTGACCATCATTTTGTGGAGTTTTATCCAATATTGCTTTCTTCTTCATATTATTAGGATTGCTTGGTGGAGGTTGACTACTTTGTAAGGTGTTAGCCAATGGATTCACTCCTGAAGATGCTGAAGATGCAGTACTTGTGGCACTCCTTTTAACCTGAGACTTGAAAAGATACATTGATGAATAAGTGTGATCAAGTTTTACATAATAGCATAATGAATGAAGGTAGTGATCAAGTCTTACAGGTAGTTTTCTTCTTTTTTGTGGAGGTTGCATAGCTGTTGAAGGTTCCACTTCCATTGGAGGGTTGTTAGCCATTTCAGGATTGACTTGCTGTGGAGGTTGCCTAATCTGTGACTCAGGATAAGGTTGAGATGCTCCAATTTCTACTTCATCAGCTTCCACATTTTGATTTTCTTCAAGTGTCTTTCTGGTGCAAGTCCTTGAATTGTGGCCTGAGGCTCCACATGTTCTGCAATTCAATGATCTCTGAACCCTTTTCAGTTTGATTGGATTACTGGATGATGCAGGTGGCTCATTAGGTCCTCTTCTCCTAATCTTCTTTGGCCTGCCAGGCTGTTTCTCATATTTTGGAGGCAAAGGTGGTGGCAAGTCACTATGTGGCCATAACTCTGGACCATTGATGCCCATGATAGGATGTGCATATGCTCTTAGATAAGTGTCAACACTGTAATGCTGGTGCACATAACTCTCAGGATCTTCTTTTTTGCACCAAATTGCAGAAATGCTGTGTTTACATGGGATGCCAGTTAAATCCCACCTTCTACAACTGCATATCATCTGCTCCAAGTCCACTGTGTGTTGGTCAAATGGTCCTATAATCTGATAATGCCATTCAGATGATTTCATAGGGATGCATTCAGCGGCTTGCTTCATGTTTTTCTGCAACATTTGTTTGATTCTAGGACAAATCCCTTTTTCCCATCTACAAGCTGCTTCCCTACTTACTTGCAACCTAGCCATGAGCAAGTTCCTAATTGTCTCCAACATGGTAATAATTGGTTTGTCTCTTGCAGCAAGAATTAGTGAATTAAAACTCTCACACATATTATTAGTCAAGATATCACACTTTGGGAATGTACTAAAATGTGACCTTGTCCATTGATGTGGGGGCTTTGACTCCAACCACTCATATGCCTTCTTGTCCAACTCTTTCAGCTGCTGCATTCTCACTTTGAACTCCTTTACTCTTGTTGCTCTAGCTGCTGCCCAAAGTGCATTCTTGATTGATAGCCCAGTAAACCCATCCTTCTTCATGTTGCTATGTAGATGTTGTACACAAAACCTGTTTTCTGCATTGGGAAATAAACCCTCAAAGGCTGGAATCAGCCCTTTTTGTTTATCACTCATGAAGGTCCAAGCAAACTGATTTTCAAAACAAATGTCATTATCCAACAAGGTCAATAACCACTCCCAAGCTTCCTTAGTTTCACTCTCCACCACTGCATAAGCAACTGGGAACATATTGTTGTTGGGATCAATCCCAACAGCAGTCAGCAACTGTCCACCATGCTGTCCCTTCAGGAAACAACCATCAACTCCAATAACTTTCCTGCAATGTTTGAACCCCTGTTTGCATGCCTCCAAGCAGATATAAAGCCTAAGGAATTTTGGATCTTTATCAACATCAATACACTTCAGCACTACAGATGACCCAGGGTTTGTTCTAAGCAATACTTCACAATAATCTCTAATTCTGCTAAATTGCTCCTTCAAAGTGCCCTGCAACAGTTCCATTGCTTTCTTTCTTCCTCTAAATGCCTTACTTTTGGAGATGTTTGCTTTTAATTTGGTGCAAAGTTCATTCCTAAATTCATTGGTTCCTAACTTTGGATTGTCTTTGAATTTTTTCATGAAGTGTTTCCCTATCCAAGAAGATTTGATGCTAGGATTGTTATAATTCCATGAACATTTGGAATGGTCAGAATTGAACACCTTAACCTGCCAAGACCTATCATTTTTCATTGGTGATACAAGAATATACCACCCACACCCCTCTTTCCTACATATTGCTTTCAATCTTCTTTTATCATTGTGCTTAAACCTATGACTTATTCCCCTCTTTGCACAATAAGTATTTATGGCTTCCTTAGCTTCTTTCTTGGTGCTAAAAACAAGTCCTACCACCAAATCTGGTTTTCTTCCCTCAGTCTTAGGATTAAATTTAGGATATCTAGGCATACTCTCCTCATCAGACCCTGCAATGCTTTCAAGCTCATCACTACTACTTATATTGTCAACTGTATCTTTCTCAAACATGGCATATGTCTCATCACTCACATATTTGTTTTTCATCTTTCCATCACTACTTGGAAGACCACAGAATTCTACATCTTTATCAACATACTTCTCAAAAAACCTATCATCCTCCTCCATATCATAATCACTATCAACTAATGCATCTTCATCATCTTCATCATCTGAGGTTTCACTCTCATCATCTTCATCATTGTTAGTTGCAGGTGTAGGTATATCATCTAAAAAGGAAAAATCAAGTACAGGGTCCACAAAAGTCTCACTTACATTACCCCCACCAACTGCATTCTCACTTTCAACAGGATCCATATGCTCACAATATATTAACACCACTCTATCCTTAGGTATATACTTGATAATGTCAAACACTTCAACATCAGTTTTAAGAATTCTTCCAGTCCTCTCTAGACTATGCCCAAATTGATGCCAAAACCTAATATTTTTTCCAGCATATCCTAATTCATCTGCAAAATCCTTTAACTCTAATAACCCAAACATTTCCCCATCAACATAGTCAAAAAAATCTACTCTACCTCCTTGATAAACCATAACAGGTGAATATCTCATTACACCACCATGAAATATTTTCAAACTAAATACAGTGGGTTCATTATCAGGATCTACAGGATTAACATTGTATTCTTTAGATTATTACCTACACATGAATATACTCTATACATAGCTGAGGGAATTGAAGAAAAAACATACCATAATTGGGAACAAATGTGACATCTCCTCGTCTTGACATCGCAATTCGACCTTGTGGAGCTTGTTTTGTTAGCTTTGAAGATGTTAGATGCAAGAATTGGTGAAGAATGATGAAGAATTAGGAATGAATTGGAGAGGAATAGAAGCAGCTACGGGTTTTTTGAAGCAGCTAGGGTTTTTTTGAAAAGGGGGAAAAAAGGGGGCTAATTTTCGCGCTTAAGAATTAGGGTTAGTTAACATCCGTTTAGTTTGGACGGAAAGCTGACGGAAGGTACCCAATGTGAGATTTTTAAAAACATTGGGTACCAAAATTGTTACTCGATGAAATGGGGGTACCCAGAGTGAAAAAGGGGTATAGTTTGGGTACCAAAATTGTAATTCACCCTTTATTTTTAGTGTTTGTAACACAGATGATAAAAAAATGTCTCAACTGGAAATGTTGAAATTTTTCAATACTTATAAACAATACAGGTGAAATTTCCAATTTTGATTTGAAAATTATGATTGATGCTTTTGTTTTTAGTAATAATCATGGATTGGAGAATTGTATGCGTATAATGTCGATAAATTGTTGTGAATAAAACTTAAGCAAATTTAGATTTTCTTAGTTATTAAGTATTATATTGTCTTATGTGTACTAAAATTACTCACACTATATTATTAAGTAATTAATATTTACCAATATTATATCACAAACCGCACATCGCGCGATTGTGAATACTAGTTTATGTTCAAATATCATACCTAAAAGAAACAACTAACCTTACTATACTTCTTAGTCATATCTTTATGTCATATTAGTCATATCTTAATATACAAATATCGTATCTTTACGTAATACTTTAACATAAAGACAACTCTAATTTCGGCACAATTTGTACATGAATTAACTGTGTGGACACACATACAACTATGTTTAGGAACGCGTGGACTAGGTCGGGCCAGATGTATGCATACATCTGATATATAAAATTTTTGAAGTATATTTATATTAAGTAATACAAATTGATAAAAAGTAAAACAAATGGAGTTGCCAGAATTACTTTTTACAGCCACATACTCTGTAAAAGTAAATGTATCAATATTTGTATTGCAAAATATATATATATATATATATATCACATTTTGACTGTACTGACATGTCTTAAAATGTCAATAATTTATATTTAAATATTGTGATTTAAATATTCCCTGTTGACTGTACTGGACATGTCTTAAAATGTCCGTAATTGATATTTAAAAATTGTGATTTAAATTAATGACCGACTTTTGAACGATCGACTATAAACCGATATTTCATTACGAGCTTGCAATTCAAGTGGTATCCATCTTATGGTGTAGATTATGTTGACCCGAGTTCGAATATGGGACTGACAAGTTATTAGATATTTTTTAACTCCTCCCCTCCTACCAAACCAATTAAAAAAAAAAAAAAACCTATGACATACACTATTAGAAAACAACTGAATTCCAATAGAAAATTTCAACGGAAAATAATAACCGTTTGAATTTTTATAATTTCCAACAGAATTTTCTACGGAATTTCCAACGGAATTCAACGCTGTTGGAAATTTCATTGAATTTTTATAATTTCCAATAGAATTTCACACGGAATTTCAAACAGAATTCAACCCTCCGTTGGAATAATGTTGAAATTTTATTGGTAGTTGTATAATCCAACGGAAAAGTACTATTGGAATGTTTCGTTGGAATTGTTTTTCCGGGGAATTTCCGTCGGAAGTTTAAATTCAAATGCCCTTTTCCCCGACGGTCCAATTCCGCTGGAATCAAGAATTCCAACGAAACTTGCAAAATTCTAATGGAATTTGCCAATGGAATTTGAGTGATATCTAGTAGTAATATAATTTCTAATGTTTCTAGAAAAAGTTAAATAAAGAAAGTGCTTTTTGCCCATCATGACTCCATGAGAATTACGACTTTCATCACTAATGTACGTAGCACAAGTAAATTAACACAATATCATGATGATTTTGAAAATTTTAATTACTAAAAATTGTTATTACAATATGTAATTTAATATATCAAAACAAATCCATCAATGACATTTATTTATTTGGGGGAACAAATGAGGAATTTTTTGTGGATCGTATTTTTGTTGAATTGATTTGAAAAAAAGACTTTAGTAGGTGAATATAAAATGGACTGAATATGATCGTATACATAAATCCAACAAATGGATGAGACCAAAATTGATGACATAGGCGCTTACGCAGTTGAAGATCAAACTGATTGCACCAAATAAAACAATTCGTTAATATTAGAAATTGGAAATGCTACTGTAGTTTATTGATTAGCAGCTTAGACTTTGTTCATATTACAATCCAAACTATTCTCATTCTACTTAAATGTCTCAATTTTTTCAGTTGTAATTAATACTTTCACCTTTTAATGAGTCATAAATAACCATTAATTAAAACCATCAGAGCATTATTTTTCAGTCAAGTCGATTCATGTACAAGGAGCATACTCAACTTATATATGAGGGTATTTCTATCATTTTATATTTAATTAGGAAATAAATAAATTTTCTAAGCTAAATATTAAAATATATTTGGATGTACAATGAGTATACATCAAAATGGGCAATGTTGATTATCAACATAAATTAAAGATTTCAATAAAATGTGGATATATATGTTGTAATTCTTACCGTATAAAAGGGATTTTGAAAATAAATTGCGAATTTTGAAACTAAAGTAAAGATTTTTGATGTCGCTGTGAAATAAGCAACACTGAGTATGAATGCAACAACAAAACCTTCAATATCCAATACACACAAGTAGAGTGAAAATAGTGTAACTTGTTCCAAAAGAAAGAGAGAAAATATTCTTTATATTGAAGAAAGTGTCCAAAGTCCCCTTTACAACACATGATTTCTCCTATTTATACTACTCTTTACAAAGAAGGGTATTTCTGCCATTTCCTCTTTAACATTTTCTTGTTGCTTAAGCCATCCCCAATATTCCTTCTTCAAGGTACATCCTTTATTGCTCCAAGTACACCTCTCCTTCTCCAAAATCTTTCATTTTCTGTTATGCAAAGAGATATTTTGTAGCACCCCAAACCCAAATGGGGAGGATTGAGACACTACCATGGCTTTTTTGTGCTCAAAATGCATTTTAAAGTGATAAAAGTGATTAAGATGCCTTAAGTATAAAACTCAGCGGAAGACTTAATTAGAAAACACGAACCTTTTTTTTTTCTTTTACTATATACAAGATAAAATGTAAACATTCAACTCGTGTCATACCCACCTTTACAAATCAAAATCATATTATACTTAAACGATTAGTCTGTTTACTTGATTCAACATAGACGTTTTAAAACACATTCGACATAGCCAACACATATATATTAACACATATTAAAACACACATATTTATATATATATATATATATATATATATGCTTCTAGGGAAAGGGGAAGTCCGCGCAGCTGGCTACTCATCCGCTTCGTTGCCAATCGGACCTGAAAACATTTAAATATAACAACGTAAGATTTGAAAAATCTTAGTGGATAACGCTTATTGACTGTTACACTAAAAAGATTGACCATTGCTCATAATCATCCAAGGTCCGAAGACCTGGCATCCAAGGTCCGAAGACCCGGCATCCAAGGTTCGTCAACCTGGTACTACACCCGAAGGTGTCATATTATATCATCATACTTATCATTCACATCATTCTAATCGATGTAACTGTAAATAAATGTTACCCACTTTTGACTTGGTTCGTAAGCGGGGATAGCTCCTGAGGTGTCCGGCTGCCTCGTGCTGCACTCGGCATGTTTATAAGTTCTTAGTCTTTAAATTTGTATTTTAAATCATGGATAAAACTTCTATTATCATGTACTTTATGTAATTAAACATTTGAAAAGGATCTTAACTCATGAAATTCATAAAAGTATTTTCCTATGGTTTAGAATTGTAGAAAATAAATTCTAACACTAGATTACTTTTGATAAATTATTATAATTCATACACTACTCTAATAATTACAAGATTTTAACCATGATCTCATAACCGCATTTAGAATAAGCCACAAAACAGTTTATAAAACTAACAATTGACCAATTTTATAAAATTAAGTTTCTACAATCAAAACTACAACTTTTGGACTTAAAACTGCCCCATCTTTGAAAAATCACTATAATTCACATACTTCTCCAAACATTACCAAATTTTAACCACATGCTCAGGGCCTCATGTATAACAACATACTAAAAGATATTCAAAATATTTAACTTTACCGATTTTATAAAAATACATTTCTAGGGGCTGAAACTGCATAGTTTAACTCAAACTGGGGCAACTTCGAAAAATCATTATAATTCGTATACTTCTCCAAATGTTACCAAATTTTTACCATGCACTCAAAACTTCATGTATAATATCATACTAAAACAGTTTTAAAATATTTCACTTGACCGATTTTATAAAAATAAATTTCTAGGATCTGAAACTGTATGATGTAACTCAAACATGGACCACTTTGAAAAATCATTAAAATTTGTATAATTCTCCAAATATTACCAAATTTTTACCATGCACTCAAAACTTCATGTATAATATCATACTAAAAAAGTTTTAAAATATTTCACTTGACCGATTTTATAAAAATAAATTTCTAGGATCTGAAACTGTATGATGTAACTCAAACATGGACCACTTTGAAAAATCATTAAAATTTGTATAATTCTCCAAATGCTACCAAATTTTTACCATGCACTCACAACATCATGTATAACAACATACTAAAACAGGTTTCGAAAATTCATAGCATAGGACTTTATAAAAATCGTTAGAGGGGACTGCAATTTACTCAACTTTTCCATAGGATGATCTATTCCCTTATTCTCTTAACTAAATGATAAATCTAACTCTAACAAACTTAATTAACCTCAAGAATATCATCACCACTTATTTAATCACACATGCAAAGAGTTTTAACAATATAATCAAGCATGCAAAGCCTATTTTAACATGCAATTGCACAATCACCACTCAAAGTTCACATATTTTGTAGATTAACCACATATAACAAACATGCAACCATTTCACCACCACATTTCTAGAAAAACCTTTAGATCATACATGCAACACTTATCTCAACATGCATTTCAATATTTAGGACCTAGTCATGTTCCTAAAAAGAAGATTGGTAAGGATTAGCCAAGTATACCTCTTGGATGCACAAACAAGAGTTCTTTGAAAATCTCCTTATTCTTTGGAAGATCTTGCTTTTCACTTAATTCTTGAAAGGGGCAGCAACTTTGTGAGGTGAGATGAAGATATCTTTGATGAAGGGAAAATGGTGTAGAGAGAATATAGAGAAATTTGCTAGAGAGAGAGAGAGGGGATAATCGAATGCAAGAGTGGGATCGATCCCCCTTACACACACATATATATAACATAATACATGTATTATACATGTAGATCATCCATTGTAGTATCTATCCATTTGTGATGTGATAATTAGTGTAGCATTGGGACTTGTAGTGATTTGATGGGGGTATGGGCTTGGAGTGTAATTCTTATCTAATATGACATATCTAATAATTGTAATCATAGAAATCATACATACATTTTATGTCCAAAAATTTGCACACTATGTAAATCACACAAGTATGAATGATGATAAATTTAAATAGAACACATCATAAATGTCATACACTATGTATCACATAATTCATCAATTAAAGATTCACTTAACTATGATTGGGCATACATTAGTCACATTTTCTATATTAATTATTTAATCTTGTTATATATAACTTGTCCCTTTTTTTTTTTTTTTTCTTACCCGTACATGTTGAGTGCAACACGATCGAGCTCGATTTCCTCGGATAGCTATCCTGCAAGACTCTTAGACTTAAAGAACCATTAGCTCATTTATTATATATAAATCATATAACTTTTGAATGGTAAAAATACATTATAAACCATAAATTATTTAAAAGAAATTAAACTTATACGCAAAAATATGTTATGCAAGGTTTTTCTGAAAATGGGGTGTTACATATTTTCCCTTGTCCCATGTGCCACGCCAGCCGATCATTATAGCATGCTTGTTGCACTTGCTTCTTGAACTATTATCCTCTACTCCGAGCGCACAGAATCCGTTCGTCTGCAACTCGGCAGTTCTGCCAGTTCTGCAACCACGTAGTCCCGCGGGGGTTTTTCTTCTATGGTTCAACATCTCTTTGTCACCTCTGCCTTCACGTCTGCCTCACGAGAGTAGTTCTGCGAATGTACAGGATTCCTTCATCTGCAACTCAGGATCTCTGCCAGTTCTACAATCACGTAGTCCCGCGGGGTTTTTCTTCTATGGTTCAATATCTCTTTGTCACTTCTGCCCTTACTTCTGCCTCACAAGGGCAGTTCTGCGAAATCATTATTTTATGGTTTTTGTTTTATTAGAAGTAAGATGACGTAAGACTCTTTTTATATTCTCATTCTTCCCACATCAATTTTCAATTGAACTTAAAGATCTTGAAATAATAATTTTGGATTATAGAATATACCCTATACTTTTCGTAACCCCAAAATCTTTTTATTGAGTTCAAATTAGTCCATGATATGTTTCTTTTAGTTGTTCAGTCATAGAAAGAAAGATCATTTGTAATTACTTCTTCCTATTGGCCAACTCGTGTATACTCAACAAAATTTGGGAATCCTATTTGCTTTCTCTAAAATTAAACTTAAAATGACAGAATACCCTCGTAAGGTGTGTCTCACACATGATTCGATTTGGTCAGGAAGTAGTGTTTCGATGGTTTTAGATGATCATTTGCTATTCACACAAGGGGGAGATAATTAGTTCACTGAAAAATATTGAAGTAGTTAAATGTAGAAATGAATATAGTTTAGATAAAAAAAATTATAATTAATCCTATTTTATAATGTTTAGTGTTGACAACATAATTTATTAGTATTTACATTAATCGAAACCTAGTTTTGTTAACGTTAATGAATATAACTCTACATAATACAATACGAGGTTGGAATAGAAACAATAATGAAAATGCTTATTTGCCTTGAAAATACGCAAAAGTGAAAACATAGATGCAATAAAACTATCTACAATAAGGGTTAAGAAGAGTTTTAAAATTTTCGCAAGTTATATAAAATATAGGGTGAATGATAAAAATTAATTCAAATCATATTATGACACATTTTACAATAAAGTATTTAAATTTTGAGTTCTTACTGAATAACCACGTATCTTTGTAAATGGTACAAATTGACTGCTAGATGCAATCAATGGTGGAGTATTCGCTAACTAAATAAGTCTAAAGTTTGCTTAGCTTGCCGCCTTAAAACTCGATCTCTTCGGGTTATCTAAGGATGAAATTCAAAATGCTTGTTACCTTGAAAAAAAATGCGCATCTTCAACTTGAAATTGTGAGATTTAGGTGAGAAAATTTAGATTTCAACAAAGAAAACAAGATAAACAATCCGTAGAATCCAACACTGAAAGACTCTTAACACGGGAAGCAATCCGTAGAATCTAACACTGGAAGACTCTAGTCAGTGTACAACCAGTCTAAAAAACATAGCAGGACAGAGCAGACCAGCAAAAAAAACAAAATAAAGCAGAAAATTCAAAATTTGAACATATTTTTTTAAATAATAATGAAATCAAAATAAATAAGGAAAGATACAAGATGATACAATAAAATCTCCGATAACTGGGCCAAAATTTGACCGTGTTATCGTGACACAATAAAATTCCTAATTCTTCAATATCCTAACCAAATAGTAGTCAAGACAAGTTAGGTTGATTTCACGGAAAATTATGAACCAATTATGCTACTTATCTTCATTTTAATAAAATTAGAAATGAGGGGCATTCAAATTATATATCATTAAATTAATTATCTAATTTAGAAAACAAATTAACTATCAAAGAAATTAATGGATAGAAATATTTCTGTTAACACTTCAATTATCGTTGAATATCAATTATGTGTTAATCAATGTAACATAATTTTCTTAAGTTGTCATGAAATTATCACCCTAATCTAACAAAAAACTCTGTTGAACTGAATCGTTTCTTAAAATTAGTTAAAATAGGATAAAATCACTAATTAACCTTATTTAATTGAATAACTTAGAATAAGTTTTCTAAATTTAATTTATTAAATGCATTAATCACCTAGACAATATGATAAAATAGATTCCAAATACATAAGCTCAATTGATAATCGACGATTATGCTACTCTAAAGATGCATGACTTCAAATTTACTTGTTATGAAAATTAAATTACAACAATTATGATTCATGATTTAAGATGTTAGCAATAAATTATTATCAAACACTTAATTTGAGTGACCAATCCAAATCGGACATTAATTATTCAAATCAATAGACACGGATAACATAATCAATTCTAATCAAACATAGAAACAAGATTAATCAAAACATAAAAGACATATGATTTAAAACATCCATGCCGACCAGAATTAGAAATTAACCGAATATCTTCAAAATTGAATCCCCAACAATTATATAAAAAACATAAAATTGAATGGAAAATTCTCTTTCTATCTATTTTCTCCTTCTCTACTTGAATAATGGTTAAAACGCAGCAACAAAGTATGTTTTCCAGTTTATATTGACTCCCTCCCTCTGGTTCACCCACCAAAAATTCCAAACTCATATGTGGATTGTGAATGAACACATCATATAAATTATACAAGTAGTGGTAGGATAACAATGTCCGAAAATTTCTCCAACGGGAAAACATTAATCATGGATAACAATCATTTAATGAACATATAATTAGGAATATAAATAAAACCATAGCTCTAACCCATTAATCCAAACGCAACATCACGAAGTGCTTCCCAAACAACAATATAAGCAAGAACCATTTCTCCCTCAGCGCCTACCTCATTATTCTGGGCAAGAAATTAATCTTTACACTGGTCCAAACTCATGCACGCAATAAGTTCTGCTCTTACCTCCAATGAAAACATCAAATGAATTGCTATATTTTGGATCATCATGGCACGACATGGTATAGAATGGTCGAACAGCCAGAGGATAGCGATGGAGTATCTAGAACTCAGTACCATACCTAAAATCAATAGGGTTAGCTTCCGAAAAAAGATGAAAGGCAGTTCTGGCAAATACAAGTCATGTATTCATAAAAAATTATCTTCGATGTTAGAAATTCATGATTCACATTTAATTATTATATAACTATGTGAATTTCCAAATTAGGTAATTGTACCTGAATAATTCTCACGAGGCACAGTGAACATGATACCTTTATCCATGGGAATTAGCATATATTTCTGCCTGCCTACCATCACAACATTGTGTTTGCATGATTCTCTATGAGCACTAACCATTTTTAGGCAAGTTCTCCACCACCAACTTTTTCCTATAATGCTCAACTTACTGATTAAGACCTTTTGTTGCTCTCTCTTTTTATATTTGCTAAATAATGGAGGCCGACTTCTAAAGCATTTAATCATCCATCAGCGTATATTTAAGTAAACGAGCATTCCCACTACCACCACTAATATATTAGAATCTCAAAATCCAAATTAAGTCATATGAACGACCAAAGATATGTAAAGGTAGAAAACCCTTCACTTTTTTATCATCAAATAATTCTTAGGAAAAAAATAAAGCTTCAAATATTCCTTAATAGAAAGATGTTAACATTCATATTGTTCCTCTTACCTTCAGCATTTGAACCCCCTCTTCAAAGGTAAGCCGTAAGGTATTTCGCAAGTACTGCAAATACAAGTTTAATAATGATTACCCAGACAGACAATTAAAATATAGTATTTTAATGGATAACCCATGGTTCTGCCACAAAAGTAATGTGCTCCATCAACTTCAGATCATATATAATTACTCAATACGATGAATCAGTAATAAAACAACAAAAAATTGGTTATGATTAACCTTCAACTTCTCAAAAGGGTATTGCCTATTGATGGCTTCAAGCTCCTTCGAGCATTTCTCATTCAAACTGTCAAACATTTCCACAAACAAGAGATCGATGATGTCCATCACCTACACGAAGAAGTTCAATTGTTGCCTACAAAACCCAATCTAGAAGGAGAAAATGCATCAAAATACCATCTTTTATATAAAAAAATTAAAATTTTACCATTGAATATAACTTAATATAAAAAAATGTCATCCAACATAACTTAATATATCAAACTACCATTTTTTTTTTTAATGATTACAACTTTTGATTATTGGGCAATGATTGAAATTTGTCAGTGATTGGAATGATTTGATGTATATATTAGGATTTTCGAATAAGCAACAAATACAGGGTTATTCGAAAATTAAAAGTAATTTTCGAATAACCCTATATTTTGTTGCTTATTCGAAAATTACTTTTAATTTCGAATAACTTAGTTTATATTTTCGAATAACCCTAAAAAATAGGGTTATTCGAACAATAAAAGTAATGTTCGAATAACCCTATATTTTTTGGTTATTCGAAAATTATATGATATAATTATAGTTTTTCTTTTTTTAATTTATTTATTTTAGATTTATATTTTTCTTTTTTTCCCATTGTTTATTTTTGTCCTATTATTATTGTTGGTACAATTTTATTCAAAATTACAATTTATTTCTCTGGTGACTTTAAATTTACTTTTTACAGTGTGAAAATGATATTACAAAACTGTTTATTTGACTATTAAACAGTGTATTTTACTTTTCAGAATTAAAATAGTGTTTATTTTAACATTTATTAAATTTTTCAGAATTAAAATAGTGTTTATTTTAACGTTTATTAACTTTTTCAGAATGAAATAGTATTTATTTTAACGTTTATTTTACTTTTCAGAATGAAATAGTGTTTAATTTACTTTTACAAAATCAAAAATAGTATTTATTTTACTTTTTCAGAATGAAATGAGATTCAGATTCAGAGTACGAATCAACATTCACGGGTCGTACATAAAATTTGCATCTATTTAGAGATGTGAATTTTATAAGAGAATTCATTCAACAAACTTTACTCTAAGCTTACAATTGAATTTGTGGAAGTAGTTTGGTACATCATCTCCCTTCGAACTCTCAACATCTCCCTTCGAACTCTCAAGTAAGTAATAGTATACTCTTAAATTTCAATCTTAATATTTCATAAATTAGTAATTTACATTTAGTTATATATTAAATAGGATTGTTAACATATTTTCGACGTGTTAAAAAGTATTTTGGAATAACTTAACATATATATTATTCGATATAATATTGTTTAAGTTAGATATATTGTTTAAGTTCAAATAAGTTAGAAGAAATGAATAAATATTGTTTAAGTTAGAAGAAATAGGGAATAAATTATTGGTTATTTGAATATTAGAAAAAAAATACGAATAATGAGTAATTAACAAGTAATTTTCGAATAATGAGTAATTAAATTGTTGGAATATTAGAAATAATTTTCAAATAATGAGTGATTAAAGTAATTTTCGAACAAGTAATTTTGTAATAATGAATAATTAAGAATTAATTATTCGAATATTAGAAATAATTTTCGAATAACAAGTAATATTATAAATAATTATCGAACATTCAAATAACCCAATTTTTAACGAATAACCCTATTTTTTAGGGGTTATTCGAAAATTATTTTGTAATCTTCGAATAACCCTATAAAAATTGGTTATTCGAATAACCCTAAATTTTTTGGGTTGTAATTTTCGAATAATCGAATAACCCTAATTTTAAGGGTTATTTGAAAATTACAGAAAAATTTCGAATAACCCTGAAAAAAAATTATTCGTAATAACCATATTTTTTGGGGTTTTCAAAAATTATTTGTAATAATGAGTAATTTACTTGTTGGAATATTAGAAATAATTTTTGAATAATGAGTGATTAAAGTAATTTTCGAAAAGTCATTTTGTAATAATGAATAATTAAGAATTAATTATTCGAATATTAGAAATAATTTTCGAATAACAAGTAATATTAGAAATAATTATCGAACATTCAAGTAACCCAATTTTTATAGGGTTATTCGAAGATTACAAAATAATTTTCGAATAACCCCTAAAAAATAGGGTTATTCGAAAATTATTTTGTAATCTTCGAATAACCCTATAAAAATTGGTTATTCGAATAACCCTAAATATTTTGGGTTGTAATTTTCGAATAATCGAATAACCCTAATTGTAAGGGTTATTCGAAAATTACAGAAAAATTTCGAATAACCCTGAAAAAAAAGGGTTATTCGTAATAACCATATTTTTTGGGGTTTTCGAAAATTATTTGTAATTTTTTAGGATTATTCGAACAATACCATTATTTATTTATATTTTCAATTTGTTTTTGAATTTTAAGTTATTCATTTATATATTATTTTTTGGATGAATTTTTTATTAATATTTTTTTATCAGGATGACTTTCTCCATAGTGGTATGGTACGGTGGTTATTGGGAAGGGTTACAGTATGTAGACGGTACACAATCTGTAATTAATCTTGAAAGATTTAATTATCAAGATTTATTGAGTTCAATACATGAGATCGTGACTGCCGACATGAATATTTGGATGTATTTGATCCATTCTGCAGTGGAAATGAACGGAAGATTGCAGAGGAAAAAAATTAAAAATGATTTTGATCTGCAATACTGTTTTTCAGAGTGTCATGGACTTTTGGTTGTTTTCGTTTCTTTGAAAAGGATAAATGTTGGAATATCAAGTGGAACCTCTTATCATATAGAACAAAGTCCAGTTGAAGATTATAATCCAGGTGGTCAAACTAGCAATCTGGATGACGTGGAAAATTTGAATTGGTCAACTCTTCAGTTGGGACTACGGAATGATGAAAATTTTAATTCAAGTAAACGATAGTATAGAAGGAGCATGTTCAAACCAACCCTGGGGAACCTGTCCGTCCCAATCTGAACATGTTGAATACGGAGATTTTAACTATTTTGACCTGAATGTTGCCCCAACTGATGAAATTAAAGAACCGGTACACGAAGATAGGTGGGAACAAGAAAACCATGATGATCCAATAGGTATTATTTATATTATTGGACTTATCTAAGCAATTGTTTATATGTATCTTGATTATCAAAAGTTGACAATATCCCTTTTTTTCTAGATCCGAGTCATTTTGAAGATGACTTTGTACTTGAGGAAGATGTTGAGGCAATGTTGGACGAGGATCAACGAGAGGCATATGAGCAATTCTGCTCCGACATAATGAGAGTTGAGTGGTTTATTCCTGATGTATCTTCATTCGAGCAGCCTGCTTCTTCAGAGATTGAGCGGGCTCCAGAGGGTCTGCGGAAATGATTGACGTTTGGCAATAAGGCCGACCTAAAAAACGCAGTTGGGTACTATCATTTGGAGAATCAAGTTGAATACTATGTGGACTACTCGGATAAACACCGATGGTGCCTGAAATGCAAGGAAAAAAATTGTCCATTCGTAATCACATCATCTGAAAAATATGGCATTTGGAAAATTGCTAAAGTTGTTTTGCCTCACACTTGTTCATATGAGTTGAATACTAGTACTCCCCACAGACTTCCATCCACTTTGATTGGAGATTATTTCGTCCAGAGGCTTCGAAAAGATAACTCCGATCTCTCTCCTAGGGACATCATTAGGGAGATGAATGAACGACATGGTCTTCGTCTGAGTTATCACCATGCATTGACAGCAAAATGTCATGCAATGAGAAGTGCGTATGGTGAACCGAAGACGTCATTTAGCATGCTTCCAGCTTACTTACAGGTCTTGAAGGAACGAAATCCTGGCACATATACTGCATTAGACACACATACGAATGGGAAATTCAAGTATGCATTCTTTGCTCTAGGTGCATGTATTATCGGATTTCAGCAATATTCCCGGCCTGTCATAGTCGTTGATGGATGTCATTTGAAGGGGCAGTACAAAGGTATTGGACTTGTCGCTGTGACCAAAGATGGAAACGATCAAATTTTTCCACTTGCAATTGGGATTGGTAATGTTGAGAACGATGAATCTTGGACGTGGTTTTTACACAATGTCCGAGCAGCGTATGGTTGCCCTGATGGCCTTGTTATTGTGTCTGATCAACATGCTAGCATCAGTAATGCCATCACCAATGTATATCCCGAAGCAACTCATGGTCTTTGTTGTTACCATCTTCAACAAAATCTGGCCAAGTATGGATCACATTTGATTGGGCTGTTCCACCATGCTGCATACTGTTACGAACAGGGTGAATTTGATAGGTATGTCCAAAACTTGCTCCATATAAAGCACATAACTAATCTATGTTAAGTGTCTTATTCATATTTTCCATTTAGGTACATGTCTTACATCCACGAAAGTGGAATTAGGGGCGCAATCGACAGCTTGGAAAAAGCTAATCCTATCAGGTGGTCCCGTGTGAAATGCCCGGTTCGAAGATTCAACTTCATGACTTCGAATGCTGCTGAGGTGTGGAATGCTCGTCTTGTCTGGACAAGAAAGTTGCCCGTTTGTTCCTTCTTAGAGGCTGCTCGGCGGGTTATTGAGAAATGATTTGCTGAGAGAAGGCAAGGGGCTTATGAAAGAGAACAAACTTTTACAAAGTCCGCGCACGACAGATTATCCGACCTCATGCAGCAGGGACGAATGATGGAGGTCCAACGGATGGGACGAGGTAAATTCAAGGTTACAGAAGGTCGGAAAATATTTTTGGTAGACCTCAGTGATAATGTGTGCAGCTGTATGTTTTTTCAGATGGAGTTGATTCCATGTGCCCACGCATGTGCAGCCATTAGGTTAGCTATATTATATGGAGAAAAATTACTGTGTTTCTTAAATGCATCATCCATGTTTTGTAATTTATAGCAATGTGTCTGATCTATTTGGCTTGTGTTGGAATAGTTTTACTAAGGAGTCGGTTGCCTCATACGTTGCCCCTTATTACACAACCCAGTCGTTGAGGGGAATGTGGGCTGGTGAAGTGCTACCTGTGCCTGACCCGACAGATTGGGTTGTTACTGATGAGACTCTTAGATGTGTTTGTGTGGCCCCAGATCAACCAAGACAGGCCGGTCGATCGAGAGGCAAGCGAATACCTTCTGGTGGTGAACCTTCTGGAATGCGTCGAACTGGCACTACATCATGTAGTCGTTGTGGTCAACCTGGACATAACGTCACTACATGCACTCAATACCTTGGCCCATCCAGTCAGTACCATAATGACGATCCCGGTGAGGAAAATCTCCCGTCTGTCCAGAACGAGCGATCAAGTACAAGAAAAAAGAAAAAGTGTTCTATTTGTGGATCAGAAGCACATACAAAAAGACGGTGCCCTATGTATTTGATAAGTTGGGTTGTGTGTGTGTTTTACTTGCATAATGTGACTAATTTTGTACTCAATTGTTCACTACTTTGTTGGATTAACCCGGTATTTGTCATACTCGTCTCGGTGGCTTTGATATTGCGTTTCTCATGAATTCCAGGTTGTTTGCATAACAAATTGAGAGTGAGAATACAAGGGGTGCAATCACGTGGCCGAACGGGAAGAAGAAGCCCAACACTGAGACCTTCAGTGTTGAGAATGAGAATATTAATTGTTGTTGACGTGTTGGAGGCCCAATCCACCAAGCCCATTCCCCCTCAATCCAGCCTTGTGAACAAAGAAAGGCAAGAGATGCTATTTTGGAAGGAATTAATTATTTCCATTTTTATTGTCCATCTTGGAGAGATTGAAGCTCTTAATATTGGAAGGAATTAAAAAGATGAGATTCTGAATTTTGGGTCCATAAAAAGACGCAGGGGCAGCAAAAAGGCAGAGGAGATTAGAGAGAGAAGAAGAAGAAAAACACTTTTATTTTTATCTTTTGTATTTTTTGGATAATGATGTTTAGAGGCTAAGTCCACCTTTTCTAGTCCGAGGAGACGCCAAACCTTGAATGATTTGCCCGTTTTTAATTGAGTAGTAACGATTTCTTACTCTTATCTTGATTTCTTCGTTATTTGATTTTATGCTTTGCATGTTTGATTGATGAATTTGTTGAGATTGACCACCTTAATATGTTTGTTGATCGATTCTAGCTAATTCGCATGATTTAATCCGTAATTGTTAAATTGTGTGAATACAGTAGCAATTGAAATAACGAAGTCTAGATCGTATGATACGAACGTTTCGTTTTCATAGTCTAGTTTGCTCTATTATTTTGGATCGTTAATGCATCTTGTGGATTGAATCTTGAATACATGTTTTGAGGTTATTCATTGAGATAGTTTGATTAGGGGTCGTACTTTCTAATCAATAAACTTAAGAAATAATTCGAACTAGTTCGGTCGTACCGCTGGTTTAGGGGCAAGATTCGAGATAGGGTGTAGATAATCGAGGCTATTTTTAAAAGTGGAAGAATCGTTCTAGGTGAGGCTATCCAAGGGCTAGATTATTTAATTCATTGATATCTCTCTCATTTATTTCTTTTTGCAAATTCTTGTGATGCATGATTTCGATTTCTGTTCAACAAACCAATCACCCCCCATATTTTTATCGCTTTCTATACACGAAATTATCAATTGAATTACACTATTCCCTGTGGATTCAACCCCTTGCTTATCCTACTACATAAGTAGATAGTCGAGGTGAACATTTATTTTTGGGTGCCGGCGACAGCACACCAGTATTTGAGTTAGGAACATTAAGCTCAAATTTGTAAATAACTAATATTTCATATGTTTTGTTTATCTCGTCCAATCTACCACCCAATGAGTCGCATCGACGATCGAACCTGTCAGTTATCTCGTCCATTCTACCACCCATCCACGTTGTCAACCGCGTGAATAGGGCCTCAAAATCTCCAGTATGGTGGCTGTGAGCAAACGGTTGGGCACGATCACCTTCCTCCTCATCAACTGGCTCGTCCTGAATCACCGGTCGTGCCCGACCACCGGCCCTCGGTCGACGAGATGTTCGTACAGCCTGTCGACTCGATGTACCAACTGTTTCATGAGCTGTCGTAGGTGCAGCGACATTGGTCGCAGGTGGACGGCCATGTCACATCCCGACATACTGGACCCCCGTGAAAACGTCGTCCTCGATACCCCTCCAGTACAGCTGCAAGGTCTCTTCATCTTCGGGTTCCAGCCGTTGAATACACTGAATACCCTATTGAGTTTATTTCACAAACAAATCACATACCCCTGATCCATATTAACGGAAAATATTAAAATTAAAAGTAAAATACCTGGCCGCTAAGAACATGCATAACATCGACCTCAGACCTCACAAGAGACCACTTCATACAGTGAGGTCTCTGTATTAAACTGTTCAATCTACGCCCGGCAAATGACGACGATATGGGGATCGCTTCAAAAGCCCATAGCTGGGGAGGAAAATACATAATTTCATGAGTCAACAACATTAATAATAAATCAACAGAAGTAATAACTGAATACACATACCAGCAGGACTACTGAGAACCCGTAGAAGTGGTAAGAAGGGACATTGGACCCGGGCGGCACTTCCTTCGGTATTCTATCAAAGTATCGTAGCAAGTTGAGGAAGCTTATCTTCCCCCATGGAAAGCTATCCCAAAGCTCCTCCTGCTCGACTAAGTACCACACCCATAAGTCGACACGTATCTTCCCAGGCTCTAATCCCAACAGAATACAGTACACAATCAAGATCTTCGCGATCTTGATCGTATCCTGTGGGCTGTCTTGAAACTCTCCAGATAAGAATCGATCTAGGAGCTCAGAAACGAACACACGACGGTTGTCTGAGGTCTTTGTGAACTCTGTAGTATACTGCACCGTGGGCAGGAGTGTGATCCCCTGATAGGTCAAAAGGCGAATCACCAAACTTCAAACCGGTAATCAAAGCAAACTCCTGCCTCCCGAACCGACAAATGGTGCGGTCCTCCCCTATCGCAAACCATCTCTCGTCCAGAGGGATACATGTCCCACACACCTGACGAGAGATGAGGACGTGCAAAAAGGCCTTGCAAGACTCTGTGTCCGTCTTCCATTGCAAAAAATGGCCGAACGAGCATCTCCAGAACTCACGGACACAGTCAATGCCTATCCGTCGCAGTTGTGTCTTGATCTCAGCAAGTAGACTAAGACGGACATATCCGCAAATATATGCCATGCGACGCTGATAACCCTCTCGTGCCCAGTCCAACTACACATATAAAAATACGAATTATTAAATAAAAATAAATGGCACAAATAATTATTTAATAAATTATGAATTATAATTACAAGCATTTTGAATTATTCAAATATAATTTTGAATTACAATCATGCAACCCGCCCAAAGACTGTGCAGCATAAATGCCGAAAGTCAGACCTAGGTCGGGTGCCATGCAACCCGCCCGGGTCGTGTGCCTATTATAAAGTCATCATAAATGCCGAAAGTCAGACCCGGGTCGGGTGCCATGCAACCCGCCCGGGTCGTGTGCCTATTATAAAGTCAGCATAAAT
The DNA here is from genome assembly GCA_005771605.1 of Scutellaria baicalensis. Lineage (NCBI taxonomy): Eukaryota > Viridiplantae > Streptophyta > Magnoliopsida > Lamiales > Lamiaceae > Scutellaria > Scutellaria baicalensis. The sequence goes on along the minus strand of CM016723.1, from coordinate 32,471,159 downwards.
GCTGAAAGTCAGACCCGGGTCGGGTACCATGCAACCCGCCCAAGTCGTGTGCCTATTATAAAGTCGAAGGTTTGACCTGGGTCGGGTGACCTGCAACCCGTCCGGGTCGTCTGACAGTTAAAATCTTAAATTTTGAATAACCCTACATTTTTAGGGTTATTCGAAATTTATCTTCATTATGAAGATAAATTTCGAATAACCCTAATTTTTAGGGTTATTCGAAATTTATCTTAATTATGAAGATAATTTTCGAATAACCCTAAATTTTTAGGGTTATTCGAAATTAATAAGAAGATAATTTTCGAATAACCCTACATTTTTAGGGTTATTCTGAAGATAATTTTCGAAATGAAGATTAATTATTAAGATAAATTTTGAATAACCCTGAATTTTTAGGGTTATTTGAAATTTATCTTCATAATGAAGATAAATTTCGAATAACTTATTCGAAATTTATCTTCGAATAAGTTAATTTAGGGTTATTCAAAATTTATCTTAATTATGAAGATAATTTTCGAATAACCCTAAATTTTTAGGGTTATTCGAAATTAATAAGAAGATAATTTTCGAATAACCCTAAAAATTAGGGTTATTCGAAAATTATCTTCATTCTAAAGATAATTTTCGAAATGAAGATTAATTATTAAGATAATTTTCGAATAACCCTACAAATTTAGGGTTATTCGAAAATTATCTTCATTATGAAGATAATTTTCGAATAACCCTAAAAATTAGGGTTATTCGAAATTTATCTTCATTATTCGAAAATTATGAAGATAATTTTCGAATAACCCTAAATTTGTAGGGTTATTCGAAATTTATCTTCATTATTCGAAAATTATCTTCATAATGAAGATAATTTTCGAAATGAAGATAAATTTCGAATAACACTCATTTTTAGGGTTATTCGAAATTTATCTTCTTAAATTTCGAATAACCCTAAAAATGATGGTTATTCGAAATTTATCTTACTTATGAAGATATATTTCGGATAACCCTATATTTTTAGGGTTATTCGAAATTTATATTAACTATTAAGATAAATTTCGAATAACCCTAATTTTTAGGGTTATTCGAAATTTATAAGATATATTATTCGAAATTTATCTTAATTATGAAAATAAGCTTATTCTAACAATCACTAATTTTCGAATAACTCGAAAATTTTATCTTCCCCTCAACCCATATCATTTTAACTACATTTCAACTAAAACATGCTTAAATCAAAAATAAACAACCGAAAGTAAAAACAATAATACATGCTATGCTTAATCTAAATAAACAAACACACTAATACATGCTTTAATCTAAAAAAACAAACACTAATACATTAATACATGCTTGAATCTAAAAAACAAAGAACACTAATACATGGTTAATCTAAAAAAACAAAACACTAATACATGCTTAATCTAAAAAAACAAAAACACTAATACATGCTTGAATCTATAAAACAAAAACACTAATACATGCTTCAATCTAAAAAAACAAGTAGAAATTAACTAACTTGATCTTCCATTGTTGGTTTGAAATTTGATTCTCGATTTAAACTTTCTTTCTTCCTCCGAACAATCTTGTCCGAACAAATCTTCCACTCCGAACAATCTTGTCCAAACAAATCTTCCAAAATCACTGTAATTTGTAAAAAAAAATCCACTAACAAATCGTATACCTTTAAGTGTTTTATGGCTATGGAGGTAAAAAAATTTTGAACATATGGATGAATGTTTGAATGAAAGGTTGAGGGAGGTGAAGTGGGGTGAAATTAATGGGGGTGGGTGGTAGTTTTTACATCATCAATTAATTGCACAATAAAGTAAATAAAGTAGTCAAACTCCTCCTGCAATCCTGCAACAAATTTGCAGTACAAAATCAGTAAAAATCAGTAAAATGTCAGATTTTGTGGTATTTTGTAACATTAAGTTATAATTCATGGCATTATCCCATATTATCTTATATTATGTTCTAAAATTTATTTTCATTATAGGGAATGTGGTAATTTATGCAGCGGTCTCATCTAGAAGTATATAAAACTTCCAAACATAATACATACCTCAGAATAGTGCTCCTGAATCTCCATTTCAACATCAAGACCAATGAATTCACACAAATGTCTGTGAGTAAAAGAATCCTCTTCCTGAAGACTGGCCCAACCTCAAACACACGGCCAAAATCACCACATGGTCATTTGCTTATGAAGCTGAGGTGACTGTGCCAGACATGCAGGTTTTCCTTTGTAATCCAATCTATAAACAGCTGAACCGCCTTCACTGGAACCCGGTTGCAATTTTGGTGTGTGGATCTTAACAAAATCTTCACCTAACAAAAAATTGGTAAATATCTGCAGACATGTTCAGTGATTCAAAAGATTGGTGTCAATATTGGTATTAAAAACACAATACAGTAACCGTAAATCAAATCTGCTTGACGACATGCCTACAGTTTCTCATAAATGAGACAACAAATCAAACTTGAAGTCTGTGTAGGAACATATTGTTACGGATAGCGTCTATCATCAGAGGGGCCCTGCGGCAGCACTCTGGGAACCATTTTGACGAGTTGCTCTGCGCCACGGATAGGACCCTTTAATTATATTATTATTATTATTATTATTATTATTATTAGTTATGAGTTTTAGTCCGTAGTGTTTTTATTGAGTCTGTGGGCTTTGTGCATGGCCTCACATATTAGAGATACATAATTTTGGTGTTATGGATTATGTTTTTTTGTCGAAATTTTTGATCAAGGAAAACGACGCCTGCGCTTGGGACAGAAGGGTACGTTCTTCCATTGCTGTGTGTGTTAATTTGAAGGAATTATTGTTGATTCTACATGACTCTTAACAATATGGTCCCACCTCCATATTAGTTCATGCCAAAAACAAGGAACGGATTTCAGATGGAGATGGGGAGTCTCGCCGATACGATGGAGAAAGGGGAATGCAGAAATCCGTGTTTAGATTGATGAACTGAAAGAGAAAATGAAGAGTTGATAGCGAGAAGACTGAAATTGGTGAGGCACAACCACAAGATTTATGGACTAGGTGAAACAGGGGTTGGGGAAAATCCAACGGCTAGACTTACAGTATCAACTTGAGACTTAACACGAAAAAATGCTTGGTTAGCAGGAGTACGGATGTCAAGCACGAACAAGTGTCTCACCTGCCTGCATTCAGAATGCAAAGTTTTCCAATAAAGGATGATAGTGTTCCTTCATATATGTCGGACATAATTATATATGTAAACACAATACAGCAGGTTACCTGCAAAGCATTTTCAATTTCAACCTCACTCCTAGCTGCATCTTCGATATTGATAGGCAGTACAGGAGGAGCCATGGTAACACAATAAAGTTTCCTCATTTGAATTTCCACCTATAAAGATCAAAATAAATCAACAAATGTCTATCCGACACAGATGGAAGAACAAAATTCCTAACAGAATATTGATATTGAGAATCTAAGGATGCTTCTTTTTCCTTCTATTTCATTTTCATCAAACAACACATGTATCAAACACTGTACACACTGTACTGCCGCTGTTCAAAACCAAAGGCACTATTTTTGACTTGGTTGAAGCTCAGGTTCCAATTCAGTTAATTTTCAAGAAAATATACTCAACAAAATATACTCAACATCATTGAATAACATGCCGATTAGATTACTTAGGCACGCGAACAGACCTGCTCAGAGGTGCCGGTGATGGCTTGAGCAGGCACAGATACAATCCCTTCGATATCAATTAAGCTCTCGCGGCTCAAACTAGTGGCGAACTTCACCATCAGTGGACTCACCACATCCTGCGCTACACTTAAAATCCCCCCAAACTGTAAAACACACACCCTGCACTTTGAATAGTAATATATCTATCAAATTCTTTTTACGGATACGCGACCAATCAAATCAGTGTTGAACCAATCAAATCACTCCATTGGAATCCTAACCTATCAGAATTCTAGTTCTAGTCCTATCAAATTCTACTCTAACATCAATAAATATGGTCTGATTTTCATTATTTCATACAAGAGCAACACAAGAGTTGAAGAATTCAAGAGCTCGCTCTCCACCGGCGGCAAGAGAAAATGACTTTCATTTTAAATTTATTAATAAAAAAATACATAAATATTAATATTTAAGACATTTAATTTTATATTTGTTGTATAGAAACTCAAAGAAAAAATAAATAGAAAAATTTATCTATATATTTTTATATTATAATAACAAAAAGAAAGTTGAAGATCATATTTACAGAAATACCATTGAATAGGACTAAAAGCAAGTCACACTCTTTCAAGAACAATTTTTTAATGAACAAAACTTATATGCACCTGTGGCACGGATCCTAGATCCGTGCCCCTGACCCGACCCGACGCGTGGGCCGCACCCAGGCGCGCCCACGTGCCCCCACGTGCACCCCCACCTGATCTGGTGTGCGCCCACGCACACCAGATTTCACACTATGTGATTCAGTGATAGGTGTTATATATGTACTCTATAGGTGTTATATATGTACTTTGTAGGTGTTAAAGTTTTATTATATGATTCAGTGATAGGTGTTATAGTTATACTCTATAGGTGTTATATATATACTCCTTAGGTGTTGCATGTATGTTCTTGAGGTATTACATATATAGAAGATTTCATATTATGTGATTCAATGATAGATGTTATATGTATACTCTATATGAGTTATATATATACTCTTTATGTGTTATATGTATGTTCTTGATGTATCACATATAAAGAAGACTTCATATTATGTGATTGAATGATAGGTGTCATATATATACTCTATAAGTGTTATATGTATGTTCTTTAGGTGTTATAATATTTTCATAACACCTGAAGGAACTGTCTTTATTATATATCATAGATGCATGTAATTTTATATCACCTATAGAGTATCTTTGTAATACCTTTAAACTATTTTCATAACATCTAAAGGAATTGTATTTATTCATATTCTTTAGGTGTTATATATATACACTTTCAGTGTTACATGTATGTTCTTAAGGTATTACGTATATAAATTCCATATTATGTGATTCAGTGACATATGTAATATATATACACTATAGGTGTTATATGTATGTTCTTTAGGTATTGGTGTGGATCCTGTCAACTCATTATCTTCGAAAATTAAGTCTTGCAAGTTAGTCATCTTCTCAATCTCAACAGGGATGTAATCTCTGTTTCTACATCCATATGCAATGAAATTTTGAACAACAAAAATCAGTAACAAATGATCTATTAAACACAATTAATACATTAATTAACATGATTATCCATTCTTGATTACAACTATATATAAGTGGATCATACTCTAACCAGGAACAGTGATATATATGCATTTGGTCACTGATGGCAGGTGCAAGATCCATGAATGCCAACATTGTAAAACCTTTCCATGTTTCTCCACAACCTCCAAATAACACATACATGAGTTGGCCTACATTTGCAATAGAATACGCGACAATAGACGAAACCATGGCTCCAGAAACACCATGCTTGTACTTCACAGTTAGAAGCCATGAGAAAAGGATATGTGCAAGTAAAGAAACAGTTGACAAACACGAAAGAGCGAAATTCTTGCTTTGTGATTGCAAATACATGTTGTAGCTATACAGCAGAGCGTAGGAGAACATGACAGGAATGAACCAGAGAGCAATGGGTCCTCCCATTTTCGCGATTTCTTCGTCCTAGCCTAAAGCTTTCAAAATCGGGGAACCAAATATGAAGAGCAGTGAAAGTACAGTTGAGACGAAGATCAAAGAATCCATGATTGCTGAAGATATATCCCGAGGCTACCCCAGGCCTGCCGCAGCGGGCAGGTGCACGGCGCCGGTGGGTCAGGCTGCCCGAAGAAGACGCAGCCATGCAAGTGAACCTTAGTTTTCCCGAACTGGTCCAAGTGTCTGAGGAAATCAAGAACGTGGTTGCAATTGCAGTGGGAGAGTGAGACTGGGGGCCTCTGGTTCTTGAGGTACTGCCCGAAAGTGTTCCAATCCCGCCTCTTCTGGGACTCGTACCGGCCGAGGGGTGGTGGCGGAGGAGGAGGAGGGTGGCTGCTCGCCGAGGCCTGGTCGGAGGAATCCTTGGGCATGATTGTGGTGGACGAGGAATTCAAAAAAAAAAAAAAAAGAAGGGAGAAGATGCTCAGAAATTAATTAAAATATATATATAAACCCATTTTGTAACCGGGTCGGGTCGGAGCGGGTTGGGGGCACGGATCCTAGGATCCGTGCCCCAGGTGCACATAAGTCCTTCTCTTTTTTAATATGATTAGAGAAAAAAATAAAAGGACTAAAATATCCTTCCCTCCTTGCCGTCACCACCTATCACCACCACCTTCACTGCCAAATATACATAAGCATATAGGTAGGATAATCAGCACCATGAAATCAATTGTAGCAGTGGCCATTTCCAATCCGAGCTTTGGAATCCCCGAGGTAATGGCCGCCGGAATTTGCACCAATGGAATCCTGTTCCTGTTAGGTGTGACCGGATTGATGAAGCTCGCCTACAAGCTGATTCCGATCCTCGTCGTGAGAGGAATTCAATTGACCCAAGGATTGTCGTTCTACAGAGAGAGGCATTGATGAAGAAGTAGATGGGCATTGATGAAGTCGAAACGCAGGAGAGAGGCATTGATAAAGAAGCAGATGGGCTTGGTCAGAATTGGTGTTCGGCAGCATCAGTCGAGCGTCCGGCGGCCCCAACTCCAGCAGCGGCACGTTCGGTAATCCCGGTCGTGCGCCCCCACATCCCGTTCGGTCACCTTTGTAGTACGGCGCACAGTGTGTTCGGTCGACCCGACCGTGCTCTTCACTGCTCGTTCGGTGGACCAGTGCCAAACGCGGGTTCGTCGATCAGTACGCAAGTTGAACTTAAAACCTTACTCCATCGCCGTCACCACTATCTCCGGCGAGATCCACCAATCTCCATCGCTCCCCACACTCAATCCAGCGACTCCATCTTCCTCTCCCTTTGTCACAGTGCCGCCGAGCAATTTCACACCACCACATCGATTACATCATTTTCGTTCTCTCATTTTGCACCACCGATATTATTTAGGGGTAGTATTGGAAATTGATGTTGTAACGCCCCGTTTAAAATACTGATTTGATGCTACTTACATTAGAAATGGACTGTTTCAATAATAATAGAGATAAATAGATTCAGGAATAACTGTGAAATATTATTCCATAAAACAACGTTATGAAATAATTTTTGGAAAGATGCAGCGAAAAAGATTTTCTTGAATTTTCTTTCTTTACAAACACATTTTTAAATTCAACAAAAGAGTGATGGAAATAAACATTTACATAAATACACATGTTTGAAATTTATAAAATAGAACTCTTTATTTAAAATCTTCTGCGACCTTGACAATCGGCTACCGACATTCACCGCTTGCACACCACGTCCTGAATATTTTTTAGCTGAAATTTTTTTTACACATAGGGGTGAGTGCTAGAAAACACCCAGTGGGATTGACCTGTACAAGAAGAGGTATATAGAATATACTTAATCATATCATATACACATTACACGTTGTGGGCTCCTGAGTAGTCTCTTGCAAACCTCTGGATAGGTTTCCGAAGAAAGCCTATCTGGGCCCCAAGCCGACCCCATTGGGTTTTTACACCCTTCATGTCGTGTTTCCGCAGAATACCTTATTTGTCGTGAAAGTGCATGCGCAATTAAATGTTTCACATAATATTTCTCACATAACACATAGTACACATTATTCACGTTCACGTAGAGCCATATAATTCACGACAATTCAAATTGGCAATTAAACCCTGTTTACCGGTATTTGGCTTCCCAAGAAACCCTTGATGCGGGTATTATCCCGACTTATCATCGTATGAAAATAGTCGTATTTGTACCCTTGAAATGAATAACCTTTTGAAACATAATATTTACTCGAATATTGATCATATAGTAATGACATTCAACTTGAAATCGACTCCACATAATTACGGAATTTAGAGTCACATAATTCATAAATATTCATATAATAAATTGTACAATTAAGAGCGCAGATAAGATTTTACCCCACCTTAGATATCGACTGTCCTGACAAAAGTTCATTGCCTTCTCCTTATTCTTGTCACTCGCTCGTATTTCCTACAAAGTATAGAAGCGCAACTTATCATCTTACTTAATCGTCTATAATTAACATAATCTATAAAAATGATTCTCGAAAAGGTTGATAATTGGTGGTTCTAGGTTTAGGGTTTACTTGAAATTAGAGTTTTTGGATCATAACCCTAAAATTAGGGTTTGTCGTGAATAGGGTTTACGGTAGAAATGTAATCAAATGATCGTGTGAAGTTCTAGAAATCCTGAGGGTCCAAATTATTACATTTCATATTAATTTAGGTTATACAAATCCTTTCGTAATAATATGTGGGTTAACAATAACATTTTATAGAGTTATAGGGTATAATCTTTATATATATAAAAACACAAACATTGCCAAAAAAAGAAAGAGAAAAATTTTCCCGCCTAAAATCACTTTCTACTTATAGAAATATACATGTATATATAAATGATATTTAATGTGAATAAAATCTTTATAATTTTTAATATTAAACATACATATATATGTGCATATAACTATACTGATGATATGATGAGATGTTAATTACGAAAGAACTCTTGCAATTATATTAAACAAGATTCAATTAATTTGCCTAAATCTTGCAACCCTATTTTGGAAATAACTGGTGGAAATTAATATAATAAAAGGAAATATTCAATTTTTATAGATTAAATGATTCAATTTCATACCTTCAAAATAGAGAAAGTCAACTTTACGTCATTAGCAATAATTAATGGATTTATTTAAATAGTTTATGATTATTAATTGGATATTGTCATATTTCAAATTAATATTATGTTTCCAAAATATCATGAATCAATATATATATATATATTAACTTAGATACATATATATATATATATATGTATATACTTACTTATTAAAAGTCAACTACTAACCTTAAAAACCATTTACTTATATTTGGAAAAGTATATATAGTTGATTTACAAACAAAAAGCATTATTAGTCATCCAATATATATAGATATGAATATAAATTAAATAAATGTGATAATATAGTGTACACGGGTTAATATTATATAATTATATAATATGTTTTTTTTTTTTAAAAGAACTATATCATATATCTACGTATTTTTATATTTATAAAAACACAAATATTGTCTAAAATAGTAAGACAATGATATCCCCAAAAAACCCCCTACTATAATTAGAAATAAATAAATAACATTAGTTTTATGTTTATTTATTTCTTGAAGTATTTAATATATATTTAGAAATATATGTGAATTCATATATACAAATAACATATATATACAAGTCAACTATTATCTTTTAATTATTTTAGGAAAAAACGTAGCATTAAGAAAAAGTAGAGATATTTCTTTTTCTTTTCTTTGAAATAAAAAAAATCCAATTTGATTCATTGATTTTATTTTTAAATATCCTTTATCATCTCAAAGATAAAACTATTTAATATATTAAGAAGATTAATCAATATAACTATTAAAAATATCATGATATAAACTTATTTCCTTATATTTTTAGAATTAGTTATTTAAAGATTACAAGTGTCATTATATATGAAAACTTATTAATTTACTAGAATCAATTTATTATACCATATTTTAGATGTGAATGTTTATTAATTTATAAGATGATTATATATATATATATATTGTATTTATCCAAATAAATGTAAATTTTATAACTTATATAAAAGATTATAAATTCAAGATTTTCCAAAAAAAAAAAAACCCAAAATTATGCACTCACAATAACAATCAATTACGTTCATAACATATATAATACACTAATTCCATATGCATATCTTTCATTATAAATATGAGAGAATAAACTTGAAATTCACTCATACATTTTCCATTCACATTTTCTCAAATTATGCACTCATCCATACCCTTAATTATTTATTATTTTGTTCATAAACATATAATTGAAAACAAAATAATATTTCATTCTATTCACGATATTTGAATATTCAAAATATTTAATCCACTTATTTTATTTTAAAACTTATGTTTTATATCTTTTTTTCAATTTCAGATATAATAAAATATAAATAAAATTATAATTATATTTCATAAAAAGTTTAATCCCGTGCATCGCACGGGCGAAAAACTAGTATACATTAAATATAACATCTTGGTATCATATTGCAGTTTCAGCAAGATCTAGGGGTCAATTTGGAACTTAGTCTAAGTATAAGGATTGAGATTAAAGTCTTTCAAACCATAAGGATTAAGTTGAAAAATTCTGAAAGCTAAGCACTTAAGCATAAATAAGGAAAAGGTTGGAAATTGCATTTAAACCCCTGAATCAAGCCTAATTTTCAAAAGCAATCCCAGCCCCCTTCCCCCTTCTCCCAGCCCCCTCCTTCGCCGCTACACAACTGCCTGGCGACGAGCACGTCGTCGACGACCGCTACAGACCCACCAACACACCTGACTCAGTGTCGCCATACACGGCGATGCCACCCCGACTCGCCCAAAACCGCAGCACACAACATACACACACCCAACACACACGACACCACACACCCACACACCTTGCGTCGCTGCCCACAGCGGCGCAACACACCCACACACACGGCGCTGCGGCGGCGCCCTACACCGAGGCAGCAGCGACGTGAGAGAGGGAGAACGAGTGAGGGAGAGAGAGACGAGACAGAGACAGAGGGAGCGATGGAAAGAGATAGAGAGGGAAGAAGGGGAACAGAGTTGCATAGAGTGATAGAGAGGGGAAAGACGAACAGCCGCCAGCGAAGTCAAACTTCGACGATGGAGGGGCAGTGGTGGAATTGAAATAAAATCAGCTAATAATGGAAGCAAAAATTTAAATTGTTACCCTACTTCTGCATAGTCTCGTTTCATCGTTCCAAGTTGAGTGAAAGAACAATTGGCCCATTGGGGAAGAAAGATGAGATCATACCCCTATGTGTTGTGTGAGGGAGAGATGACAAGGCTTATACAAATTGAGCCCAAATTGATATTGGGCAATTCTATACACACCTAAGCAATACTAAACACACCCCAAAAAAGGAGTATGATGGTTTGTGTTTAGTATTGTTTGGGGTGTATATAGAATTACCCATAGATATTATGGATCCAAAATCTTGGACTTATACTATATTTGTATTTTGGACCGACATTTGAGCTTGCTTTTGAGTGTTGGGCCGAGAATACTTCTTTATTGGCTAAGAATTAATTAGATATTGAGTTAAATAAATTAATATATCCATTATTTGGGGTATTTCTTATTTGGGTCGAGATTTTATTTTGTATATGGGTTACAAATAATTGGGTATTCGTATAACAATATCTATCGAGTCTAATCACATTAATTAAAATGGGATGAAACAATTTAACACTATATATAATTTACTTATCATAAGAATTAATTGATACCTTGGATTAGTATTAACGGTTTATTTTATCTCTTTCGCCAAATAGTCTTAATTAATAATTAACTTTAGAGTATCATAATATTTTTCATAAGAATTAATTGATACCTTGGATTAGTATTAACGGTTTATTTTATCTCTTTCGCCAAATAGTCTTAATTAATAATTAACTTTAGGGTATCATAATATTATATTGAAGTATTTCATATGCAACTCTATTGAAAGATTGATTTTTACGACTTAAATCTAAATTACAAAAAAGCCGAACTTAAATTTTAGGAATTAACTTATTAAAATTCTTACTTAGAACCAAGGATGAAAATATCACGAAATATTGCGGATATATCACAGATACGGATATTGCGATACGGATATTGGGTGTTAATGTTTATTTTCCTGGGTATCACGGATATGTCACAAAATATCGCAAAATATCGATATCGATTTCGATATCGGTTCAGTGTAGTAGAAAATTGGATGGAAATTGGGAAATATCGTGGATATATCACAAAATATGTATATTAAAATGAGCGATTTTGATTCAAAAAATTGAACTTTTTTTTTTTTTACTTTGTATTGTGTATTTTGTTTGATAGTAGAAGGAATATATTCTCTTCTCACATCAATCTTTCATATCCATATTTATAGTCATCTTTCATCAACCCTGATCCAAAAGTAGTTGCTATGGCTCGTGATTATGACATTGATGTTGATAGAGTATTACAACAAGAAGTTGGCCATACATCTTCTACTTCAAAATCAAATAGCTCTACTGATGGAGGAAATGGTGACAATGATGATGGGAATGATAATGGTGGGAATGGTGGATATAATCAAGAGGATTATGTTTCAAACTAAGTGTTATTGAGTCTATTCACTGGTGAGGCCAAGTTTAGTCATGCGACACAAAATATGAATCATGGAAGTAGAGAAGGAGGTCCAGGGATAGGGGCTATTGGAAAAGAATACACTAGAAGACGTGCTTGAAATCAAGAAGAAAGTTCATCTATTGATATTGAACAAATTTCAGTCAGTTTTGATTCCATGAATATGGGTAGCAATGAACATAGTGATATGTCTCAAGATTCATATGTTGCTGACACCTTTGAAAGTTCACAATTTAGTTAGAGAACATAGTGATATGTCTCAAGATTCATATGTTGCTGACACCTTTGAAAGTTCACAATTTAGTTAGAGTACTCGAAATGTTTTTCATCACCCACCTCCTCAAATGTCGTATGGAAATCAAAATGAGTATCAAAAATATGATTGTATTAGTGTACACTATCCAATTCATGATGAAGCAGTTGGACGAGATAGAGCAACTTATGAATAACATAACTATATTAATAAGTACTCTAATGTGATGAGTTGGTATCAGTACTGTTTGGATCAAGATGACATTCCATCTACTATGTTTGAACCTCATAGGTCATCCTTTGGTACTAGTGTATTGTGTGATGTAATTTTAGTAATTTTGTCTTGTATTATGTAATATATTATCAGTTTTCATTCGAAAAACAGTATTTATAATGCTTATTATCTATATATTAGTTTAAAATATATTATTTTAATGTGATTTTGAGTGGAATATATGTGTAATGAAGTGTAAAAATAATCCCTAAAATTTCATATTAAATTTCTAGAATTTTAATAAGATTTCCAATGTTTTTTCAAATTTATATGCGATATCGATATATCCATCGATATATCCATAAAATCAAAGTTGCGATACGACATGCGATATTAATATTTTCATCCTTGCTTAGAACCTAATTTTATTTGGGAGTTCCCTCTTTAAAAAATTTTATCCTCAAAATTTGGAAAACTTACTAAAAACGTCATATGTATTTCTCTAAATATTAATATATATATATATTTTTTTTCTTTTTATGAACTACATCTTTCATTATGAATACCACTCCATCTTATCTCCAATTACTACTCCACCCTCTTTTTGTGATTAAAGTAAGTAAATTTTGTTTTTTTTAACCGCTCCTCGTTCTATTACTCTACATGACTATAATTTACTTATTTATTTTAGAATGAATCTATATTTGATCACAAACTAAAATTTTTTTATGACCTAATCCAAAAACCTCACTTCTCATGCCCAAATGTTTTTGACATTTTCCACATTTTTTTTTCATTATTTAAACTCAAATATTAATGATTGTTAGGATGATTTACTAATGAGATGCTAACCCTATTTATATAAGGCACTTTCCTAATGAAAGGTGGAGATTAACTTGATCCAAAGGCTAGGAGTTGTTCTCTAGGACAATTCACAATTCTCTATAATAAATGAAAGTTTTAAATTATTCCTAGAATATGAGTAAAGATATAGTGGATCAATTGATATTTTAGTAAAAAATTATTTTTCACCTCAAACTAGAAGTATTTATTTATATCATCATTTATCTTATCTTTAATTACTATATGACTATTTTTACCCAAAAGTTTTCATACTTTCAACTATTTCTTAATTATTGTTGTATTCCCCTGACCAAAACTAAGACTTTGTCTTATATTTCCGACTCCTCTCTAACCCTTTTAAAATTGTATCTCTGACCCTTTTAAAACTTTACCTTCTAAGATAGGTCTAGATAACATGTTTTCCCTACCTCCATGTCGTCTATCCTTATCGATATTTTAAAAGTGTCTCATAAATTATTTGATGTCTATCTTCGGCTTTATGAGTCCAAATTTGATGATTTTTTTTAATCTTATTGGGAAGATGGGAGAGAGTTCTACAATTTTCACATTATACATGTTCTTTAATTTTACGTCCATCGCAGTAGAGAATTATTGGAATTCGAATATTGGGCAATAATTGGGAGTAAAAATTGATTTAGACTAAATTTAGTAACATCTAATATCTAACTTCAAGGGCTAGGACTTTTACAAAGAAATTAATTTAACGTTCGGGTAGAAAAGACTCGAAACGGGGATAGTAGTCAAGACTTGTGGCTACTCGAGTCAATCGGAATTGCATGCGATCGGTTTACGGGGTTTTCACACTTTTTGGACCTTTTTTTTAGACAATTAGACCAAAGTCCGACCCTAACCTTTCGGGATATAATTTGGGAGGTTTGTGGGCACACACACGTATCTGGATACAGAGTAGAAATATTAAGAGCAAGTATGGAAGGAAGGGATCGATGATTCCAAAGTTAAGAAGATAAAATTCAAACAGGAAAATCACTAGGTTATTTTTTTGAATTTTATTTCTGGGTGTTGTTAAGTCTTATTGTAATTTATTATCTTATTCCGAAAGTAGTTCTGTATAGATACTAATTTTATTATTGTTACTAACATTGTTATTCAATTTCGTTTCCTTTCAATTTATAAATTATTATAACAGATCAGGAGTTATGGTATAGATACTTAGGCTCATGTGATTTTGGCATGGTATAGAGAATGTTGAGTTAACCAAAAGGTCAAAGAATGTTTCAAGGAAAAAGAGGACTTAGAGCGAAGGTTTAATATTTCTTAAAGGAAATTTGGAGACACTTTTCTAATTCGATTTAGTTTTAGTATGATTGAAATCATAAGTTTTCCTTTAAGATTATTTCTCCAATCTTTATATATACTAAAAGAATAATCATAAATGATACTTGTCAATCCAACAAATTTTCTCATTTTAAATTTTCTTTTTACAAATTAAATTTATTTAAAACCTAATTAATGTTGCTATTAAATGCTATCAAGATTAATATTGATAATATACATCAGTAAATAATATTAAAAATTTAACTAAATTTGTTAAAGTAACACATACTACAAAAATGATTTATAAATTTGAAATTTTGTTAATTTGAAAAAGATTAGAATAAAATAAAAATAATAAATAATGAAAAAATAAAATAAATGTAGGTTGATTGAAAAGAAATTATTCAGATGTTTCAAACTAATTAATTTTTAAAATTATATAGTTTTTCCGAATATGTGTTTTAGAATATTATACGAAATTTATTTGAAAATATTTGACTTTAATTTTGTATCAATTCATAAAAATAAAATTTGAGGATTTGAATAATGGTTTTCTAAATAATAGAGAAAATAATAATCATGTTCTTTTAGAATTATAGTTATGTATCATTCACATTAGAAAACTAATGCAACATTAATATATTTTCTTATATAATTAATAATTACTTTTTTTTCTAAAACTACTAAATTTAATTTAAATTTTGTAATCTCATGTATTTCACGGGTTCTATACTAGTACTACCTCTATCCCAAAATAAATGACGTTTTAACCTTTTGTACATATATTAAGAAATGTGATAAAAAGTCCAATCTATCCCTATTTATGTTTAATTAATGAGGAATTTTTATCTCTTTAACACATTTAATTTGAGGTGAGTAAATAGGGGCATATTTGGTATATTGCATGTAAATATGCTTTGGAATACGAAAACGACAATTATTTTGGGACAAATTTTAGTTGCTAAAACGTCATTTATTTTGGGACGGATGTAGTATTTATTAGTTGCGAACCCAAAAGGTGTCATTGTTGCGAACGTAGATTTAGAGATTCTATCTTATAATGAAATTTGCATTGTTATGCTATTCTAGAAACTCAAAGCCAGTGAAGTCCACTACAAGCGACTAGGTTGTTCTGGCTATCATCATATTTTATAAAAGTTTTATCCTGCATTAAAGTCTAGGTGATACTAGAACACCAACAACAATCCTGATTCCTTAATCAACAATAACCTCAACATTTTCTATGACATTCCTTTGTCATCATAGCATAATCTTACCACATAATTTGATACCACATAATACTATTCCAACTCCTGCAAACGACCATTTACTCGCACGAGCTTTGCTACTGTAGTCAACAGCTCAGTGGCAGCGTCCAACAAGCAGTGTGTTGATGATAGTGACATCAAACCACAAAAAGTTCACGATCCATTGAAGCAATTTAACATATAAACATTCAAGAGTACATTTTACAACTAAGAAGCTCACTCTTCCGTCATATACAATTATAATTAACCTCATTCTCATAACCATAACATCATGTGAAAGTTCAACACAGTCACATGGACATCTCATATAACTTAACTTTAAAATTTATATACATTTATAGAACGTTTATCTTCACATGAACTCAAGGCCACATAACCATTAAGCATTGCAACTTAACTTACCGGAGTCGGTGCGGCAGGGGACGTGAATGATGATAGCTAATAAGTTTCTTTTTTTTGGCGTAATTGCAAAAAAATTCACTACTTTTTAAAAAATTGCAAATTTATCCTCACTTTTCAATAATTGCAAAAAATATCACAACCTTTGTTCATTGTTGCAATTTTGACCACTTTCGTATTTTCCGGCAACCGGAGTCCACGTGTCCGGCTAACATGCCACGT
This sequence comes from Scutellaria baicalensis, assembly GCA_005771605.1. Classification (NCBI taxonomy): domain Eukaryota; kingdom Viridiplantae; phylum Streptophyta; class Magnoliopsida; order Lamiales; family Lamiaceae; genus Scutellaria; species Scutellaria baicalensis. The sequence goes on along the minus strand of CM016723.1, from coordinate 32,454,289 downwards.
CACATGCCACTTCATCTCCAACCAAAAAAGATTTAAAAATCAAATTGCAAAATAAAATAATCACCTTTCCTTATAAAATTACAATTTAATCCCAACCTTTCAAAAATAAAAAAGACATATATTTACTATTTCCTAAAGTTACGTCGTTTTGTGTGGGACTTTTAATATTCCCCAACCGTTAAGTTTTTTTGTTTGTAACCTTCAATGGAGTATCAGACTTGATTCAAACAATTTTACTCTATTTCATTCATGAGTTTTTTTTATCATCAAAGACAATGCGTGGTGACCCTATAAATTTTGATGCAATAATAAAAGAAATTCTTCAACGCTAAGTTTTCGATGGATGTGATCATTGTTGATGACTTACTCTTAGGTTGAGTGAACTAGAAGAATGTTATTTCTTTGTAAGTGCAATTCTTGCTGCAAGCTCCATAATATGAAAGTGAGAGCTTTTAGCAAGATAGAAATCCTTCAGTCAGTTGTTCTTCAGCTTCATTGTTCCTCTTTATATAAGTGGTATAATGCACTCATTGAAGGAAGCACATTCCACGTGTCTTTACCCAATTCCTCTCTTAGTCACACCCATCTTGATCTTCAAATCATCTTTGATGATCCTCTAGGGTTGACTCCTTGATCCTATTTGATCTTCTCGATCGAGTACAACCTCATTAATGTAAGCTCATATATTGTATGTTATGTCGTTTCTCCATGTTGTGGCTTCATTAAATGTGGTGGTCCTCTTGTCACAGAATTTGTAGTTGCTTCAGACACAAGTGACGGCTTCTGGTTAGTCTGTACCACATTTTATTTGTCGCTATGCACGGCTGTCTTTGATAGAACTATAGTGACAACTGAAGTTTTGATGTTTCATCATATTCTTTGGTCGTACATGAGTCTCTTTTAATTGATCCTTAGTTGATCTTCTGCACGTGACTTTAGTTGTTGCAACTTATTGGTATCACTGCATCTTGGGTCACTGCATGATAAAATGCGCAGCTTCCAGGTTGCAGCGTGCAACATCTTTTCTTCCGAAAATCCTTCTAAGTATAGCGCGTTATAGGCAGACTTCTTTCTTTCCATGTTGTTTGTAGCGTGTAACTCTTCAATTCTGTAGAAAGTTTCACGATCTCAAAGTTTGCTACTTATTGATCGAAAATGGGGTACTTAAAATTCCTAAAACTTACAGCAGGTTTTGTCTAATTAAAATCTAAACAAGCTCCTTCTTACGGGCGGTGACTTTTCTAATGTATTTTTTCTTTCTAAAAATTAACCATTTATAAGGCTTTTAGGCGGGATGAGGTTGTACAATCGAAACGCACGTGTTAAATGGGTAGGTTAGAATCCGGGGAAGAGGTTACACGAAACGCTACGATCGACCAATTCTGCCGCATCAAATCTGCTCAACCACACTAGGTGGAGGAGTTGAAGGGGGCTTCAACTTTCGAATGGAGAGGAGGTTTTATGACGTGTTGTAATCGACCAGTTCTGCAACATCAGATCTGCTTGACCGCACCAGGGGAGGAGCTGACGGGGTTTCAACTTTTGAATGGAGAGGAGGCTTTATGACCTGCTGCGATCAACCAGTTCTGTTGCATTAGATCTTCTCGACTGCACCAAGGGGATGAACTAATGTGGGTAAGGTGAGAGTTAATGATGGGGTGAGGTGATAAGGATGATGTGGCGACAGACGTGGCGGGTGATATGTCGGCAGATGTGGTGCATGACATCTTGACAGGTGTGGTGTAAGGAACATTTTATAGATTTTGATGAAGACAAAATATGTAATAGATTAGGGCCTAGGATCTTATGTATTTAGATTCTGTTATAAAATCTCTAAGTATAGGATCAGGAGGCTTGATGGTCAAGATTAAAGCTTGAAGACCTTGCTGCATAAGGAAAACCTTAAAGATTGAATAAAGTATAAGTTAATGCAGTAAGCTGCTTGGAAAGGATATTGGACGCTCACTGCACAAGAATGCTGAGTTTGCTAGCTGAATGAAGAACCAGGAAGTTTAAGCAACCTGCTCTGAAGAAGTTACCTCGGTATACGTGTATGAGGTTTACGTTAGGCACAACCGCAAACTCATCCAATCAAAAGATGTCACGTAATAAAGCAAAAAGAAAGACTGGAGATATGTCAGACTGAGTATGGCGATTGCAGCAACAGATACGTACGATCTCAACAATCTCGTACGAGCAAATCAGAAGAGGCCACGTTGTCCCATGCATGTTGTAAGAAGAAATCTCTCTCTCCAACGGGCAGATTTCTCTTCGCTTATAAATAGATGAAGTCTGGAAATTAAGAAACACTTTGTTGGATACATTTGTAGAATTTTTGATGAGACAAATCCTTAAAAGTAACTCTAATAAGCATAAATAATCATAGGATAGGTTACTGCAATAGAGTTACTACAGAAGATTAAAAGAAACAGAGAAAGTGTCAAATGGAAGGATACTGAAGAGAAAGATTATAAAGAATCGGATAAACTAATAAGGATAATATTGACTGACAGGAAGCTACTGGAAGAATGGACCTCGCCAAAGAAGGATACAACGAGCCAGGAAGCTACCTGAGAAGTCCATGCCAAAAGCATACTGCAGGAGGCAACATGCTACAGACGCCTCAAGCCACCTGAAGGAGCTAGCCAGAAGGAGGAAGCTCCAGAGTGAAGCTAGAGGAAGGAGCTACAAAGCAAGGCATGGGTAGAAAGTCAAAGTTACCGGTAGACACAAGAAGTTACCGGTAGAGAGAAGAAGGAGAGGAGCCAACCAGAAGAAGACACGTGGAAAGCAAAACGCTGGCGTGTGCCAGGAGTGCAGCGCAAAAATGATGGAAATCTGTCTACTTTCAACGGGTAGATTTCACACCCTATAAAGAGGGAAGACTGAAGACTGAGAAGTATGCGAGAGAAGCACAAAATGTGCAAGAGAGAAGACGTGAGCAAATCCGAATATTCAAGCTCACAGAGAGAAGCGCAAAAGAAGAGAGAAGAACTTAAAAGAGAGAAGCGCAGAAAGAGGAGGAAATTGTAATGCCCCGTTTTAAAATCCTGTTTGGGCGCTACTTATCTTAGAAATTGCCCCTTTCAATAATAATAAAGATAAATAAATTCAGGAATAACTGTGAAATTGTATTCCTTGAAACAAAGTTTTGAAATACGAACTTTGGAAAGATGCAGCGGAAGAGATTTTCTTGAAATTTCTTTCTTCACAGACACATTTTTAATACATTGAAAAGAGTGATAAAATAAACATTTACATAGTTAAACACATTTGGAATTTGTAAAATAAAACTCTTTATTAAAATCTTCTACGACCTTGATAATATCGGCTACCGGCATTCTCTGCTCGCACGCCACGTCCTAGATACTTTAAGCTGAAAACATTTTTACACATAAGGGTAAGTGCCAGAAAACACTCAGTGGGGTTCATTTGTACGGTGGAGAGGATACATTTTGTACACGTAGCCATATCATGAAAATGAATCACATTGTGGGCTCCCGAGTAATCCCTTGCAAACTGTCTTAGATAGATATCCGAAGAAATCTATCCGGGCCCCAAGCCGACCCTATGGGTTTTTACACCCCTGTTGCTGGGTTTCCGAAGAATACCCCTATAGATGGGTTTCCGAAGAATACCCTACTTGGCGTAAAAAGCGCATACGCAGTTAAGTGTTTCACATAATGTTTCTCACATGACACATAGTACACGTTATTCATGTTCACGTAAGTTCTTATAATTCACGACAATACAAATAGACAAGTAAATCCTTTGCCATGTATTGGTTTCTAAAGAAACCCCTCTGGTACGGGTATTATCCCGACTTTTCATCATATGAAATCAATTGCATTTGTATTCCTTGAAATCATTAACCATTTCGAAAACATATAATTTACTCGAAAATCAATCATATAGTAGTGACGTTCAACCTGAAATAGACTTCACATGGATATCGAATTTAATGTCACATAATGCATATAAATTCATATAATAAATTGCATAATTAAATATACATTTATTTGATAAGATTTTACCCCCACCTCGAATATTATTTGATCCTGTTCAAAAGACTTGTCGTCCTCCCTTTCTTATTCATGCCCTTCGTCTGTAAATCCTACATGACGTAGAAACTCGACTTAGCGTCTAATTTAACTGTATACGCTCGGAATAATCTGAGAAACTAATTCTCGAAAAGATAGGTAAATGGTTATTCTAGGATTTTGGTTTATGTGAAACCAGGGTTCATACAATCATAGCCCTAAACTAGGGTTTTCTTGTTCAACGGTTAATTCATCGCCTTTTCGTATTGTTTTGGAGGTTAATCTAGCATTTCCTAGCATTGTAGGGTATAAAATAGATGAAATATAAATGTTTAAGGTCATAATATAGTTTCTGCAAAGTTCTGGGGTCATTTTGCAATTTCATTAAAGTCCAAGGGTCTTTCTGTAACTTCAGTAAAGTCCAGGGGCTAACATTATATTATCATAGTCTGCAAGGGCTGAATCACAATTTTATAAATTTCAGGGACCAAACAACAATATATAGAAAATTTAAGGGCTAACATATAAATAAGGCAAAGCTGAAAATTGCAAACAAATCCTTGGTTTAGTCAAATTTACAAAGAACACCCCCATCCCCTCCCATCTTCTTCTACATTGCCTCCCCCTTCGCCCGCCATCACGCTGCCGGTGACGGACTCATCACCGGCGACCACCAAACAAACACACGTACAACCCCCGACAAGCACACACACCACACGGCGCTGCACAACACCGCCGTTCACCGTGGTGCTCGACAACAGATGTCGGTGCAGGCAGGAGGGAGAGAAGAGAAGAGTGAGAGAGAGAGAGAAAGAAATATTACAGATTCAAATATGTATACATGTATCCAGGGACGGACCCATTCAAGGGCCAAGGGGGGCACTGGGCCCCCCTGAAATTTTGAAAAAAAACAAGGGTATTTTCGTAATTTCAACTATTTTTATAAAAAAAACTAATTTTATTTTTGGTCCTATCAAAATAGATGTTGTGTGATTAATTTTCATCTTGTTATTATTCGATTATCAATTTCAATTCAGCAATTGAGAAATATGTCCACTTTTAATCTTTTTTCGCCGTAATCACAATTTTCCAGTCACGAAATTATGGGGCAATTGTGTGACACTCGTTAAAAAGTGGTCGGAAAATTGGGATTCTAGCTAAAAAAAGGACTGTAGTTCGACACGTTTCTCAATTGCAGGACCAAAATTGATAAATTGAAAAATAATTGGATTAGGATCGGATAACACCTTTAGATAGCACCAAAAATGAAAACGCTATTAAGTTACTAGTTTGGATGCTATTATAATTTTATAAAGTAATATTAATTATGTCTAAATTGTAATAAATTTAAACTTTTATTCAGTGTTATTCAAGAATTTTTTTTTAACTAGTTGACTTGGGCCCCTGGACTAAAATCCTGGGTCCGTCACTGCATGTATCTATATCCACAAGAAGCAAAAGAGAAAGAAATGAGAGAAAGAGAGATGGAGATGAAGAGGAAGAGAGGTACACATATATGCATATGTATTTGTAGTGAGTAATAATTGAAAAGGAGGAGATAAGGGCAGAGAAGGACCGTAGCAGCCGGCGGCGGCGGCAGACGGGTGGCGGTGGTGAATCGAAAACAACGGAAGAAAATAAAACGAGAAGGAAAGCAATTAAATTGTACCCCTTGTTCCTTTTGTATTCCCCAAAACCTTCTGCTATATCTGCAATTCTTCCAATTCCTATTTTGTGTGAGTGAGGGGAAAAAGATGATAAACCCACTTCTTTTCTTTTTGAGGGATCCCACACGTGTAGAGAGATATGGGGTGAAAGAATGAGGAGATGAGAGAGAAGGTGTGGGGTGGCAACTATTAAGGGGGTGAAGTGGCGTGATGACTCACCCTTCTCCACATAAAAAAAAAAAGTCGGGTTTTGAACTACGAATTGAGTCGGAAAAATTGTATTTTCTTGGATCGAGATTTAATTAAACATTAAGTTTAATTATTTAGGGTATTCCTTAATTGAGTCGAGATTTTTATTTTGTATACAAATTACATATATCTGCTTCTTTATAAAAATTATGTATCGCGTTCAACTTTATTAATTACAATTGGATCAAATAATTTACATTGTATATAATTTACTTGTGATAAGAATTAAATTGATACCGTGGATTATTATTAACGATTTATTTTATCACTTTCGTCAACTTAGAATAGTCGTAATTAATAATTAACTGTAGATTCTCATAATATTGTACTGAAATATTTTATATGTAAACTCTATTGGCGGATTGATTTTGGGACTCAACCCTAAACCTCGAAAGGACAGATCGAACTTAAATTTCAAGAATTAACTTATTAAAATTCTCATGAGCTCTATTTACAGCTTAATTTTATTCGGGGTGTTACAGAAATCCTTAGAGAAAAGAGTGTTCAACAAAAGCAAATGAAAAGAAGAAAAGCTCGAACACTCTACACCCCAAGAAGACACACACTCAGTCTACCAATCAGCAGCAAGCTTCAGCAGAATCCATCTGCATACGAAGGCCAAGCTTGCTGCACCCAATTGAAGAAGAAGGAGATAAACCTCTCTAAAAGGTTGTCTAGGAGTACTCAGTGCGAGGAGTAATGTCCTGCTGAGTTTACCACTTTCTGAAGAGAAAGTGAGGACCCTGGGTGGGTAGAGGAGGATCCTGTGTGGATCAGGGAAAGTAGGCAAGTATCTGTGTGAGAAGCTTGCTACTTACTTGTTAAGGGTGGGTTATAATAGACAGATCTATGTAATTCAACCAGCTTAACAAAGGTTCCCTCCTGAGTGGAGGAAGAGAGGACGTAGAAGGATTACTCCACCTTCGAACCTCTATACATCCTTGTGTCTTTATCTGCTTACTGCATTCCATGCACACATACACTCTCTCTTATAAAGCTGCACAACTTCTACTCGGCTCAGTATTAAGCTTCCGCAAACCACTCTAATCAGTAACCTCCCAAAAGGTTACTGATCTTAAAAGTGAGCCGAAAGAGTTAGAAGAACAAGTTGAAAAAGAAGGTAGACTTATTCACCCCCCTCTAAGCCTACCTACAGCAGTTTTGGGACCAACACACTTGAAACCCGAAACTCTCGCGAATCAAACATTCAAAGCATTCAAAGCTATACATATTTCAATATCTAGAAAGTTTCAAGTCCAGTCTAGCAGCAAACTATCTATAGCTTAAAGAGCTCATCGTTCTAAGCTTGTTGCCTATGTTGTTGGAAAGAAAATCTATTTTTCTTTAGACTGTTAGGAGTTGTTTGATCGGAGGCTGTTTCTGATCAAGTATCTGCGTTCTTAGTAGAAGAACAAGAGCTCTGTGTGGACTAGTTGAGTTTGGTCACTGTGCAGTAACCATGTGTGGGATAGACTGACAATTCTTGTTAGGTTTAGGTTGTCTAAGTGAGGTTTGTGTAAATCAACCGTTTGACATAACAAAGTTCCTCCTTGAGAAGGACTAGGGAGGGCGTAGAGGGATTACTCCACCCTTGAACCTCTATAAACCGCTGTGTTTATTTTTGAAATAGCTTTCTGCTGTTCTTATTTTTGTTCTTGCTTATCTGCTTTAACTGCTGCATATCTTTCATAAACATATCAACCATTTTCAGAAAAGAAGTTTTGGTCAAAAGAATTTCCGCTGTGCATAAAACTCATTTTCTCTAAGTTCACTAACGGTAACTGCTCAAGCAGTAACCTCCAGGACAGTAAGTTCTTAAGCTATCTACCTGAGTGACTTATCTTTCGGTTTTAAAGAAAGAGTTAGAAAATTGAGTAGACTTATTCACCACCCTCTAAGCCTACTACCACTTGGAACCAACACGTGTCATGTGACTAGGAAGAAGAGCTCAATGAGGATAATTATAGCACCAAAGGTGATAGAGTAGGGGAAGACGATCTTACCCTTTACCCTAGGAATAAACAATAAATATATTGTACAGAGATGGGGAGAAAAGATCATCTTTGTTGGTATCTTGCAAGTCATATAGAGAAGCAAAGCACAACAATTTTGATCTTAGAAGCCTAAAGTATTACAAAAACTAAATAAATTAATTTTGATCTTAGAAGCCTTTAAGCATTATCCTCAATCTTACAAAATCGTGATCTTTGGCATGTAAAAGGAAATCATACAAAAACTATCCAATTCATGATGAAAGGACGTTTATATTATCAACAGAAACTGGCCGATTCTTAACTTAATCAACAATCAACATAATCTCATGTTATGGAGTGAGTTTTACGTGAGATCGTCTCACAGATCATATTTTATGAGTAAGTGGTCAACCCACAACTCAAATCTCACAATTCAAATATAATTTATTGGAAATGGTTTGATTCTCCATGAGACTGTTTCACGCAAGTTTTTGTATAATGAATTAATGGTCAAATTGATATTTCGGTCATGAGAATTAAATGAAAACATATCTAATGCACAAAAATTTCCATGAGATAGTCTCACAAATTGTTTGCGTGAGACGGTCTCACGAATCATTCTTACTTACTAACCAAATTCATTTCCACAAATTTATATATGAATTTGAAATATGAATTATGAATTGACTCTTCTCTTATAAAATAATTTGTGAAACGATCTCAAATTAAACTCATTCTAATACTTTGTCATACGTACTCATCGTTTTCTGGTAAAGAATGGCTTTGGCCAAGACAAGAAAATCCAAGTACCTAACATGAAGCCAAACTTTAGATAAAAACATCTTTCCATCATTGTCAACATCCATATCAAACAAGGAAAAAACATTTTCACGTTAACATTTAGAAGGGAATGTTGAAAACTTATCACACTATTCTGGGTTGGCAAAACAAGAATATTACTATATATTGTGGCTTATAAATCAAGTATATCGATATTTTTATGTTTTGATTTATCGACAAAATTGGTCCAAAATTTTCCAAATTCGACTAACATTGACATGCAATCAAGTTGACCTAATGCAAGCCTTTAGGCTTTCATTTAAATGCCACATGCATTAGCATCCATTATGGCTTAAATTCCACAAAAATTAAGTTATAGAAAATAAAGCCAGACTTGGAAAAAAAAGTTTGTCCCTCTAGCTAAGTTTGGCTACATTCTTCGTATTTTATCTTTCACCTTTTAATTTTTAGTTTCTATATATATTAAAAAAATGTCATATTTAATTTCTTTGACTTGCTATAGCAAGCAAATTACAACTTTTTAACCAAAAAAAATAGTTTAAACACTAAAAACAATTCTTTAAAATTTAGAACACACTTAATTTTTAATCAAAATTGTGTATTCTTTATCTACCATGCCTAAGATAATATTAAAAACTCAAAAATAAACTTTTTTTTTCTAAATTCTGGATGTTTATAAAATTGATATTAATAATTAATAAAAAAATACTATAACTCATGTGTCGAGATGAAAAAATATTTTTTTTTAATTATCGATCATATTAATTTAGGCATGATAGATGGAACAAAATTATACTTAATTAATTTTTTTAGTGTTTTTTCATTTTAAAAATGATGTTTAAAATTAAAATTGAATTTAAAATAAAAAGTTATTTGCTATAGCACGTAAACAGACTGAAAAAAAAAGGTAATTATTAATGATATAGAATACTATAAATTAAAATGTGGAAGATAAAAAATCAAAAATATAATGAATCAAACTTAAGAATACCAAAAACCATTTGTCCAAGCTAAATTTGATATAGCTAGAAAACATAAAAATGATAATTAATTCTAAAGGTATATATATATAAACGAAAACATGACCAAAATATTCTCTTTAACTATAGTCATCATACAAATATTATGATACAAACATCAACACGATTTGCTGTAAATTAAATTAAAATTGACATTTTCAATTTACATAATCCTATATAATAGGATTAAAATTTCAAATTGTCTTGTATAATTAGGGCTGATTTGGATTGCAGGTTGGATTTGTTAGGGATAGTTAGATTAAGTTTATTTAACCATTGATGTGATGGTTTTTTTTGTTTGGATTGAATGTTTGCACGATAGGATTATTTCTAAATTTATGTTTGGATTGAATGATTAGAACCTTTTGTAGTGGGTTTATATATTGACATTATGTTTGGTTCGTAGGTTTATTAATTCAATTTCTTAAACTTCCATAATTGCCCTTAATGAAAAAAGGATATTATATTACAAAAATAAGTGTTCATTCTCTTTTCAATGAAGAACAAAAGTGATCGAAGAAAGCACGTTACAAACATGCACTTGTGTCTTTATCATCTCAACCTCTCATTCCTAGGATGAATCTATAATTTTGGGCAACACTTGTTAACATTATTCAAATATGCAATTTTAAAATGTAAAAAGGAAAAAAATTGCAGAAAACAATAGTATAATAGACAAAATATATAAAATCAGCAGTCCACAAAAAAAAAAAAAAAAAAAAGGTTCTCAATTGATGCCACATATTTGAAGAATCAAGATTTTATATGAAACCATTTTCAAGATTATAATGATGAGAGACTTACGTTTTGCGTTACAACGCGATCAAGCAGGACATTAAATAGAAATGCTAGGGTTCGACTCCTCATCTATGGTGACCACGATTGGGGTTCGAGGGTTTGGAGGGCCATGAATCTTTGTGGAAGGTTACAATGTAGAGAGGAATCAAAGTCAGCAAGGGTGGAACAAAGATGGAATGGTTGTGGTGAGTGTTTCTGGATCTGTGTTAGAGAAGGAAGAGAATAACCTCAGGCTCCGTTTGGATAGAGTGATTTGAAATGAGTGGATTTCAAATCCTCCCAAGTTGGAGTGGATTTGAATCCACCAAAACGGCTCCGAAATTAGCTCAAAATGAAAACCATGGATTTCAAATCTCCATCCATCCAAACACTAACGATGGATTTGCTACTATGGATTTCAAATCTCTCCTCAAATCCACCTATCCAAATGGGCCCTCAAACTATTTATATGGTGTAAATAATAATGTCAATAGGGTTATTATGGACAATTCCTACAAAGTTACTATTGGCCTTAATGAGGGAATTTATAAACCCAACCTTTTTGGTAGGTTGCCTAAACCCAAGTCTAAGAGCCCCTAATCCCATGTATTATCCTATTCCACGACCCGGGCCCATAATCTAGCTACCCTTCTAACCCACAATCCAAACAAAATATAAAAAAGGTTTAAGTGGGTTTAGTTTCCTAACATTCAATCCAAATGACCCCTTAATGTTTCTAAGCCGATTAGTAGAAGACATTCAAGACGCACAACATAACTGCGGTTTTGGAGATGGAGAATATGCTTTTGGGATATGGATTGTTTTTAGAATATAATGTTATGGATCTTATTTCAAAATGAAATTTAGAAGAAATGAAGATAGGGAGAAAGATTTTAATGTTTATTAATAAGGATATTTTTAATTTCAATTGATATATTTTTTAGGTAAAAACTATACATGGGTCGGTGTATAAGTTTTCACAAAAAACATTTATACATCATGTGCGTGGATTAATTGGGATCCATGCACCCGAGTCGATCCACCCACGTGCACAAAAAACGTGTTCCCTAGTGCTTCTGACGCGCTGTCACGTGCCCCCACGCGCCCTGAGTGGATGTGCTCAAATTCATTCAAATTCGCTCCAGACGTCATACTTTTATGTTCTGTTAGTCATACTTTTGTGTTCTTATTTCGTACCATTAGAAGTTTCAACTATACCTTCATACCTTTAGTAATGTTAGACATACTTTTTAGTTAGATCAGTCATATATATTTTATAAGATATGTCTAATATAATATAAAAATATGTCTTACATAACATAAATGTATAACTAACACTACGTAAATGTACGTGTATGAAATGTGCCGAAGTTAGAGTTTTTTTTTTTTTGAAGTTAAATGTATGAAATATGGGCACACAGATATATCTAACATAACATAAATGTTGTCTAACATAATATAAAGGTCATGACCAAAATAAAAAAATCAAGCATGAAAAAAATAAGAAATAAAAGCTGGTCAGATGGCACGATTCGATCCGGGTGCATGGATCCGAAATCCATGCACGTGATTTATATGAGAATTTCTCATAAGTTTTAGGGGTTCAAATAGCCTCACAGTAAATATATTTATCGTCGTAATTTATTTTTTTGTAGTATATTTTTTTCTATGAACAGCCCACCACTGAATGATGAACTTTCCAGTTTTCGCCTCCGACCCGAGAAAAGACACGGTCAAGCCCTTAAAAAGGCATATACAACTCAAGTAGTTTAGGCCGCATGGAATATTTCACGAGTAGGATCTCAAAGAAAGTGTTCACCCTTGGAGTCTTGCGCGTGGGAAATTCCATCGTCGTAAGGCTACAGGGGAAGGGCCTTTGAAAGGCTCTGTCTTGGCCCCTCTCTTTCAAGATGCCCCAAGGAAGGGAAAGAACCAAGCGAAGTTAGCATCGAAGAGAAGGTCTATAGAAGTGCACTATAGTTAGCTCAGCAGCAATCAAGAATGCCCACACCTATGGAGGGTTGGCGCTCGCCTTTATTCATATTCAATTGGCCCATCTCGTTGAAGTGCAACAAGTCCGCAAGCGAGTACCTCAGCCTGGCTCGATCCATCATTGGTTAAGGCTTCCAAGTGGATCTAGTTGAGAATCCGAAATATGCTGCTGTCCAGCTGCCAGTTCCCCGATCTGTTCCCATCCGTATTCGTACCCCCTTAGATCTATACCTGTACAGCGGGCTAACATATGGATATGTTTCCAAACTCCAACCTCCGTTGGCAGTCACAAACCAGATGGCGCCCTGCACGGATGAGTCGTATGCAGAGAGTTCGGCGCTGCTTCCTCACCCAAAGCAAGACAATGTCTAGGTAGCCAACGCATGAGAACGTCTAGTCAACGATATAGCGCTAGCTTGCTATACGTACCTTTACAAGACTCCGGCACGTAAAATACGTAACTGTGGGAGTTCTCAAGTGGGTCCATGTAGCTGCTGCGCCCGCCCCCTTCTTAGTCAATGGGGCACAGCAGGTTCGGCATCTACTACTACAAAAGAGAGAATCCACTTCAGATAACCACGCCTCTGCTAGGCAGCGTGCAACTCCTATTTGGGGAGAGTGGAGAAAATGCGGCGAACTGAACTAGACTAGGCTTCAGCGCCAGAACTTCTGAAGAGTTTTTCGCTAGTGGACTCTTCAACTAACCAACACATTTAATGAAAAAAAAACAATTAGTGGAGTTGTTGTACCCCTAACCAAAGCTAAGCAAAACTAGACGCATGGAAGACCAGGAATGGTAGGCCAGAAGAACTACATTTGGTTGGCTAGAAGAGCTCCCTATAGCCGACCTGAAGAGCTTCGCTTGGTTAATAGCCGAGTTGAGTTGAGGTAATAACCGACAAAATGGGCCGAGCAGAGAAGACTGAGCCGACCAGAATGGCCGAGCTAAAAGGAGGCCAACTAAAAACATATAGGAAGGGACTTGAGTTATCAAGCTTGACCAAGGTAGAAAGGAACCCGAGCTATCACGGAATATGACCGAGCTAAAAGACTTAGTCATTTTTGCCTTAATTCGAGGAGAAGGATAACTATTGTATTTGAGGAAAAAGAAATAAATCTGAGATCATATTCGATTTATTCTAGATACGAACATATCTATTCTTTCCTAGTTTATCTTCGGATATCAAGGGATTCATTCCTTGATCTCCAAGGATTATATCTCATGTATAGTTATAAATAGAGTCTAGAGGTATAGGAAAATGATCCAACTTTTTCTCTTTTGTATTTAGGCAAAAGGGAGAATTTACTCTCAATTCATAATACAAGACTCTCTAACCGAGCTTGAACAAGCCGGTCAGACCTAGTCTGGAGTTATTTTCGATTATTTTGTTCAATTCGATTTATTTGGGTGTGTGACTAAAGGATTTGTGTCATACAAAGTCTGACGTCAACATTTTGACGCTAGACGAAGGGGTGTTGAATAAAAAACCAACACAATCTCCTTGTTAACCACTAGAATTATGTCCAAAAACGAGGATTTTTATAACCCTACCAGAATTTCTGGCTAAGAACTCCCACCTAAGAATCTATAATCCACTTTCTTCCGATTAATCAAACATTGATTCCTTTAACACCACGGGAGGCAGACCAAGAGGAGACCTACTAATTATGCCCGAACAATATAGGTCCTACATGACTTCGGAAAAGATTCGTGGTTTGATAACAAAGTTATCTAAATAGCTTACCATAGCAGAGAAAAAAAATATGCTCAAGGATGCCCAACCATCCGACCAGGAACCTATCCGTAAGAATTGGAATTTGGGAAATACTCTAATGACTGAAGGCCAATCATTGAGAAGCCCACCTCGAGAAACTATGTGATTGGCATGAAAAACCCAACTCGGAATACAGAACAAGTTTAGGAGTATGCTTAATAGGCTGGGGCCTGATATTTCCTAAGACACAAGGGATTTTAGCAGGAGAATGGATTTTGAGGAAGAGGTAGCACAATCAGAGCACATTGGGCCAGAGTTAGGAGACCTAAAAGCCAGTACAAGGTGTTACACCCAAAAATATTATTTAGGTCTCCCAAGGACAAACCGAACAGAGTTGAACCGATCGAGGTACACTCAGACCGGTCTGAACAATGGATTCTGCACAACCCAAGATCAACAGGACGAGTTACAGGGGGTCGATCTGCACTGATAACCTGAGCTATTTCGTCAAAGGCTCAAGCCAGGCAACACGTTGAAGATCATATCATATCTTCCTAAGATAAACATATATCTGATTTTTTCCATGTATATCCCCTAAATCACGGGATCATTTCTTGATACTCAAGGGTCATGCCTCATGTATCTCTATAAATACGGTCTTTAGGAATAAGGTCAGGGAGACCCCTGGGAAGGAGGAGGAACACTCTCCAGAAACGATGTGGATCTCAAACAGATCTGCTTTCAAGTCATTTTTTCACTCAATTATACTCAAACAAAAGGGAGATTTTACTCTCACATTCTTAATACATGCTTTCTACTGACCTACAAATAGGTCGGCCAAACATAACCTAGAGCAATCTTGTCCAAGCCCAGTGTTTCTTGTTGATCTGATTTCCATCTTTAATTTAGTTTATTTCTATTTAGCTTGATTAATTTGGGTGTTGGACCGAGGGATTTGTTCCATACAAATTCCAACGTCAACATTTTGGCACTAGAAGGAGGGGGTGAGTGTCTACAGATCAAACAACATATCTGTCTTTATTTAAGATCATAACAAACGAGAAGGATCTGATAATACCCCCGACATAGATCCACCGGATCCAGGTGGTAATCGGAACCAGATTCAGACTCCACATCAAGCAACTGGTACCCCCATGGATGGAGTGATCATAGCTAACGCTAATCCCTCGGAACCAGGCTGAGAAACAATGACGGTAGAGGAGATCAAATTCATAATAGCTCGGTTAACGGACCAGCTCACTAAAGTGGAAAGATTAGAAAGGTAAAAAAGAGAAAGAGAAGACTTAGACAATGATTCATCGTTCGAAGAAGTCGTTTGTTATAAAGAAAGGAATACGGGCAAAAGACCCATGAAGTATGAGCCTAAAAGGCCAGACATGAGGGCACCGCGAGAAAACCTTGATGTACCGTGAAACAAAGCGAAAAACATGGTCAATTGGCTAGGGCTGGAAGTCATGAGGAATCCGAGGAGGCTTGATTTTGATGAAGGAACATATCAATCACAGCTAAGCCAACTGAATACTCCAACCTAAGGGAGTACATCATTGAATCTAAAAGGAAGAAAGTTGACCAAGAGAAACCTTAGAGAAGATATTCTTCATTTATGGCATACATAACGTAGGTGCCCATCCTAGATAAATTCAAAGTTCTCAGGATTGGAGCATACAATGGAGAAATTGATCCAATAACACATTTGGACAAATATGTCTCGTGGATGGATCTGCAAGGAGCCGAGGATTACTTGATATGCAAGACATTCCAACTTACTTTAGGAGACAAGACACAAAGATGGTTCAGAAACCTCCTAAAAAAGATCGGTGCCCGATTGGGACTCTCTGGCCGAGTTGTTCCTCACACACTTTATGGGGATAAAAACGAGGATGACACCCAAGGAAAGATTGGTAGTGTCAAATAAGATGCAGATGAATCTTTTAAGTCGTAACTCTCGAGGTTCAATAAACACGTAATGGGAATGGAACCCCTGTCGAAAGATGTATTGCTCATGACGGTAATGGCGGGACTCTGACCCGACAAAAGATTCTGGTGACTGGTACATGAGCAAGGCCCCGATAGCTACCAAGAATTGTTAACCCGAGCAGACCGAGAAGTAAAGAAAGCCATGACCGAAGGGAAGACTCAAGGTCTCAAAAGAAAAAAAAAGGAAAATAAGGAAGAGAATCCCCCCACATTTAAACCGGCAAGGGAATTCAAGTTCTACGATGAGTAGGAACTGAATAATGTGAAGGACATACTCACGGTGAGCCCAACTCGAGTGCTCGAGGAAATTCAGCCACAAAGCATGCTACCTGATCCAAAACCTATGAATGCTACACCAGGCCAGATTAACTCAGAAAGATATTGTCGGTACCACAGGGCCCCCGGGCATGATACCGACAATTGCAAGAGCCTGTTGCGAGAGCTGATGAAACTTATCAACCAATGACATCTGAATATGTTTGTGAAAAATGACCAAAGGGCAGCAGCAAACCGAGGGTAGAGGCCACCGCCTCTTACACCTTAGGTAGTGCTAAGGGAAATTCATACCTTAATCAATAATAATAAATACGAAGAGGATATGATGTCCAAAATAGCCAAGAAGGAGTACTTGAGGTCAGCCCTATGTTGGGCTAGGAATGAGTACTTGAGGTCATGAAGGAAATCCTCAGGGAATGTATATCAAATATGTATCCTGGTAAAGAAAAAATCCAAGCATGCCCCATGTTGGTCCCAAGTGGTATAGAGGTTTATAGGGAGTGAATGAACCTATATCGTTTTTCCAATTTTGAACTCTATTAAACAATACTGCTGCAAGTTATCAATACTTGCAGCAAACTGGCTCTTTATAGTGTTCTGCTTGCAGCAATGGTAAGATGCAGTAGCAAAACACTCATAGTTTTTGCACAGTGGAATTGGTGGTGAATAAAGTTTCAACAAATAAAGTAACTTTTTAACTAAAGAGTTAGAAGTTTACAAAACATATAAGCACATATAAAATAAACTCATACAAGTAATATACAATAAGATATATAAAGATAAAAAAATGTAAATGCGAAATGTAAATTCATAAGGGTTTAAGAGGTTCGAAGATGGTGTAAGTCTTATACGTCCTCTCTTCATTGATGTTGCAGTTAGTCAAGTTCATGAAATCAGACTATTGAAGAAAGTAAGAAAACCAAAGGTACAGAGGACCAATGCGATGCTGTCACTTACGCTTGGAACTAACTGTAAAAACTGCGACAAGAAGACAACCACCTTAATGACATTGTAGGTAGAAGACAAGGACTGAGCATAAAAACTGCAGTGCAAATTAATGGAGCGGTACCCTGAAGATCAAGAGGATCAACAAGCTGACCAAGAAAATCAAGACAAGGATGAGTGAAGATCTAATTCATTAAATGAAAGATTAAATTGGTGCATCAAATGAGAACTCAAGATAATAACGTTTATGAAGTGTGCTACCTACAACTAGCACACTTCTACACCTATAAAAGGAGGAAGACTGAAGTTGAAAACGTTACTGAAACCTGATAGTTACACATACATATTCTCGAGCTTACAACGCAACTTTCGAGCTTACAAAGATCAAAGTGTTTTTAGTCACTCAACCTCAAAGCTAGTGTACACTCAACAAGAAAATCTCCAGAAGACTTAGCATCACACATTTGAAGAATCTTTTATTTCTTTAACCTTCTATGTTGTGTGTGAGTTGTTTTAGGTGTCCATAGTTGATAGGTTTTTTATCTTTGCTGTGTTTAGTCTTGAAAAAGATAATACCTTGTGTGGGTTAGGAAGATCCCTATGTGGGTAAACCTGTTTAGTCGTTGAAACTTGTGTGAGAGTAAGAACTTTAGTAGGCGTTTTTCTTGGGCAAAGTTTGTTAGGAAGAGTCATGTAATTCAAACCTAGCTTAGTGAATTTCCTCCTTGGGAATGAGAAGAGAAGACGTAGGAGGATTACAACATTTTCAAATCTCTATAAGTCTTTTGTTTTAATTTGATGCATTTACCGCTTTATATCATGTTGCATACTTATTACATGCTTTGTGTGCTTTTCATGTCTAACCTTCTAACTCTCTAGTTAAAAGTTAATATTGCATGCTCAAACTCTATCAAGCCTAATTCCGCTGTACAAACTTTGAAGTGTGAGGCTGCTGCATTCTTGTAGTGCTGCAAGCATCAATAACTCGCTTCATTTATCGCTTTATATCATGTTGCATATTATATATGGGTCAAAAACTTATATACCTCTGGGGCACATAGGGGTACGGATTCAGGTGTTATATACATGCTCTTCAGGTGTTATATATATACTCTATAGGTGTTATATTTTTTGGTGTTATAAATATACTATATAGGTATCATATGTATATAAGAGTATATATGTGATACCTGAAGAGTATATACATGATATCTGTAGAGTATATATTTAACATCATACGATAATTAATTTGGAGGCACCGTGCCTCTGGGGGCACACAAGTGTCACTCTATATATGGCTTATTACATGTATTGTGCGTTTTTAATGTCTAACATTTTAACTCTCTAGTTAAATGTTAAATTTGCATACAATAACTCTATCAAACACTTAGAAGTTTGTTGCAAACATCGATAACTTGCAGCAGATTACCAAAAATAGAGTGAAATTGAAAATTTTGATAGATGTTCATTCTCCCCTTCTAAACCTCTGGACCACTTGGGACCAATAATTAATTTATTTATATATTTTTATATTAATATTAGTTAACGTTTTAAACTAGTCGAAGTAGAAGTGAGAGAATAAAAATTAAATCATAAGAAACTGCACATTTTATAAAACTTAGTGGAGTAATATATTAGTTAATTTGAAATCTATATCTATCTATATCTATAATATATTAATAGCAAAATGTTTGGAAAAAATTATAAGAATGTCATTTTCCCGTCCATTTTATTTTTTGTCCTTTTGTCCAAGTGTCAAAATGTGATTGGACATTGATTGTATTTTCTTTTTTTTTATTATTATTATTAGTTATTTTAATGTTTGGCTTGGAGGATACTCTTCAACAATTAAATAATATTAAAATGTAGAAGTTATGATTATGTCTATAGTCTATAGATATTTATAGACAACTTTTATTGGAGAAATCAATAAAATAACTTGCAACATATTCTTTTATTAATTCTTTGTCATTTTGTCAAAGTGTCAAAATGTGATTGAACATTGATTGTATTTTCTTTCTTATTTTTTTTAGTTGATCATTATTATTAGTTATTTTAATGTTTGGCTTGGAGAATACTCTTCAACAATTAAATACTATTAAAAAGTAGAAGTTATGATTATGTCTATAGTCTATAGATATTTATAGACAACTTTTATTGGAGAAATCAATAGAATGACTTGCAACATACTCTTCCATCTATAAAATAATCTATATCTATATTTATACTATATAAAATGTCACATAAATTTGTGTAAATAATTTGTTTTTATTTTTTTTTCAAGATTTCATTTTGATTTCCTAAATTAATTTAATAATTTTAAATTAAGCTTCCATCTCAAGCCATTGAAATCAAATTTTCTCTCAAAGTCATTGTCTTATATAAAGAATGTTTATTCATTTAACAACTCTCACTTACCTAGCTAATAAAAATCAACAAAATTTAATAAATTCTTTTAATAATAATAATAATAATAATAATAATAATAATAATAATAATAATAATAATAATAATAATAATAATAATAATAATAATAATAATAATAATAATAATAATAATAATAATAATAATAATAATAATAATAATAATAATAATAATAATAATAATAATAGGTAATATATTAAAAATTATTTCAAATAAATAGAATGTCATTTTCCCGCCCATATTAAAAATTATCTATACTATACTAATAGCAGGACAGTTGGGAAATTATATAACAAGACGCGGCAACGCGCGGGTACACTGCTTGTCTATATTATACTAAAAGTAAGCAAGTTGGAGAAAATTTCTAATTTGCCACTTTCCCTCCTAAAAATGTCACATTAATTTGATGATGTGTAACTAATTTCTTTTTCTTTTAATTTTTCAAGATTTCATTTTAATTTTCTAAATTAATTTAATAATTTTAAATTACATGACTTTCTTGATAAGCTATCAAATATTATAATAAAAAATAAAATAAAAATATATATAATTTTTGATTAATAATACATTATAATGAAAGAGAGAAAAATATTATTGTTTTATGTATTTATATTACGCATACTATTAAATTTTTGTTTAAATAATTATAAATTATAAAAGATCACTTAAGTTAAAAGTCTATAAGGTAAATAAAATATATATAATATAATTTATTGTAGAAAATTTATTTTTTCATATTAACATACTCACGTGTCTTCTTTTTAAAACGTCTTTTTTATTTTAATATATATTTTGTAATAAAATATTTAATAGAATTTTGAAATTCATGTACTTAAACATAAATGTTTAAGATAATATAAATATGTAAAAGTTTTATGAAGTTAGAAGTTAATACGAAAGTATTTTATGTTAGAAGTATATACTACGTAAT
The DNA here is from genome assembly GCA_005771605.1 of Scutellaria baicalensis. NCBI lineage: Eukaryota > Viridiplantae > Streptophyta > Magnoliopsida > Lamiales > Lamiaceae > Scutellaria > Scutellaria baicalensis. The sequence continues at coordinate 32,433,482 of CM016723.1, read as the reverse complement.
GTGTAATGTAAGAAGAAAGTATAAACATTCGATGTTTTTTAATATTACAATATACATAAAAGAATATGAAAAATGTAATTATGTAAATTCATTTCTATACTATATCTAAAATGACAATAGTTGGTGATTATTACCAATTGTCATTCAATTGCAAAACTATTAGCCAATAGGAAAAAAAAGGGAAAAAGCAAACTAAAAAAATAGAAAAACCTTTGAGTATCTTATTGGACAAATTCCTAAAAATTATTGGACAACTTGAGTAAATTTTTTTAATTTCATTTTGATTTTCTAAATTAATTTAATAATTTTGAATCAAACTCCATATCAAGCCATTAGAATTAGACTTCATCTACAAGCTATTGTCCTACCTCTATATAAGCAATGTATGAATGGAGATGGAAGTCTCACTAAATGAGGATGAACTAGCTTATTGAAATGGAGGTTTAAAATATCAAAACAAAAAGTAAAATAATGGAACTTGAAATATCAAAAGAAGGAGAAAATTAGTGATGAAAATAAGATGAAAATTGAGGTGAAAATCATTTTTGCATTTAAGCAATGTATGTATATGTACCTATTCACTTAATGAGAATGAACTAGAAGAAATGGAGGTTAGAAATATCAAAAGAAGAAAACGAGTTGGTAATGAAAATAAAGAAAAAAATTGAGATTGAAGTTATTGTATACAAGCAATGTATATAATAACTCTTATTTAATTAGGATGAACCAGCATTAAATGAATGTTAGAATTATCAAAATAAAAAAAATAGTGATGAAAATAAGAAGAAAAATCAATATGAAAACCATTATACTATATAAGCAATTCATATATATCCACTCTCACTTAATGAGAATAAGCTAGCATGAAATGAAAGTTAAAAATATCAAAGTGAAAAAATCGAGATGGAAGCTTTTTCAGATGAGTGACACTTGTGTGTTTCAGGGGCATGATGCCCTCAAATTAATTATCATATGGTGTTAAATATATACTCTATAAGTATCATATATATATTTTTCAGGTATCATATGAATACTCTTATATACATATAATACCTGTAGGGTATATTTATAACACCAACAAACATAACACCTATAGAGTATATATATAACACCTAAAAAACATTTATACAACACCTAAATCTGTGCCCCTATATACCCCAGGGGTATATAAGTTTTTGCCTTTTCAGATATAACAAGATATTATCAATACTAATTTAATTGTCATCTTGATTATCCAAATCCATTAATAAGTAATTGCATTACCCAAAAAAAACCATTTAGCATTATAATAGTATAAATTACAAAAAAATATTAAAAAAAGATTTAACATTTTAGTTACAATATAAATTACATTATATCATTAATAATAAAAATTATTAAATTATATAATAAGGCGTGTATCGCGCGAGTGCACTAGTAGTTGAATTAATAGTGTCGTAATTAAAGCAAATTCCCAAAAATAGTAAGGTTGCTTAAAGTAGGGGATGGGGAATAGACAATAGGAGTAGGGCCTGCTTAATTAATTAAATTAATATGAATTAATTAATTAATGTAGAAAAAGTGAAATAAATATCAGAGTTCTGCCAACTTCCTCACTGTAACACCATTCATGGCTGCATTAACTCAACTATACCATCTTCCTTATAAATTATAAACACAGCTCCACTCACTTACTATATACTACTGCTTATATATCTAGAGAGAGAGAGAGAGAGAGAGAGAGAGAATGGAGATAGAGATAGATATAGGTGGTGGTGGTGGTGGTGGTGGTGGTGGTGGTGAGAATGAGGAAATAGGAGGAGGAGGAGGAACATATTTGGCATGGGAAGAGTTGAGTGCAATGATCCCAAACTTTGGGAATGGGCCCACCAGAAGGCTTATTAATGGCTTGACTGGTTATGCTCTTCCCGGTCGTATCATGGCTGTTATGGGCCCTTCTGGCTCCGGCAAGTCTACCTTTCTTGATTCTCTTGCAGGTATTGAGTCTTTCTATTTACATGAGATATAAAATGAGTGTATGATTAAGAGATACCATTTTTCATAATGCAATGCTGAATAATTAACTTTCACATTGAGAAATGGAGAAATACTTGATTTTTTTTTAAAATTTATTACATCTTCTACTCCAAAATAATTATAGTTTTACCAAGCTAAATTTACCAAAAAGTTAGTGTTGTTTTCCAAAAATACTCTTATTTACTCCTACCACATTAAATGTGTATAAAAAATTACTACCGTAAAAAACTTTCACATTGAGTATAATTAAATAAGGGTATATCAGTTTTTTTTTTTTTTAAATCAACTTCTGTGAAGACCTCTTAAACAACACTTGTTTATTTTTGGAACGGTGCAGTAGTATATATCCTTTCATCTTAGTATTCATCATAAACTTATAAATTTTGAGTGTGAATTAAGTGCATCGAAGAGTAATATAGGTTGGTGAGAATATGGAGTAATATTTATTCCGTTTCAATTAATTACAGCAAAGTGAGTTTTCCGCCATTAATTGGTGTTGTACGGATATTTATTTATCTGCCCCACAACAAAATACTACTACCTTTTAAGCATATTTTCTTCTATTTCCGTTTTAGTATATTAGTTACTATTCCCCGTCCCACAAAAATAAATGTATATACTATATACATGTGTGCCGTAAAAAAATAGATTTATTATTATATTAGTATAGCTTTTAATTTCCAATTTCATATATCTCCTTAATTAAATGTATATTGAATCATCACACTTTAACTTTCTATACACATTTTGAATTTTTTTTAAAAAAAAATCACTTAATGCTATAATTAATGAAAGACAAGGTATAATTAGAATTTCAAATATACATATAGGTTTAATCTAGTAGTATAATATATATATATGATTAACTGAATCGATATTTAAATATAAAAAAACATTGTAATTGATATGCATTAAATGTTAAGTGTACCTATACATGTACATGTATTTACCCATTGGAAATGTTGCGTATTAAAAAAAAAAATCCTTTTATACTTAGATGATTTCAAGTATTTTTTTTTTTAAAAAGGTTTTTTTACCAGCCATAATTATAATTTGGTCCTCTTCCTAGCTCCATTGTCGATCGAAATTATATTTATATATATGTTTGGAGAATTGAGTCATGTATTGAGTATTGAATATCTTCTTGTTGAGATGTCTTCTTATTCATTAATGAACCATCGATATTTTGTCCTTCAAGGATTCATTATGGAGCTGAGACAACGTTATGTATCCATTTTGATTTCCCTGCATTACATTTAATACTCTTCATTATTGGTCCAACAAAACTAAAGTACTAGATCTTTATATTTACCAAATTATAATTTCAAGTTTACAAAGTAGTATCCTTTTATATTATTTAGTTTAATTTTACTCTACTCTCTCCATCCAAAATCAGCATATCATTTTGTTAAATTCTTTTAGATTAAGGAGCCCTGTAAAATGACTGATGTTATATTATTTATGTTTAATTTAATCATTATGCATTTTTTTCGTTCCTGATAGTCATTTTAAATATCAATTCAGGGTAATTTGGGAATATTGAGGGTCAATATTCTCTTTGATTATGAAATATGTCACTATTTTGAGACAGTTTATCTCAGAGCAATGAGAGTATATATATTGATAAACTATTCAAATTAACATTCATTTCACACGATATAAGTTATACTTTTTTTTAACAAACTTCCCACCAATCAAGACTTATAAGTTGACTAAACCTTATTTAAATATAAAGAGAGTATATAATATGAGAGTTTATAGTATATTTTTGTAAAATGATGTAGAGTAGATGGTAGTAAATATGAAGAATTATTGGGGTTGCAATAACTTGTTGAAACTAAAGAAATACATGTTCAATCATGTTATTTAGGACATAAATAATGTGGAGCTAGGTGCCATTTAGAGAATTTATCTAACACTATTTATGAAGCATTCTAACTAATTTAATGTAATCTTTCGTTCAAATTCAAATTATTGCATTAACTAATCTCTTTAATAATATGCCTAACGGTCCCTACTTACCCATTTCTAATGTTTTGCTTTAATTCTATGAATTGTGGGGCAAAAAAAAAAAAAAAGAGAGAGAGAGAGAGATATTTTTCACTTTGTGTATTTATCTCTTCAAATTAAATTAATTATTCAGAAAATTTATTGAATTAAAACAAGAAGTGTTTGATTTGTTTACGTCTTTCAAAAAGGAAAATTGTGGTGGATACATAATTATTGTTGTCACCAATAAGGATGAAATGGGCCGGTACATAATAACTATGAACAATATCTTTGACCTCTATTTCATACAATGTAAATATCCTTATTTAATTAGAGGGTGCCTATTTTCAGTGACGTGACACTTTTGCATAATACTTGAAATTAATTTTTGGACTTTTTTCTGACATGGGTTGTGGTAGTTGTGCACTTATTATTGCATTAATTTTATTTTTTCTGAAAATAATATTCCAAATATTTAACATTTTAATTTTGCAGGTAGGCTTTCCAGAAATGTTATAATGTCTGGAAATGTGCTCCTTAATGGCAAGAAAAGGAGTCTTCATTACGGCGTCGTTGTGAGTCTTCCTTCTTCTTAAACATATATTGGTTGTAGGAATTAGGGTTGTGCAAAATCGAACCGGAACTGAAAGATCAAATCGAACCAAGTGATTTATTTCGGTTGAATCTTTTGGTTTTTACCTAATTTCTGTTTCGATTTTGGACAGTATCGCCAAATTACACTGAAAAGATAGAACCGACTGAATGGTTCAGTTCTGTTTTGAAAAGATACAAGTTTCATTTTTTTCAGTTCGGTATGGTTTTCCTCATACAAGACATCATCTAATACTAAATTATGTAATTGTACTAAATTTTCTACTTCAATATAATTGACATTAACTATCATACAACCTGCATTTTGATAAGATTGAAATAAAAGGTAATTACAAATAAATGTTACTATCCGTGAGATTTACCAAATTAACCCTAGATTTAATATTATTCCTTGCAAGGCAACTGGACCAAATAAAGGTTGAAAAAAAGACATTACTAATTCCAAATGTTTTGCTATTTGAATGCGAAGATAAAGAATGGTCTATGTTTGGATAATCTTAAATGTCTGCCTATGTTGCATCACCATCACTGTCTATTTCTTCCATTTTAAGTTAGTTTTCTCCACTCCTCACATGTAGGTTGATGACTTCAACATCTGCAATTCTACATTTATTACATTATTCAATCTATCTACCTACATGATAGTATAATATAGGGCACATTTTTAATAGCATGAATAAATTACCAAAGAACTCTGTGAAAATTACAATCAAACTCTTTTAATAACCATGTTTTAAATATGTATGACTCATTCAACACTTAGGGAATGTTTGGACTCGATTTGATCCATCCGGATTGTGAACGGACACAGTCCAGTCTATGTATGGACATGATTTGCAAAATCCTACAATTCTACCCCCATTTTTCCTACTTTATCTACAATACTCAATAAACATTACATTTTCAACTTTTTTTTTACACTTTCCGACGAAAAACATTTACTCTTTCTATATTTTCCAACGTGGAAATGTCATCTAACTATTATCTTACCTCACAAAAATTTCAAAATCTATACTTAAATCCTTCTAAAGCTATCAAACAAAGACCACCTTAAGTATAGTAGTACAATGTAGAAGCAATAGAAATGACATGATTCAAATTAAATGTATAAATTACTATAAAGTTGGAGGTTTATCTAGTAATTTTCACCCATTTTGATAGAAATTAAAATATAGACATCTAATTCGAACAAAATTAGAAGTTATAACAATGTACCACATACATGAGTCAAAGTTAAAGAAAATTGTAGAAATTGAAGTATATGATCAATCACATATGGGCCTAAATATTAGCCAAGAATTGAACATCTTATGCAACAAAACAAGATTTAGAGTCTTTGATGGTTAAGTAATGATGCAAAGAGATATATGTGAAAACTGATCTGCAGGCTTATGTAACACAAGAAGATGTATTGTTGGGGACACTAACAGTGAGAGAGACAATCACATACTCAGCAATGTTAAGGCTGGCATGCAGCATAAGTAAGCATGAGATGAATGAATTAGTAGAGAAGAGTATAAGAGAATTGGGACTTGAAGATTGTGCTGATCATCTCATCGGAAACTGGCATTTGAGGGGAATAAGTGGCGGCGAAAAGAAGAGGCTGAGCATCGCCTTAGAGATCATAACACAACCCCGTCTGTTGTTTCTCGACGAGCCAACCAGTGGTCTTGACAGTGCCTCCGCCTTCTTTGTCATCCAGGCTCTCAAGAACGTTGCACGTAGCGGGAGAACTATCATTTCCTCCATTCACCAACCTAGCAGTGAGGTTTTCGCCCTCTTTGACGATCTTTTACTCTTGTCCTCCGGTGACACTATTTACTTTGGCCAAGCTGAAACTGCTGTCGAGGTATTCAAATCAGTTTGCTTACTGACTCTGTCATAAGGTAAGTGAGATGATTTGTTTTCCAACATTATTACAGTTCTTTGCCGAGACAGGATTTCCTTGCCCCGATAGAAGGAACCCTTCAGACCATTTCCTTCGTTGTATTAACTCAGATTTCGACTACATAAACACCACTTTGATGGGGTCACAGAGACTAAGAGTGAGTAAATCACAGCAACTATATGATGCTCGATCTATTTGCTTTTTAAAATCCATAATTTCTGTGTGTTTTTTAACCCTGCAGGATGTGAAAGACAGGTCTGCCCTCATGATGAATGTACCAACAGCAGAAATCAGAGGGAGGCTTCTTCAGAAGTATCACAGTTCAAAACTTGCAGCAAGAGTGAGAGCTAAGATCAAAGAAATCTCAGCTGATGTGAGTTTCATCTTTTTACATGGATTATTTTTACGGGCTTTAGCTATATTGACATAGACTATATAATGCAGGAAGGACTAGTTTTCACAAAAAGTAAAGGGAGCCAAGCAACATTCTTGAAGCAAGTTTCAACATTGACAAAACGATCATTCAAAAACATGTCACGCGATTTTGGATATTACTGGCTAAGAATTCTAATATACATAGCAGTATCCATCTGTGTAGGCTCAGTATTTCACGACGTTGGATCCGGTTACCATGCCATTTTAGCCAGAGGAGCCTGTGGTGGATTCATATCTGGTTTCATGACATTTATGACCATTGGAGGCTTCCCTTCCTTCATTGAAGAAATCAAGGTCACTTCTTTCTCTTCAACCTAAATGTAGTACAACATAGATTTGACATTGTCATTCTTAAGGCCTCTGTTTTTGTTCTATAAACAGGTTTTTTACAAAGAAAGGCTGAATGGACATTATGGTGTAGGGGTGTTTATACTTTCTAACATGATCTCTTCGTTTCCTTTCTTGGTTATAATGTCGTTCAGTTCAGTATCCATCACCTACTTCATGGTGAAGTATCACCCCGGCATCTCCCACTACATGTACGCAGTCATTGACCTTTTACTCTCCATAGCTGTCGTTGAGAGCTGCATGATGGTTGTTGCAGCACTTGTCCCCAACTTCCTCATGGGGGTCGTGGTCGGGGCCGGTTTCATCGTAAGCATATTCTATCTCCTTCAACTACACATGCATTCTAAGTTTATTTATATCATCAAAATATGGTGTTTCTTAGGGCATCATGATGGCCACAGCCGGTTTCTTCCGCCTCCTGCCCGACCTGCCCAAGATATTCTGGACATACCCCATTTCTTACCTCAACTACATGGCATGGGGCCTACAGGTGCCAATCTATACAAAACCTACATTTACTTATAGAAACAAGACTCATACTTACCAATGTGATTGCATACATTGATAGGGGGCTTACAAAAACGACATGATTGGGATGGAATTCGAGTCACGTGAGGCAGGGCAACCGAAGATGAAGGGAGAAGTAGTGCTAACATCATTGTTAGGAATCTCTCTACGTCACTCAAAGTGGTGGGACTTAGCAGCAGTTGGGGCCATTCTCATAGCCTACAGATTGCTATTCTTTTGCATTCTCAAGTTCAAGGAGAGGGCTCTCCCAATATTCCATACTTATTATGCAAAGAGGACTCTTCACCATCTCAAGAAAAGGCCCTCTTTCAGAAAAACAACACCAAACTTCCCATCTAAGAGGCACCATGTTGTCCATTCATTGTCTTCTCAAGAAGGTCTCACTTCTCCATTACACTGATCATCATCAATCTAGCTTTAATGTGTTTTTGGTTTTAAACTAGCATTGCATGTTGTTTCCCTTCTCAATATTAGTATGTGGCTGCTTCTAACAGTCACAAGAGAATGTGGAATGCTTACTGTTAAGAATTTACAGCTACTGTTATAGATTATATAATTATGATGCTTGGGTTGTATCATGCTATGTTGGTTTTACTTGAATCATAACTCTTTTTATGGGATAGTGGACGTATTTGTTTTTGTTTACTAACTAGAAAAAAAAAACAATGGATTGATAATTAGTTGGATTGGGATCTTTGATAGTATCATCCTATGTTGACTTTACTTAGAAGGTTTAACAGCAAAACTCAACAATCTCATAAACCCACTTGGACAAATCCTGTTGATGAAAGCATGTTTATGAAAGAAAGAAAAAAGGTTAAACCCAAACTTGAGTTTCATACTTTTTTAGTTGTTTTTTTGTTGATTATGTTGGAAAAAGTTGAAGTTTTTGCCCATTTTGGGGCGTATTTATGGTGGGTCCCATTGGTAAAAATGGTATCCGTTTGAAGGGGCGTGTTCTCCTCTATGAGAGCTTCAATTCGGTATATAGTTCACCTAAAATGGATCAAGGGTGAATAAGAAATTGGGAACCAAAGTAGTGGTTTTGAATCATTGATGAAGGTTTGAAATGACTATTGTCCTACATAGGAACTTTAGCAAGGTGTACACTAGTATATAATGTTTTCCACCTTATGAGGTGATTAAGATGTTAACTAAAAGGCTCTCTCTCTCTCTCGCGCGCACAGATTTGCAAATCATTTCCAAGCGAACTCAATCCAATGGACTCGTGTGCCTACGGCTTTTGGCCTTCCAGATTCCGGCTCGTGTGCCTACGGCTTTTGGCCTTCCAGATTCCGGCTCGTGTGCCTACGGCTTTTGGCCTTCCAGATTCCGGCAGTTTCAAAACTGCCGGTTTGAGCCTTGATGCCTCGTCTCTTCAGCTCTGTTTTGGAGCCTATATATAGAGAGGCTCTTTCCACAGTTCATACACCACATTCACAGTTTATACACCACATTCCAGCCTTCGTTTTTCCCTCATTTCCTTCTTCCAATTTTTCCTCGTTTTTCGGTACAAGTCAGACACTAATCTCGCTTCGCCGTGAGCTGTAGTCTCGTGCAAGTCTGCCGTGCTTGGAATCGTTGTACCCTGGGAAACAGACGTCATTATGGTCTCGTGCACCTCGGTGAGACGACGAATCTGTTTTAAGGGAACTATGCTCGCACAGACCTCTATTTTCGAACATTTCTTTATAGCCGTTTTTTACACCTTTTTCCTACAAACTTAAAATAGATTCTTTTTGAGGGATGGCTTCTAGAAACCCACCTTCCGGTACCTCTGGATATGCTACTACCGTGATCGCTGCTTCTTCAGCCCCCGCTCCCCCTAGCGTGTCGATCAACCACCTCGACAAGCCGGAAAAGTTCGATGGTTTGAACTTCAAACGGTGACAACAAAAGATGCTTTTTTACCTCACTACACAGAACCTTGCGAGGTTCTTGACTGAAACTGCACCCGTCTTGGGCGATGGTGCAGATGCGCAAGCTATCCACGCATTGGACGCTTGGAACCATTCTGATTTCCTTTACCGAAATTATATAGTAATGGTCTGGCTGATGCGTTGTACAACATGTATAGTTCGGTGAAAACAACCAATGAGTTATGGGATTCTTTGAACAAGAAATATAAGTCCGAGGATGCTGGTGCCAAGAAGTTCATCGTTGACAAGTTCTTAGACTACAAGATGGTCGATTCAAAGACTGTGATCAGTCAAGTGCAAGAGCTGCAGGTGATCTTGCATGAAATTCACTCCGAATGTATGCGACTTAGTGAATCTTTTCAGGTTGCTGCCATTATTAAAAAGTTGCCACCGGGGTGGAAAGATTTCAAGAACTACTTGAAGCACAAGAGAAAGGAGATTAACGTTGAAGAACTCATTGTTCATCTTCGTATTGAAGAAGACAATCGTGGTTCTGAAAAGAAGTTGTTTGCTCCTGAAGGTGCTAAGGCGAACGTGGTCGAGCATGGTCAAGGCTCGAGGAAAACAACAAAAAGATTTGTCTACCCGGCAAGAGGAACTTTGGACCGAAAAAGGGAAATTTTAAAAAGAAGTTTAGTGGAAACTGTTTCAATTGTGACAAACCTGGTCACAAGGCGGCGGATTGTCGAAAACCAAAAAAGAAGCAAGAAACAAACATGGTTGACAACATTACTAAGAATGTTGATAGTATGCATTTGGCTGCTGTGATTTCTGAACTCAATTTGGTTGATTTCAATCCATTGGAGTGGTGGATAGACACGAGGGTGACTCGTCACGTGTGCTCAAACAAGGAGCTTTTTAGTGAGTAGGTAGAAGTTGGACGGGATGAAAAACTGTTCTTGGATAATTCGGCTACTTTTGATGTGAAAGGCAATTGGAAAGTTGTCTTGAAGATGACCTCTGGAAAGGAGCTTACGCTCAACAACGTGCTGTTTATGCCCAACATTCGTAAAAATTTGGTGTCTGGCTCGCTGCTTATCAAGCATGGTTTTCGTATTGTCTTTGAGTCTGAAAAAGTTGTTTTGACTAAGGGTGGAATGTTTGTGGGGAAGGGATATGTGGTTGATAGGCTTTTTAAGCTTAATGTAATGGTTGTTAAACCCAAAGTTATGAATAAAATTTGGTACCCCTTCTGTTTATTTGCTTGAGTCTTCATTTTATGGCATGGTAGACTAGGACATATCAATTTTGATAACTTGCGCAGGTTAATGAATATGAAAAACATCCCAACATTCCATATAGACTCTAAATATAAATACGAAACATGTGTTGAAGCAAAGTTAACGAGGTCATCCATTCAAACTATTGAAAAAAATAGTGAACCACTAAGTTTAATTCATACGGACTTGTGTGATTTAAAAATGGTACAAACACGTGGTGGTAACAAATACTTTATCACTTTCATAGATGATTGCACTAAATACTGTGTGGTCTATCTATTGAAAGGGAAAGATGAAACAATAGAGAAATTTGTTCTATATAAAACTGAAGTGGAAAATCAGTTGAATCAAAAGATAAAAGTGTTGCGAAGTGATAGAGGTGGTGAATTTGAATCGCCTTTTGCCGATTTCTGTGCTCAGCATAGAATTAGACATGAAACGACGGCACCTTATTCACCTCAACAAAATGGTGTTGCGGAATGTAAGAATCAGACTTTAAAAGAAATGATGAATGAAATGCTCTTGAGCTCAGGTTTACCTGCGAACTTGTGGGGGGAAGTCGTGCTATCAGCTAACTATCTTTTAAATAAGGTGCCCTGCAAGAAGGTAGACAAAAGTCGTATGTTTGTGGTATGGTAGGATACCTTCCTACAAATACTTAAAAGTGTGGGGGTGTCTCGCCAAGGTTGCTATTCCTCTACCTAAGAAAGTAAAAATTGGGCCGAAAACTATTGAGTATGTTTTTATTGGATATGCACAAAACAGTAGCGCGTATCGATTTCTTGTGTTTAATTCTCAGGTTCCTGAGATCCATAAGAATACGATAATGGAGTCTCGAAATGCCTCTTTCTTTTGAGCATATGTTTCTTTATAAACCCCAAATAGAAGTTGGTACCTCGAGTAGGGTTGAGGAATCTAAAGAGGAAAAGGAACATGTTGATGAGGCTATCGAGTTTGAGCCTAGAAGAAGCAAACGAGAAAGGATTAAAAATCATTTGGTAACGATTTCCTTACCTACATGATCGAAGGAGAACCTCAAACTTATTCTGAGGCTGTGAATTCCTCCGAAGGACCTCTATGGAAAGAGGCTATTCAAAGTGAAATTGATTCCATATTGCAAAATCACACTTGAGAACTAGTGGACCTTCATCTGGAAGTAAACCACTAGGATATAAGTGGATCTTTAAGAGGAAAATGAAAGCCGATGGAACAATTGATAAGTACAAGGTTAGGCTTGTGATTAAAGGCTTTAGACTAAAATAAGGCCTTGATTACTTTGATACATATTCTCCTGTGACGAGAATAACCTCTATTAAAATGGTTTTGGCCATTGCAGCTTTGAGAAATCTCGAGGTGCATCAGATGGACGTCAAAACTACATTTTTAAGTGGAGACTTGGATGAAGAAATTTACATGGAGCAACCTGAAGGTTTTAATGCTCCCGGGCAAGAAAACAAAGTTTGCAAGTTAGTAAAGTCATTATATGGCTTGAAACAAACACCGTTGCAATGTCATGAAAATTTTGATAATGCCATGTTGAGCAATGGGTTTAAGATCAATGAGTGTGATAAGTGTGTCTATGTGAAGAATACTGAAAGTGGCTATGTCATTCTATGTCTTTATGTAGATGACATACTAATTGTTGGAAGTAATGACAAGATGGTCAAATCCACTAAAAATATGTTGAATCCAAAGTTTGACATTAAGATATGGGCTTGACAGATGTGATTCTTGGAGTTAAAATCCATAGATCACAAGACGGCTTTGTGTTGAGCCAATCACATTATATTGATAAAATTCTTGAGAAGTTTGGCAAAGATGATACGTCTGTTGCTAGGACTCCGATAGATCCGAGTCAACATCTTTCGAAAAATCGAGGAGATGAAATATCTCAAATCGAGTATGCTAGGATAATCGGGAGTCTTATGTACTTGATGAGCTGCATGAGGCCTGATATTGCTTATGCAGTAAGTAGACTGAGTAGGTACACGAGCAATCCAGGAAACGATCACTGGAAAGTGATTGTAAGAGTGCTCAGATATTTGAGATTTACTCGCAATTTTGGTCTGCATTATGGGAGATATCCAGCTGTAGTTGAAGGCTACAGTGATGCAAATTGGATATCTGATATGAAGGACTCGAAATCCACCAGTGGTTATGTTTTCACACTTAGTAGGACAACTATTGCATGGAAGTCTTCAAAACAAACTGTTATTGCACATTCCACTATGGAATCCGAGTTTATAGCTCTGGATAAATGTGGAGAAGAAGCTGAGTGGATTCAGTCAGGTTTTAGAAGACATCCCAATGTGGTCGAAACCTGTGCCTGCAATTTGTGTTTATTGTGACAGCCAATCGGCTATTGGAAGGGCACAAAGTCACATGTATAATGGTAAGTCTAGACATATACGTCGAAGACATAATACCATTAGGCAACTACTCTCTACAAGAGATATCTCTCTTGACTATAGAAAGTCAAAAGATAATCTTGCCGATCTATTAACCAAAGGGTTAAGTAGAGATATAGTTGCAAAATCATCGAGAGGGATGGGGTTAAAGCCTTTTGGGAAAAAGGTTGAGACAAAAGAAAACCCAACCTAGTTGACTGGAGATCCCAAGATCTAGGTTCAATGGGACAACCTAGTTGTCAAAGCCTCACAGACCACTGTAGGGAAGCTATTCTCGAGAACCCATTCCTAGGATGATACAGTGGTGTTGTGGGAAATTAGGGTAAGCTTAAAGCTTTTAATGGTTTAAAATAAAGTGGAGTTAGACACTCTAAAAAAATCACCTATGTGAGAAATAAGTGGGGCCGCTTCAAAGGGAGTTGTGAAAAGCTCAATTCCTAGAAATTCTCACAGAACCAGGTAGATGTTCATGGCCTTAACGAACATACCCATGAGAACTGAGAAGTGTCAGGAAGAGTTCTGAGTGTAATGCATCATCATTTACACCGATGGGAAATCAATTCAAAAACATCGTGTCTACTGATTGCCTAGTAAAGTAAATGTGTTTCACAAGGGAAGGTTCAAAGGGTTACACCTACCTATCCTGTGCAGAACTCAACTGTTAACTTGTACCTTTCCTTGTCTGTGTCAATTTTCATTCATGTGGGGGACTGTTGGAAAAAGTTGAAGTTTTTGCCCATTTTGGGGCGTATTTATGGTGGGTCCCATTTGGTAAAAATGGTATCCGTTTGAAGGGGCATGTTCTCCCCCGTGAGAGCTTCGATTCAGTATATAGTTCACCCAAAATAGATCAAGGGTAAATGAGAAATTGGGAGCCGAAGTAGTGGTTTTGGATCATTGATGAAGCTTGGAAATGGCTATTGTTCCACATAGGAACTTTAGCAAGGTGTACACTAGTATATAATGTTTTCCACCTTATGAGGTGGTTAAGATGTTAACTAAAAGGCTATATCTCTCTCGATCATTCGCGCGCAGGGGGTTGTAAATCATTTCCAAGCGAGCTCAATCCAATGGACTCGTGTGCTTGTGTACACAAAGGGCGGGCCTGGCCCGGTTCCTTTTGCCACCCGACCCGGTCCATGCCTCTTCAACTTCCGGTGACTTTTAGCCTTCCAGATTTCGGTAGTTTCGAAACTGCTGGTTTGAGCCTTGATGGCTCGTCTCTTCAGCTCGGTTTTGGATCCTATATATAGAGAGGCTCTTTCCACAGTTCATACACCACATTCCAGCCTTCATTTTTCCCTCTTTTCTTTCTTCCGGTTTTTCCTTGTTTTTCGGTATAAGTCAGGCGCTAATCTCTGTTCGCCGTGAGCTGCAGTCTCGTGCAAGTCTGCCGTGCTCGTAATCGTTGTACCCTGTGAAACAGACGTCATTACGGTCTCGTGCACCTCGGTGAGACGATGAATCTGTTTTAAGGGTATTGTGCTCGCACATGCCTCGATTTTTGAACGTTTCTTTATAGTCGTTTTTCGCACCTTTTTCCTACAAATTATACCCTATTGGGTTATGGTGATTCGTAAACTCTAGTTTGAAGGTACAAATGAATATAGATAGAATAGATCTGATTTTGTTCACATGATCTATGACGGAACTGATTAAGTTCTAATGATACATGCTAATGTGGATGGTATGACAATAATGGTGAAAATGTCTGAGGTTTCAAATCATGGTGAAAGATTGTTTGAACATTATTAAAGTATATGGAACTCGACAGTAGTAGAAGAATTCCTTCAATTTCTCATGTTCGAAATTAAATGAACCTCAACCAACATTATTCAAATAGTTTATTGCTTCCAATTTTACCCCATCTAGTAGTTTAAGGCAAACATAGTAAGATTGTGATTTAGGTTATAGATCAGGTTGTGGAGGTTGGAAGCAGAATGTCAGGAGACAAATTAAGAAGATATGAACATGAAAAGGATGTGTTGCAATTAGGTATGCTAACTCATACAATAGAGTTTCACAAATTTCAGTAAGAGTTAGAAAACAAACTATTTCTTGAGACAGTACCACAATGTAAAAACGAAGAACACAATATTTCCTTCTCTTCACTAAATCACCAACTAAAATAATTCAAGCTATTTGAACTCTTCGGAGCTACTAATCTTTAAACGGTCTTGGATATGTCGTTAGTGACATTAAGCTTCAAAACATATGTTGTTGTAGAGTAACCTTCAGAGGTTGCTGCAGTCATGGACGGACCTGTATTAGGGCTAGGGGGCACTGGGCCAGCCTGAAATTTTCAAATTCAATAGGGGTAATATAGTAATTTCACAATTTTTATTAAAAACAAAAAGAAAAAATATTGAGCAAATAGTTATGGCCAAGGTTTCCATTCTGCAACTGGGCCCATTCCTCTCTTACCTTCCTCATAATAATTTTTCCTTATTTCTTTAGAGTAAGTCTTGTGTTCTCACGGATCTCATTCCGTGAGACGAGTCAACCCGACCCGATCAAAGGTCAACGGTTAAAGTCAAAAGTCAACGATCAACGGCCGGTCAACGTCGTTGACCAAAAAGTATTACATGTCATGCATAAAAGTATTACATGTCATACATAAAAGTATTACATTCATAATGTAATACTGTTATTCTACTCACATAATACTTCTATGTGTATCATGTGATACTTTTAATTAGTAATACATACTACATATAAAAGTATTACATGATATATATAAAAGTATTACTTGTTGATTTCAATAGTATTACATGTTGCACACAAAAACATTACATTATGAGAGTATTACTTGTTGATTTCAATAGTATTAAATGTTGTCATAAAAGTATTACATTTGTGTATTAGACAATATTTATCTATATCATCTAATACTTCATATTATTACATGATATACATAAAAATATTACTTGTTGATTTCAATAGTATTACATGTTACACATAAAAATATCAATGATATATATAAAAATATTACTTGTTTATTTCAATAGTATTACATGTTGCACACAAAAGTATTACATTATGAGAGTATTACTTGTTGATTTCAATAGTATTAAATGTTGTACATAAAAGTATTACATTTGTGTATTAGACAATATTTATCTATATCATCTAATACTTCATATTATTACATGATATACATAAAAATATTACTTGTTGATCTCAATAGTATTACATGTTACACATAAAAGTATCAATGATATATATAAAAGTATTACTTGTTGATTTCAATAGTATTACATGTTGCACATAAAAGTATTACATGTTGCACATACAAGTATTGCATGATGTTATGTTTTTATAATGTAATAATATTTTTGTGTGTATTAGGTAATATACTTTTATATATCATTTAGTACTCCATAATGTAATATTTTCATGTATATTAGGTGATATTTTTCTATAGATCGGATAATACTTTTACGTTATATACATATAACTAGTAGTATACCCGCGTGATGCGCGGTTTATTATTTATTATGACAAATACGATAATTAATAATATAATAAATTTATTATATTAAAATATTACTCATGAGATCTTATTATTTTGAGATTTGTAAAAAAATTCCCATTTTTTTTAATGATGATGATGATGACAATGACAACAACAACGACAATAACAAAAACAATAATAATAATAATAATAGTTTTGTGTTTTGTGTGCTTTAATTATAAGTGATTAATTATATTTGTTAATTTATATGTTCTATTCATATTTTTGTTCCTTTATATCTTAGAATTATATTTAATAATTTGTAAATAATTTTCTACATTTTTTTAAATGGATTTATTTACAAACACTGTATTTATTCAAAAACTTAGTTTATATTTAAAAAATTTAGGTTTCAAATTTAATTTACAATTAAAACAATATTTTTTTTAGAATTTTGAAACCATTTTAAAATCTTTTTTCTTATAGTTATATCTATTGAATATATGTTTGAATTTATTTTTAAATGTTATTTGTGGATTTTTTTAGATTAACCTCACAACATTATTAGATTATTATTAGTTTTACTTTCAAATTTAATTATTATTTTTAATAATTTTATAATAGTTTTTAAACTTTTAAACATTTTACAGCCCTCGTAAAATGAAATTTAGCTTTTAGACCTATGTTTCACATTTATATATTAAAATTACAGAATTTTCAAATTTTTTAATTTTTGACAGTGTTTAAATTTCATTATTTTCAGATTTTTTAATTATATCATTAAGACATAATCATATAATAATATCATCCAAAATAATTTCATCTATTTCATTTTACCCCTATATTAAATTAAAAGACTACTTATTATATTTAAAATATATATGAAGCTTGTTCTATAAGATTCTCAAAGTTTTTTAGTTTTTTTTCCCACAAATTTTCTATTGGTCAATGACAATTCAGTAATTATCTCCAATTTTACAATTGAGTGGCAAATATGTAAAATTTGTCAACTTCTTTCTTTTTATATAATATAGATGCAAAATATATTACAAAAGTATTAGATGTTATATAGAAAAATATTACCTAATACACATAAAAGTATTATATATTTTCATACACTCTAACCAAATCCAAAATCATACTATTTTACAAAAGTATTACATAATATATTGAAAAGTAATATCTAAAACACACAAAAATATTACTCCCTCCGTCCCGGTTAAGTTTGCCTACTTTCCGTTTTTGGACGTCCCACTTAACTTTGCCAGCCCAAAAATGGCAACAAAAAAAGTCAACATTTTACTACTCTACACTCAAAAAGCATACATTAATTACAAAATTGCCACTCAAAAACATTAAAATAACACATCACATCAAAGTCAACAGTTTTTTCTTAGTATTCGTGCCGGTCAAACGCGGCAAACTTAACCGGGAAGGAGGGAGTACATAATTTTTCAAAACTTTGTCACACATGATACACATAAAAGTATTATCTTATAAAAGTAAAAGTACTACATTCATAATGTAATATTTTTATGTATGTCGTGTACTACTTTTACATATAATATGTAATTTTTGGTCAACGGCGTTGACTTTTGACTGTTGACTTTTAACTTTGACTTTGACTGTTGGCTTTTGACCGGGTCGGGTTGACCCGTCTTATGGAATGAGATCCGTGAGATTGTCTCATACAAGAATTTGTCATTTTTTAACAACACAAATCCTAAATTATACAATTTTTCTTTCATTTGTTTCTTCATCTAATTTTAATAAAAAGTGACATCTTTATATTATTTTTTACCATTTTTTCTTCATTATTATTATTTATTTATCATGCCTTATATTATATATGAGATTTCTTATTTAGTTGGAAAATGTTGATAAATAATTTTACTTTTTATTTACGCATTCTCTATATATCTCTTATAAGGTTATGAAAAAAAATTCTTTGTGGTATGTGATAACTTATTTTTTTGAATGACTAAATTATTTTGTTGCTTAAATTATTATAAGATTTGTTTTTTAGAAAAAAAAAAGAAATATTCTTCTAAAATTATTAGCTCTTGTATTTTAATAATGATAATCAATATTTAACTTTTGATAAATATATAAATAGCTTATATCAAACATTTATTAAATGAAGAAGATTATATAAAATCTTTTGTTTTAAGTCTGTGACAAAACTTATCATTAAGCTCTCAAACTTTCAAGTATATTTTTATTGTGTTTTACTAATCTACTTAAATCTTGATATTTCAAAATTTCTTACTAAATCTCATTTTCTTTTATCTACAAGTTCTTGAACATTTAATTTATTTTATAATCTTTCTATATTCTTTCTATATTTCTATAAACATTTATGAAAATACACTATGAAAAATTATGACTGACCGTAGATTATGAGAAATAGAAGAGAATTGTTGTATAATATTGATTTTATCAAAATCAGGATACATTATAATAGTTTTTTTACTTATTGACTTGGACCCCCTCGATTGAAATCCTGGGTCCGTCACATGCTGCAGTGATCTTCATGCCTTAGTGAATTTTTCGATATCTTCAACCCAACAACCTATCTAACTTTATAATCTATCTCATTTAAACAGTGTGAGAAATATGGTACTCTATTTTCCTATTTTATATATAGACTTTTGTCTCATCAAAACTAAACACTTAAATTCGTAACAGAGACATTGTTTTTACCTTAAATGTTTGGGATAATTTATATTTAAGGTGAAAGAAGTTTTAGTATTTAAATGTACTCTATGCTATTGTACATGATGATTGATGAATCTTTTTACATTCTGGTAGTTTGATATTTTATAAAGTATTATAAACCTATATTACATTTTAAACCTCTATGTTTTAATAATATAATAATATTTATGTTATTATAATTTAACTAGTCTACCACCCGTGATTATTTAATAATAAAATTTATGTTAGAATAATATTAATTATATATTAATTTTTGTATTTATGAAACATTTGATTGAGTTTAGCACGGGTTATAGATAATAAAATCTTATGAAATAATCTTAATTCTGTATTACAATTTATTTTTGATATTTATGAAACATTTGATTGAGCTTGTGAGCCCCTTTTAGGCTCTAATAAGAAATTTAAGAATTTCAGGGATTGTTCTGACATATATTTTTAAATTATTGCATGATTTTTTTTAATTTTAATGATCAATTGTATAATTATGGTTTGTTGGATTGTTGAATATATATAAAATTTATAGATGAGTTTATTACTTTTTATGCCCCGTAAAGTAGGGGGTCTGGCAATCTCGGACATTATTATATCGGGTTGGCCAATTTGGACATTATTGTTCAAAAATTAGCAATTTATGCCCAATTTCAGCCCGAATGGCTTATTTGGGCTCAAATCGCACGTGCTGTGCACGTGTGGCTAGCAATTCGGACTTTTCGGGCCAATTTAGCTAATGTGGCAATTATTTTATATTTAAATGTTATTTAATTGTACACATTAATGCCACTTGGATATAAAATGGTGATGTGGAAATAAAAACATAAAATAAACATTAAAATTTATTAAAAGAAAAGTAAAATTAAAATGAGTTAATAAAATTTAAAAAAATTATCATCTAATTCTTCATCATCCTCTTCATCCCTACGTTGCCGTTGCCGGAATCCGACCACCACCGTTGCCGCTGCCGCCGTCTGAATCTCCCAACAACGACTACTCTTATCTTCGTCACTTCGCTACCACCACCACTACCACCGCAAATTCTCTTTTTCTCTAAATTACAGCCGCCACCACCACCACCACCACATCTCAGATGTACAAATCCCACCGCCGTCTTGGATCGAGGATAGCAGGCTGTCGGCGGCGGCGGAGGGGCAGCAGTGAACCGAAATAAACAGCAGCAATTAATGGAAACAAAACTTAATTTTGTTACTCAGTTCTACAACTTCTCGATCCAATTTTTGGATGGAGACAAGCCGATTAAGAAGATCAAGACGGCGGATCTCTCGGCGCTCAATTAAGACGGCGACAACAGAGAGACGAGAGAAGCAACAGCGAGATGAGAGAAGATCAAGACGGCGCCGCCGCGTGGATGCGAGAGCAGAGAGACGACGACGACGAGAGAGACGAGAGAAGATAGAGATGAGAGGGGAGGGGAAGGGGGCTGCTGGGTGGGGGTAGGGCGGCGGAAACGGAAAGGGAAAGGGGAAGCAATAGCGAGAGAGAGGACTGCAGCTATGTCGGTGGAGACGAGGAAGTGGCGGAGGAGAGGGAAAATGGAGTCGTGAAAACTCCGACGCGGTGGTGGAGCGCCGCCGCGTGGATGTGAGAGCAGAGAGACGACGACGACGAGAGAGACGAGAGAAGATAGAGATGGGGGGGGGAAGGGGGTGGCTGGGTCGAGGAAGGGTGGCGGAAACGGAAAGGGAAAGGGAAAGGGGAAAGAGAAGGAGAAGATGCGTAAACTTTTGAGTTTTACTTTTTTTTTTTCTTAAAAAATGTTTTTAATTTTTTTTATTTTTTGATTTTTATTTTTATTTTTGCTTTATTTTTATTCCATGTCAGCTAAATTGGCCCGAAAAGCCCGAATTGCTAGCCACACATGCACAATACGTGCGATTTGAGCCCAAATAAGCCATTCGGGCTGAAATTGGGCATAAATTGCTAATTTTTGAACAATAATGTCCAAATTGGCCAGCCCGATATAATAATGTCCGAGATTGCCAGACCCCTTACTTTACGGGGCATAAAAAGTAATAAACTCTTTATAGATAGTTGCAAATTTCATGCTATACGGAAATAGATGTACGATATCATAATACATGTATTTCATTAGTGAGGTGTATATATACTCTTTTTGTACATTTAATATAAAAAATATTCAATTTAATATTGTTTTGGAGGTATTTTGAGACATAAAATATATGAAGTACACATGTTTCGCATTATTTGTTTGGTTAATTTACATGACAGGTATAAAACTAACAGATATAATATAACAACAAATTTTGCATTTCCAAAGCTCTTTTATATTAAATAATTTAATTCAAAATTCATCACTAATTTCATTTAAACCTACTTTTTTAGTAATTACTATTCATGAAATTTGAATACACTATAAATCCGATTAGATTTGAAATACATTTATTTTAAATTTTATATTTCAAATAAGTTTATTCAAACACAATTGAGTAAATTTTGTCTTGAATAACTTCGACCAAAAAAACAAAAAATGATTCAGTTTGAACCTTCATTTTTTTTTTATAAGACTCAACATGAACTCGATCAGTTGACCCCGTTTTTTATGAACATTATGAATATAGTATCAACCTATAAACCTGAACCATGCAGTGACATTATTTTCAATTTCAATTGTAATTTTCTCCATACCAATTATTGTCAAGAAACCTCTACAATAATGAGTCTCGAGCAGTTTATTTAAACAAAAGGCCCGACCAATTTATTAACAAACTACTTGATGGTTGGTTTATCAGAAATAGAAATTCAACAATGAAAACCATATGAATAAGAGCCGATCGAGACAACAGAGTATGCCAGCAAATAATAGACTATACACAAAAAACCGGGGTATTTCTAACATAACGTAAATGTATCTCTAACTTAATGTAAAATATGAAATCAGGATACAAAGGGTATCTCTAACATAAGGTAAACATATCTCTAACATAAGGTAAATGTATGTCACCAGAAGTCAATTTGGGTGGATTTGAGCGCATCCACCTAGATGCGTAGGAGCGCATGAGGGCGAGCAGGACTCGTGTGGGAGTGCGTATTTGGACGCGTGAACGGATCAACCTGGGTGCATGAATTTGACTGATATAAGTATCTGTGATACACAAAATTGTGATGAAACTCAAATAAGGCTTTTTTTTTTTGGGAAAATTTCACATTTGGTATCCGAAAATAGACTGTATTTCAGATCGGGTACCCCAAAGTTCGAGTTCATTAATTTAGTCCCTAAGTTTTTCAAAATCCATCAAATTTAGTACCCGCCGTTAAAAATTCGTCCAAACTGACAGAAGTTAACTACCATGAAGGTTTTTGTGCGAAAATTAGACGGGAAACCCTAATTTTTCCCCCAAATCGTGCGTAGCTTCTCCTCTACTCAAAATTCGATCGATTCTGGGGTTGAATCGGTCGATTCAACCCTAATTTCCTCAATTTTGATATTCAAGATCCTCAACCTTGTTTACAATGTCCCAAAATAGTGAGTCTTCGTCAAATTCAACCCTAAAAAACCTATACAGCAAGCTAAAAAATTACCACATTTTACCAAAACCCAACTATTTACTGTAATGCGCTGGTTAATCCAGTGGAGCTTCTTCTCGCCATGGCTACACTTCAAGGTCTTGAGCTTCAAGTCAGGATCGAATCTTATAGGGTTGGGTGAATCTTGGGAGAAATAGTGATTTGGATGAAAGGGGAAGTTGCAGATTGGGGGAAGAATTAGGGATTTGGGAAAATTGGGGAAAAAATTAGGGTTCTCCGTCTAATTTTCGCACAAAACGTTCATGGTAGTTAACTTCCGTCAGTTTGGATGGATTTTTAACTGCGGGTACTAAATTTGATGGAATTTCAAAAACTGAGAGACTAAATTGATGAACTTGAACTTTAGGGTACCCGATCTAAAATATAACCTATTTTCGGGTATCAAATAATGTGAAAATTTCCCCCTTTTTAAAAAAAGAGAAAATACTCAAATTTAACACATTCACTATATTTTATGCAAAAAATAACCCCAACTAAATTCATATTCACATTTTAACCTAATAACTATAATATTTACCCAAAATAGTCATTGATTTGACATAAAGCGAATAAAAGTCAAATGACAAATTTTTTTTATCAATCTTATCAGGGAATTGTTGGAGAGACAGAGATTCTTTTTAACTTTTAACTATTTTGGGTATTCTCGTGTAGCATATTTAAGTGTTCCCAGATAAATTATTAGTGACATTTAAAAATTACAAAAATCTACATCCAACTTTTTCATTTTTTTTTCTGGCATAATTTATAGTATAGCTTTTGCATGTATTAAATTTAACACGAAAACACCAAAAATTAAGGGTTCGATTGTACACAAAAATGTTGACATAGGGTTACACGAAAATGTGTTGAAGGGCTACACAAAAATGATTAAGGTTACACGAAAATGTTGTGTAGGGTTACACAAAAATGTGAAGTTTTAAAATCAATTTTCGAATAACACTTAAATCATTTTTCGAATAACACATGTGAGTTTTTAAAATCAATTTTCAATCCACACTTATATCAATTTTCGAATAAGCACATGTTTTAAAATCAATTTTCAATGCATGCAAAAATCAATTTTCGAATAAGCACGATTTAATTTTCGAATAAGCACATGTTTTAAAATTAATTTTCAATGCATGCAAAAATCAATTTTCGAATAAGCACAATTTAATTTTCGAATAAGCACATGTTTTAAAATCAATTTTCAATGCATGCAAAAATCAATTTTCGAATAAGCACATGATTTAATTTTCGAATAAGCACATAATTTTCGAATAAGGGTTTTTAAAATCAATTTTCAATGCCACACTTAAATCACTTTTCGAATAAGAGTAATTTTCGTGTAACCCGAAAACACCAAATTTTGCTTTTGTATGTATTAAATTTAACACGAAAACACCAAAAATTAAGGGTTCAATAACAATTGTACACAAAAATGTTGACATAGGGTCACACGAAAATGTGTTGAAGGCTACATGAAAATGATTAAGGTTACACGAATTGTGTTTGCTTATTCGAAATTATGTGTGCTTATTCGAATTATGCTTGCTTATTCGAATTATTAAATTATGCTTGCTTGCTTATTCGAAAATTATTGATTGAGCTTGCTTGCTTATTCGAATTATTCGAAAATTATGCTTTAAGGTTACAGAATTTAATTATGCTTGCTTGCTTATTCGAATTATGATAAAATTTATGCTTGATTCGAAATTGTGTGCTTATTCGAAAATTATGTGTGCTTATTCGAATTCTATGTCACACATTGTGTGTGCTTATTCGAATTATTTATTCAATGTCACACATTGTGTGTGTGCTTATTCGAATTAATTTTCGAATAATCCTAATTTTTTAGGGTTATTCGAAAATAAGAGTGATAATTTTCGAATAATCTTAAAAAATTAGGGTTATTTGAAAATAAAGGTGATAATTTTTTTAAGGTTATTCGAAAATTATCACTCTTATTTTCGAATAACCCTAAAAAAATAGGGTTATTCGAAAATTATTTTAGAGTTATTCGAAAATTATCACTCTTATTTTCGAATAACCCTATATAAAATAGAGTTATTCGAAAATAAGGGTGATAATGTTTGTATAACTCTATTTTTTTAGGGTTATTCAAAAATTATATGTAATTTTCGAATAAAAGTAATTTTCTTGTAACCCTACAAGAACATTTTCACGATCGTGTAACCCTCAACATTTTCGTGTAACCCTACAATCTATATTTTTGTGTACAATTGACCACCTAATTTTTGGTATTTTCGTGTCCTATGAAGATAAGACTACATGCAACCCTAATTTTGACCTTAAACAACATACTCTTCGTGTGCAAATTCAAACCAACTTATATAAATTATGGTTTGGAAGAGAGAGGAAATGATTTTCAAGCCAAGTATTTGAAATGAGAGATACACGAAAATCATGCCTATTTGTTCCTACATTTTAACTCTATTTTTTTAGGGTTATTCAAAAATTATATGTAATTTTCGAATAAAAGTAATTTTCTTGTAACCCTACAAGAACATTTTCACGATCGTGTAACCCTCAACATTTTCGTGTAACCCTACAATCTATATTTTTGTGTACAATTGACCACCTAATTTTTGGTATTTTCGTGTCCTATGAAGATAAGACTACATGCAACCCTAATTTTGACCTTAAACAACATACTCTTCGTGTGCAAATTCAAACCAACTTATATAAATTATGGTTTGGAAGAGAGAGGAAATGATTTTCAAGCCAAGTATTTGAAATGAGAGATACACGAAAATCATGCCTATTTGTTGCTACATTTTAATCAAAAAATTGGACAATATTCCTACCATTTTACTGACAAGATTCGCTGTAATTTTCAACTTTACTTTATGTCAATCAATAACTATTTTTTGAATTTCAACCCTTATAAAAACTCAAATAAGGTTGACTAGTCAACTCAAATAAGGTTGACTACTTGCCCATGAATTTCCCACGCGTCGGGTTAGTGGGTCCCACTATCCTCCCCCCCTCTCTAACAAACAACTCCACCCAACTCTCTGACTTCATTTGTTCATCTCTTCCACTCATCATTCGGTGCAGCTTCCATCTCTCTCTCTCTCTCTCTCTCTCTCTCTCTCTCTCTCCATATATAATATAAAATGAACTCAATACAGCTTCTATTTTTTCGGACTCCCATTTCTTCCCACTACTATTCTTGACCAGGCTCTCGTCCCTCTCTCTCATCCTCTCTCGCTCTCTGGGGTGTGTATTTTGCACTGCAGAGAAATAGTAATTCATGTATAAGAGAGAGAGCACCATGTGTCCGACTCCGAGCAACGGCACCTATGTACGTGTTCTACAATTTTTATCATTATTTGATTGGTTGACTGCTGAATTTTCAACTTTTGCCTTGTTTACTTGAGTTTTTGATTTTTAGAAATATTCTGCTGTTGGCTAGGATGTTTTGGAGTTAATTGAATTCTTTCGTAGGTGCAGTAAGAAATTCTGAGATTAATCAAATCGAGAAATCTTATACTTGTAACATTGATTGCTATTATGGATCATGCTGTATGTATTTATCTTGAATTTCTACGCATTTGAATCAAATCTAAAGTTCTTATTTCTTGTTTTAACTGGAAAAGAAATGAAGAAATCTGATGTTGAAGACTGATATGCTATATTGTGAATAGGGCAATGCTGGTGATTCAGTGGCAGAAAATGGCTTTGTTGATCCTTTCTCTGTGCTGAGTTCTGAAAAATCCATCGAGGAACTTGTTCAACAGCCTCTTCTCCAGGGTATTGATGATAATCTGGTTGAGTTTTCCGAGGCTTTGAGAAGTGAGAATACAGATTCTTCATCTTTAGAAATATTTCTCTTCCTAAAAAATGTTACTAAATGTTTTATATTGACTGTAATTTAGCTGTCGCGAAGGCCCTAAGAAGGGTTACCGAGGGTAAGGCTTCTGCTCAAGCTGAAGCTGCTGAATGGAAGCGTAAATATGAATTGGCAAGGGCACATAATCTGCAGTTGGAGCAGAAAGGTTCGGTTTGCTATTTAGTATCTGTATCTCATTTCCTAATTCATGGTGTCATCTAATATGAGATGAGAGTGTGAATGTGTTGGTAACCTAATTACATTATTTCAATATTAGTTTAGGTTGAAATTAGTTTAAGTTTCATTGTGAGTTGACCGATAGCATGCAGAATGATCAAAATGACAAGCCAAAGATAGAAACAATTAGTTGGGAGTTTGGAGGTCAGTTTGCTCTAGTCTCTCAACAAATATAAGTCCTTTTTTGTCTAATGTTTCCATAAGTAGGCTGGTGAATATGAGTTAAATTTTATTAATTTGAAAATCTGTGTTGCTTCAATATCAATAACTATCAATCACGTACCATATTACATTGCAATGTTTTCTGCTGCCAACCCCTTTCGCTTTGAGTTTCATTCTATCTATGCATGTTGTAATTGGATCATGATTGAGGTATTTCACTTTATTAAATTGTTCTTTATTAGCTGACAAAAAAACTAAGATTGGTTAGATTCTCTTTAAATACGGCTTGATTGAGTGAATTTACTCTTGAAATTTCTTGAATATTGAGTATCAGTCTGCTTATATGCCTATTTGCTAGATTACTTGTTATCCATTTGGCTTGAATCTTTTTTTTTTTTCACAATAATGCAGAACTCCGCACCAATTATATCAGAATGCTAAAATGAGGGTATAGAAATGAGAATGTAAGGATTGATGTGTAGACTTACTAGACTAGATAAGCTAACAAATGAATGCATTAGAAACAAAGCAATTGTTGGCTTCAATATATGAGAGTATTCGAAAAAACATGTATAAAATAGTTTGAACGTGTACATAGGATGCCTTTAGATGCCCAGCTCACTGTATATGACATAGAAATCCATGAAATGACGATAAAAGGCGGAAGAGGAAAACCTAAAAATACTAAGAAAGAAACTATTAAAAAAGGAATGCTATATATAAATGAGAACATTTGTCTTAATTGAGCAATATTGTGAGATATGAACTATATAGCCATTCCCACATATGGGTTATATTTGTTTGTTGTTTTGATGTAGTACTCATCATATAATTATATGGTTGATTGTTGCCGCTTTGATCATGTAATTGATGAAAGCTAAGATATATATATATATATATATATATATATATATATATATTGAAACGAAACAATAAATTCTATTACAAAAATAGTTGAACAATGCAAGGGTTCAGGGTCTAGGAGCACCAAAAACGTCACGAGCTAAAAGGACAAGCCTATAGGATATAACTCCAATCTCTAACTTAATTTGAAAAAAAGGACACTTTAAATTCTCTATGACTTGAAATCCACAAAGGTACCATAATATCATTCCATCCCAAAATTTCCACCACAATCTCTTGAGAATTCTCAAAGATTCGATTATTCCTTTACAACCAATTTGACGTTGATAAAGCTGGAACTATCACTCCCCAGTACCCACAGTGCCTTCCTTCTCTTGTTGATGAAGCCACTAATGTTTGAAAGAAGCAAATCAAAATTGATTGTGGTAAGACCTGGGCTAAGCCCAGTTTGTTTAGAACCTGTACCATAAACAGAGGGAAAAAGGATAGTGCAGGACACACCAATTAGGGGATAAAAGGAAACAGGGACATCTCTTTTTAATCAATCAATGGTGAACAATTTCAGGAAGACCTGTCAACCATGAAATTATATGCACCTTCTTAGGTACAGGAACCTTCACACACATGAAGAGGAATCTGCTCTCTTCGAAAGAAGGGAAGGAAGAAAGATTTTCAAGACAACATCCCAGATGGTTCCAACACCTAACTTCATCAATGTTCCTACTGCATTGCTGGTTTGGCCTATCAAGTACTTGTGCATTTGGCATCAATATTCTGCATTAAGTTTGCAGTTCCTTTTGGTATTATATCAAAGTTAACCTGCCACCTCTTGATAGAAAAGCTTTCTTCTAACTGGCCAGCTTCTTTGACATCTTAC
This sequence comes from Scutellaria baicalensis, assembly GCA_005771605.1. Taxonomy (NCBI): domain Eukaryota; kingdom Viridiplantae; phylum Streptophyta; class Magnoliopsida; order Lamiales; family Lamiaceae; genus Scutellaria; species Scutellaria baicalensis. The sequence goes on along the minus strand of CM016723.1, from coordinate 32,404,408 downwards.
TCAAAACAGGCTCCCAAAATGACATTTTTTAAAAATTTTCCTCCCAGAGGCAGTTCCACTCTGGGCCAAATGCCAGCCACACATCCAATGGATTCTGCTAATCTTGTTACTTTGTTTTCCTCCTCATTGATGCCCAACAATGTTCACTTGTCCAAGTTGGTCCTTAATCCTTACATGTAGGAAAAATATCCAAGGTTCTTAAGAAGCCATCGAAGATATTGCCGTTCTGACTTGAGGAAAAGAGCATGTCATCCACCAAATTGGGAAACTACAACTTTGTCCCTGCCAACCTCCAATCCTCTCACATGTGACTTATCCTTTATTAACCAAACTGCTCATTGTTGACCACCAAATTGGAGCAGAAGGGGGAAAGTGGGTCTCCTTGTCTCAAACTGTGACCCCAAAATTTGCCTCTTGGTCTTTCCTTAATGATGAGAGACAAATTAGCCAAGACAGGTATCCATGGATCCATTGATTGCTGAATCCCTTTTCTGAAGTAAAAAATCTACAAAACCTCATTCGACACGGTTATATGCCATAGCGAAGTCAATTTTGAAGGCCAAACCTTTCTTTCCCTGACACCTGTATTCTTCAACCACCTCATCTGCAATCAATGAAGAATCTAAAATCTTTTTACCCATGATAAAAGCACTCTGTGGCAGTCAATTGTCTCATGCAACACTTCCTTGCATCCTGGTGATGAGACCTTGGCAATTAACCAAAAGCTAAAGATTCTTTAATATTACATTTACTGTACAATTTCACATCATAAACATTTTAACATTTGAAAACATGATTTCTTTTCATTTCATCATCTCCTATGACAGTTGTATTTTTGCTCTTAGAGTTTTTACCTAATCATACATGACAGCTCCTTCTGAGTTTATTAAGGAGGCAGCTGAAGTTGATTTGACAATGTCAACAACATGGTCATTTTTATTTCTAAAAAGCAAATGTTCAGTGAATCAGTGCATTATGATCCTATGAAACTTCGTTTACTCTCTTCTATTGCTCATTATAGGTTTCCTCTAGGTGGATCTATTGTTTGTGCATTATGTTGCCCTAATTGCCAGTTTCATCTTTCTTTCTCTTTTCTGTACTTTGTTTAGCTTTGAACTTCGTTAGTTTGGTATCATGATAGAAATAAGTATATTTAATCTTTAAATTCCTAAACAAGCTTGTTGATCTTACATAGATTAAATCAAGCTGTCAGTGGGGTTTTATAGGTTGCAAATCATGCAAAAAATTATAGGAGCAGGTTAAATCAAGTGATAACATTTAGTACAGGACACTGGAATAAAATAAACATGGGTGCTTAGTTTGAGATTCTTGTAGAGATATCCTCAGTTTTGTCAAATATGTGGTCTTATGGTGTGTGAGCATCCCAGACACTGAAAGATTAAGATGAATTCATTATAATTTATCTTGTATAGTTTTCTGATGTGATGTTGCAAGGATTTTTTTTTTTAACATTCCCCTAGTATGCGATTGATTCTTTTTTGTCATATAAATTCTAAATCTCAGCTTCATTTGCTCATTTTCACATTGAATGCTTATTTCTTGGCAGTGCTGTCAATAGGTGAATGCAACAAGTCAAATAATAGAACAGCCAAAGACTTGGAAGACCAAATGTCAGATGAAAATAGTGATCAATGTGAGTTATGCAGTGGGAAAAATGATATTTGCTCTCATGAGGTTCTTCGAGACGGTGAACTTGATTCTGATTCCTCTTCCACTTCCACTTCAAATAAGATGATGAAGAAGGTGTGTCATAACATCCTTCAATTCCAGTTTGCCAATAGATTTTTGGAAAATAAATGTGCATTTGTTGTATTATAAGTTGCATAGGTTGAGAATAGTTAGAGGGTTTTTGTGTAAGCTTATTTTAAATATCTATAAGTATGTATGTTAGGACGAGCATTAGTGATTTTTGTAAGTCTTGGATTTTGCAAAATTTGAAGATTAATCTTGTGTTTGTTTTGAGATTTTGTAGAGTAGAATTTTAGTTTAGATGTCACATTACATAGGGAATAGTTCAAAAAACATAGACGTAGTTATGTTATTTTATTGTGAAAAAGTTATTTGAATAATGAGTTTTTTAAACTCCTGCATTTGATTTGGTTTGATTTAGTAACCAAAAGCAAATGTTGGTAACAATTTTCATATTTCCAAAATTTGTTTTGATTGCCAGGAAATTTGGACACTTGGAAAAAAATGATTGGTTGGTGAAAATTTATATTAAAATGGTTAAGTATCTATCTATTTATTTTTTTATTTTATGAATTGAATTTAGGCATCATTTAAGCTGTCATGGTACTGCAAGGGTGAAAAATCTGATCGCCACAAACATGACATTGTGTCTTTTGAGAAAGGTAATATAACAACTGCGGAGCGCAGCAGTAAACAGGTATAGCTATTTTCATCTATTATTCCATTGTTCTGCATTCTATTACTCAAAGCTTACTGTCAAAAATGTAAGTTTCTTCTAACAATCAAGTATTGTAAGCTAATCTTTTGTCCTTCATATATTTTTGTTTCAGATTTCCTTGAAGTGGGAATCGCCTCCCCTGACTGTGCTTATCTTGACCAAGCCAAATTCTAAATCTGTCAAAATCTTATGTCTGGAAATGGTCAGGTAGGACTTGATATTATATTTTCTGTTCCTGTAATTAATTGACACATACTTAGTTTTATAAAATGTTGGTTAGAAAATGAAACGGAATTCAGCTTTTTAAATTTATCAGCCCCATAAACTTGGTGACTAGCAGAGAAAAGCTTGAATGTTATAATGTGCACTTATAAGACTAGTTGTTTAGCGCAAGAACAAGTGACTGATGTGTGCAATGTTAATAATGAAATATCCTGAAGAAATTTGCTTCTTTTGATGCATTGTTACCTTTTGAAGTTTGTCTGGATGGAAAGGTGAAATGAGCCTTCACTTTTTTTTTTAATCAAAATGTTGTATGTTAAGTTTCAAAAAACCATTCATGATGTAATTGTCTCTAATCTAATATGCTCAATTTTTCTACCTTTCTGTAAAGAAAGTTAATCATCTGTAATGTAATCTATATTAAGATAATTCTTTGGTATTATATTTCTTTTTTTCGTGAAATTGAGCAAATAAAATAAATTGTCTTACATATACAATCAAATTTAAATAGAGAAAAAATAGATATATAATTTTGTATGTTTCTTCATCTCCTGAAAATTCCACTTTCACTAAAAATTCCAGTTGTGTCACATTCTAAGGAATATTTTGATAATTTTATAAGAAAATCTTTCTGTGATAAATTCAATGATAAGAACAAAAAAACAAAGAACTGAAGAAAAATGATAAAATGGATTATCATATGAATATTTCATGTTGATAGATGGAGATATTCTATATCCTCAAATAGATACTCATATTTCGAATAAGAAATTTCAAATTCAATTAATTAATAATAACTACGAATTCATAATAATTACAAGTATAATGGATTGATATTTATTTTCCATTTTGGAACTCTTAAGTATGTTAAGAGACTATGTTGGACATTAGTGTGACAGACTAAGTTACTGTATGATGTAGTGCTAAGACGTTTGAACATAAAATGTGCTGCTTTATCATGACTTTGGACTGAGTTATTACTTGATAAGTGGTGAATCTGTTCGACCTGAGGAACTCTTTTATCTCCTCTGCAGATGGTTGAAAGAGCACAAAAAGTTAAATATATTTGTGGAGCCACGAGTGAAGGCTGAGCTTCTGACAGAATCGTCATACTATACCTTCGTACAGACCTGGCTGAATGGTCAGCTAACTTTTCCTTTAAAAGTTCATAGAAGATTGATGCTCTTTTGATTCCCTTTTTCTCACTCTTAATACGGTTGACTCTCAATATGCAGTCTAACAGGAGCCTTATTGCATCATACAACTTCTGTCATGTTACTTGCTTCCTTTTATGATTTAATATTTTACCTATTATTACTATTAGCATCTACGTTGCTTTCGAGATATAGTGAGATTCTAGGCATATCTTGTCTGCTAAATATCTGCAATGTTTTCTACCACTGCGAAGTACGGTGAACAGATGAATTGGATGACTTTCTTTTGTATTTATTGGAAATCTGGTGATTTCTGTTTCATTGAAAAATTGTCTTTAAACTGAGTATGTAAGTCCATATATAGAAAGAACTGAGTCGGACAATTGGTCAGTAAAAATAGTTGGATACATTAAGATGTGAGTCAGCACTTTTTAGTCCACTTATGTTGGAATTCAGTGAATAATTCATGTACTGAATCTTTGTGATCAATGAAATAGATGTAGTGACTGCACTTTTATGAAGTTGGATTACAAATCCTTCAAATTTGATGATAATCTCTTTTTTTGCTAAGTTTTTAGAGATTGATGATCAAAAATAGAAGCCTGTTTAGATAAGTTTCGTGTTTGCTTATTATGAAACATTTTTGACTGTCCTCCATTCTTTCCTTTTTTATTATTGAAAAATATGAAAATATCAGAGATTATAAAATCTGTCCTTTGTTTGTCAATTGTCCCATTTATTGCTTCCACAGATAACGATGTGCTGTCCCTGCATACGAAAGTTGACCTCATTGTAACTCTTGGTGGAGATGGAACTGTCCTTTGGGTATGCCTCCTTTTAATCAACTTTCAATGCTTTCTGTTTAATATTTTCTTTAAAAATGGTACTCTCTTGTGGACTTTATAAATTCATTCCGAAGAGATGAAGAACACTATCTATTCCTCTGTACAGACTAGTGATACGAAAATTCGACTGAATGTCAATAATATATTGGAAAGATGTTTCTGGTAAGTTTTCTCAAATAAATTAATAAACAGCAGTTCCGGTTGGAATTTTGTAATCAGACCTCCTTAATAGACATGAATGTATAGATAGAAATGAAACCCAGATGGTGGTTGATTGGTTTTTACATAATGCCAAACTGGTGAGGTGTCAAAAAAAAACCATTTTCATCCAGATAACACATTTGTTCTCTTTCATTTTCAAACTAGAAACTTAAAAGTTGGAATTATGATATCTAATTAGTTAGTGGACACATTGCACTTTTGGTCATTTAAACAAATAAGATTTTCTTCATTTTTGCAGGCTGCCTCTATGTTCAAAGGTCCAGTTCCGCCAATTGTGCCATTTTCTTTAGGCTCTCTTGGTTTCATGACCCCATTTCGTATCCTTCTCTGAAAGTGTTCCTTATGATACATGTTCACTTTCTTAGCTCTATGTAATTGCATGTAAGCCTATCTATCAACTATCTATGGAGAAACTCATCTTTGCTATCAAGTCATCTTTAACATGATTCAGACAGTGAACAATATCGTGATTATCTTACTTCAATCCTTCGTGGTCCTATAAGTATCACATTAAGGCATCGATTGCAGTGCCATATCATCAGAGATGAGGCTAAAAGTGAATTTGAGAACGAAGGACCCATGCTAGTACTCAATGAGGTGACAATTGATCGTGGGATTTCATCGTTCCTCACAAATTTGGAATGCTATTGTGATAACTCGTTTGTGACCTGCGTACAAGGGGACGGTCTGATTTTGTCAACAACATCTGGGAGCACAGCATATTCCCTTGCGGCTGGAGGATCTATGGTACATCCACAGGTATTTCGTCCCACCATTTCTTATTTGATCCATTATTATGCACTACAAACAACATTTGCATATTGAATTTTGGAAGATCTGCATAGAGATAAATATTTGAAGGAAAAAAATTACAAAATTAAGGGCCCAACCGGGTTCGAACCGGTGACCTCTTGATCTGCAGTCAAATGCTCTACCACTGAGCTATGGACCCATTGGTTGACATTCATTCCCCGAACTAATTTATTTAGTACCTAATATTGATGCTCATATTACATATACATGTGTGCTAAATGAGGTTAGGGGCAAGCTAAACAGTAATATAGTTGGTAGTCACACATTAGTCCCAGTGAATAGTGATGGCCAAGGCATCTCATCTCAAGGTATCAAAAATTCATTCATGTTGCAATTTTGGATTGAGGGATTTGAAATATAAAAATCTAAAATGAATTAAATTCTAATTCATTCTAATTAAAATGCAAAAACTGGCTCAAAATGATTCCGGTGAATTTAAAATTCAAGTATAATCCAAAACAACCATAAATTATTTTTTGTTGTTATAAACTTCAAATCCTTCAACTTAGACGCAATCTTAGGTAGAAGCCAGTAATTCCAAATGAAATAGGAATCTAGATGGGGAATGAATTCCCTTTGGTATCTGCAGATGAAATCTTGCTATCAGTTGATCTTCATAACAATTATGTGTTATGTTTAGTTGAATTGTATCATTTGCTTTAAAATGAAATTCATGTGGGCACAATCACCTCAGATTGTTCAAAAAAATGGGTTACATGTACATCTCTATATTTGTCTCCAATACGTTACCTAAATATGTTACCTGTTATATATATATATATATATATATATGTATGTAACTGAAATTTGATGTATTTTACAGGTTCCGGGGATTCTTTTTACACCAATCTGCCCCCACTCTCTATCATTCCGGCCTTTGATATTGCCGGAGCATGTCACACTTAGAGTAGTGGTACCCTTCAATAGCAGAAGCCATGCGTGGGTTTCGTTTGATGGCAAGGATAGGAAACAGTTGGCCCCAGGAGATGCATTAGTGTGCAGCATGGCCCCTTGGCCCGTTCCCACCGCTTGTCAAGTTGATTCAACGAATGATTTTCTACGCAGCATTCATGAAGGTCTCCACTGGAATTTGAGGAAGACGCAGTCCTTCGATTCCCCTCCTGATCCTTAGTTTTACTACAAACCCCGTTAGATTAGATGAAGAAATGACACTTACATGGGAATTTTCTGCTTCTTTACTAGTAAGTACATACTAGTAAGTACCGAATTATGTACACTAAGAAAGAATGGATATAATGTGTTTGTTGATTAATGACACATGTTATACATGCAATTGAAATGTGGTATCTTTGTGAATTGAGTAATGGGAAAGAGGTACGTAAATGGAAATCACATATCATACAGTCTCATTTTATCTCATTATTTCGCATGATTATTAATTTGTGAAGTGGGATATTTTTTGGATTGAAAATGGAATCCCATTTTTCAAATAGGTCTATGTTAATTGAGAAATGGAAATGAATCTGTTTACCTGAATCTTCATGTTTCATACTGTGTCGATCTATTTTACTAAATCATATATAGAAAAATAAGTAGGGAAAATATCAGATTAATCTTCGAAAATAGGTCACCACTAATTTATAATTAGTCATAATTAATTCTGTGTGTATTCACCTCATGATTTTTGTTACTTCACCAAATTTAACTTTTTTCAAGGCTATGGAGCGAAGAAAAACAACATCAAAGGGAAGACTCCTCAACATTCGAAAAATAGTCGGATTGGAATTCGGCGATCTACTACAAGGAACGGGGTTATGGTGGGCTGTAGACTTATCCGCCACATCTTAATAGTTCTAGGTGAGTATATGCAAAGTTCATATCCCACACAAGAAAATTAAAGTAAGATTTGATGTCTTATTAATAGATTTACTTTATGATGGAATATAAACGTGTTCTCCTTATTTGATGCAACCGAGTTGTTTTTATGTGTTAGCCTCTAGGCTAACTTAAGTGACTATGACCAAGCGAGCATGTGCACGTTGCACTCGCCGCATCGGGCTATTTAAATGTACATTGCGCCATACATGTTGTCGATGAGGCCCTAAATTTTGAAATTTAAATTGATGGCTTGGTATAAGATGGTTCAATGATGATGTGATAGCGGTACGGATCCACATGATTTTGAAAAATAGAGTTGTTCACTTTTAGATTTGATGTGCTACGTACAGTTTGAAGTTTGAAAGTTGGATTATTTTGGATATATATATGAGGTAATTTGATTTTACAAACAAAAATAAAAAGAAAAAATAGTCGAATCATAGAATGACAAGAGGTTTTGGGTTTGTGGGTCATGAAAACTACCTAACATAAGTACATAACATGATCCATGTGATCATCCTCACAAGAGAGTCATTTCTCATCCAAATTACATTGTAACTATTGATTAAGGCGATGATTAAATGTGACTACTTTTTGAGATCCATCCTTTTTTCCCTAAGGTTTAATGAGAAAAGAAGAAGATAATTGTGACTTCGAATGGTATATTTTTGCTGTATAGAGTAGACAATTAATTATTCATTGACTTGTAATTAGAAAAAGGAAAAGGGTTAAACTTGACGTGCAAAATCTTAAAGCAAAAGGTTTAATTGGTGTGCAAGACTGCAAGTATTATGCATTAAAAAGATGTACTTTATGACTTTCAACTAACCTAAAGTCTTGCACAAAATTTTAGGACTTTTTTCAATTAGACCTTTTTGGTTTCGTTAATGCTACTCCAATATTCGGAAAGAGCTATTTCATTTCCCACCACAAAATTTGCAATATTTGCATTTATTTCTTCTATTTCAATTTTCAACACTACAAGAAAAGTGCATGGTTTGTTTATTTCAAATAAAAAATAAAAAATATTAAATTTAGTTCGATAATTTAGGTCATGTTCAATTTGATGTTCCAACTTTGACTTCTTCAATTTTAGTCCTTGTAGTTGTCAATTCTTTCTTTTTTCTCTAATTCTGACTTTTTTATCGGAATAACCAAAATTGCTGACGTAGTTGTCGGAATTTGGCCGACATGTCAACAATTTTGATTATTTCGACAAAAAATGATAAAAATTGGAAAATAACAACAATATAAACAAAAAATAACATGTGAATTATATGGTTTGAGTTGTAGATAATTGGATTGTGGGTTAACTCATTTCACACAAAGTAATAAAATAATTGTGAGACGGTCTCATTAACTACTTACTCATAATATTTTCCAAAAAAAAAAAAAAAACGACTTAGCGGCCACAAATACATCTTATAACTATACAAATTTGGATTTGAACTCATGCATCTTTCTAAATACACATTATTAGTTATACATAAACCCCTTAAGAATTTGTAAAGATACATGTAAAACAATCTACTAAATAAAAAAAAAAAAAAGGCAAAAACTTATATATCCCTGGGGTATATAGGGGCACAAATCTAGGTGTTATATATATGCTCTTCAAGTGTTATATATATACTCTATAGGTGTTATGTTTCTTGGTGTTATAAATATACTCTACATGTATTATATGTGTATAAGAGTATACATGTGATACTTGAAGAGTATATACATGATACCTATAGAGTATATATTTAACACCATATGATTGATTAATTTGGGGGCACCGTGCCCCTGGGGCACACAAGTGTTACTAAAAAAAAAAAAAAAAAAAGGCCGTTGAAAATGTAACATTGGAAAAATTAAAATTTTGTCTATGAGAACGCTCATAAATTATTGATGTAGATTTGAATTCATGGAAGGTAGATTGCTATTTTTTCCACAAAATCGCAGCAATAGGTCTTTAACATTAATGATATTTTTCAGCCTGATTTTAAAAAATATTATAATTATACACTAAATTAAGTTGCACACCAAAACAAATTAAAAGGAACAAGTAAATAATGATCTTAAGGTAAAATAATTCTATGTTGATATATAGATGATAGCACCTCAAATCTCAATATCATATTTAACATAGAAACTGATGTGAGATGATCTCACTAATAGTTATTGCGATACGGAGCCTCATCATTCACAAACATGTAAATTTTAGGATTTGGGTTGTGAGTGATTGGATTATGAATTATTTTGTCTAGCACAAGCAATAAAAATCCATGCCATGTTCACACAAAAAGCACACTTTATCTAATATAGTTGTTGCCCTTTTTTCTACCAGTTAATTCCATGTAGATTATATATACTAAAAGTACATTTTAACCCTCAAAATCATATTTTTCCACCATCACAATCATTTCTCCACTATTCTACATGTGAGTTCAAGAATTTTTTTTTTACAATTTGCCAAAATTGTGCTAAAAATGTAGCAAAATTATGCTGTGCTGTAGAAAACTAATTCCTTATATTAATTGTGGTATCAAGATACCATTTATTGGATTGAAATCTCCGTTACATTTGATATTTACGTCTTCTCACATTTAATACAAGTCATGTGTTAAATAATGACGTCATTGAATACACATGTCATGTGATGATTGTTTTGAAATAAAAGATGTAACAAAATAAAACATTTAGTGTGACCATTAAGTAGCTATAATGGATTGTCATACTCTCTTTTAAATATATTATATATTCATAACATATATAACATATCCTACTATCCTATCCACCATGAGCTCATTAATATGTGTTCACTATTAACGTGTCAGACATTCAACATATCAATTTGAAAGTGTTTTTATTGTTTCAGCTCAAGTTTGCTTTCATTTGCTAAGTATTGAAAGAATCGTTCTTTCACTAATAAAATCGCGTGTATAGTTTGCTGTCTTTTTTATCTGTTTTGTTAGTTAGGCAGGAGGAGATCTCGGCCGTCGATCAGATCCAATGGCTGCGATTATTTCCAGCTTTAAAGAGTGAAAAGGAAGCGTTTCTTCACTTAAAGAAGCGCGTTCCTGGAAATGCGACTTCTCGGCTGTTATGTTTGTTGATAGCCGTTGAGCTAAGAGAGAATCTGGTCCGTTCAAGTAATCTACGGCTGATGATGAATCTTGCTGGGATAAGTCATCTTCGAACGAGCTAATCTTTGGATGAAGTTTCAGAGCTCGTTTCTCAAAGGTTTTCTTTGCTTCTTGTTGCTGCATTTAGCATTTTGATAGGTCTATAAATAGGTTTACATTTTGCGTTGTATAGTACAGTTTAACTGAGAGCATTGATAAGAGAAAGAGAGCTGCGCGTTTTAGGGTTTCTCAAGTTTTGTGAGTTGTGTTTTCAGAGAGATTGTATTGTACATTGATCTTGTTATCAATAAGAATCCCCTCCCTTATTTTCCCATGGATGTAGGCATTATTAAGCCGAACCACGTAATTGATTTGTGTGTTGTTCGTTTCTGATTTCTTGATTCGATTCTTTAAGTTTGAGTTGAGTAGCAATTTCTTGATTTGGTGGATTATTGAGCTATCAAGCTGATCTTGATTGTGAATCGAAGTGAGACTAATTCCTGACAAATTGGCGCCGTCTGTGGGAACGGAGATCACAGCCTCAAAGCAAGATGGGATCTACCAAATTTGAAGTTGATAAGTTCAATGGAGAAGGTGATTTTGGTCTGTGGAGGATCAAGATCAAAGCACTGTTGGTTCAGCATGGTTTGGAACCAGCTCTAGAAGGAATCGAGGCTCTCCCTGAAGAGTTGTCAAGCACAGAGAAATCAAGATTAATGAAAAAGGCTCATAGCACTCTAATTCTATGTTTGGGAGATAAGGTGCTAAGGGAAGTTTCAAGGGAAGAAACGGCTCAAGGAGTATGGACAAAATTGCAAAGTCTATACATGGTTAAATCATTAGCCAATAGGCTATTCATGAAGAAGAGGCTCTATGCCTATAGGATGAAGCTAGACAAGCCTGTATCTGATCAACTACAAGACTTCCAGAAGATCTTGGATGATTTGGAGAACATTGGAGCAAATTTAGCAGAAGAAGACAAAGCCTTGCTGTTACTAAGTGCTCTGCCTAGTTCTTATGAGAATTTTATTGACACTTTGCTCTATTCTAAACAGGAATGCATCACATTAGAAGAAGTTATCATAGCAGTGAAGAACAAAGAATTCACTAAGAAGGGTGGAGCCAAAGCTGATACAATTGGTGAAGGGCTTGCCATCAAACCTGGAAAGAAGAAACTAAATAACAAGCAGTCAAAATCTTCTCAAAAGAAATCTGATCCAAAGCCACAGGTAGACTCTAACAATGACATTGAAAATAATACTTGCTTCTATTGTCATAAACCAGGTCATCACAAGAAGGATTGCATCAAATACAAACAATTCCTAAAGGCTAAGGGCAGGAGACCTCAAACACATGCAAATCCCACAGTCCAATAGCAAGAATCAAGCTCAGGATATGAATCAGCTGAGGTATTAGCTATAACTCCTGAAATTTCTAATTCAGATTAGATTTTAGATTCAGGTTGTACATTCCACATGACTCCTAATCTAAAATGGTTCTCCAGCTTAGAACAAAGAAGACTAGGATCTGTCTTATTAGGAAATGATCATGTATGCTATATAGAAGGTATAGGATCTGTTATTCTTATAATGCATGATGGAGTGAAAAGAAAACTTGAGCATGTAAGATATGTCCCTGAACTGAAAAGAAACTTAATCTCATTAGGCATGTTAGACACTCAAGGCTATAAATTCACTTCACAAAATGGAAATATGAACATATTAAAAGGTTCTAAAGTTGTAATGCAAGGCTATAAGAAGCATGATCTATACTATCTAAATGGCAAAACTGAAGTTAAAAACCAGTGTAATGCATCTAAGGGTGATAGCACCAGGCTATGGCATGAAAGGCTTGGTCATATCAGCATAAAAGGTCTGCAGGAACTTTCTAAGCAAGGGAGTTTTGGAAATGATGTTATTTCTGAGCTAAGTATGTGTGAGAACTGCATATTAGGCAAGGCAAAGAGGTTGAGCTTCAACAAAGCTAGACACACTACTAGAGCTCCCCTTGAATATATTCATTCAGACCTTTGGGGTCATACAAAACTCCAACTAGAAGTGGTGGTAGGTACTTCTTATCAGTGATTGATGATTTTTCAAGGAAAGTTTGGGTATTCATGCTAAAGACTACGGATCAAACATTCCAGAAGTTTAAGGAGTGGCTTCAAGAAACTGAAAACCAAACTGGCAAGACATTGAAACACCTAAGAACAGATAATGGACTAGAATTTGTTTCAAATGAGTTCAACCAATTTTGTGCTGATAAAGGGATCATAAGACATAGGACAGTGCCTTCCACTCCACAACAGAATGGGCTTGCTGAAAGGATGAATCAAACCATCCTTAATAAGGTTAGATGCATGTTAATAAGTTCTGGTTTAGGGAAGAGTTTCTGGGGGGAAGCAATTGACACTGCAGTTCACATTATCAACAAAAGTCCTTCCTCTGCCATTAATATGAAAACTCCTGATGAAATGTGGAATGGAAAGCCACCTAACTACTCTAAATTGAGGGTATTTGGCTGCCTTGGATATGTCCATGTTAAGCAAGACAAGTTGGAGCCTAGAGCATGGAGGTGTGTTTTTCTTGGTTATCCAAAGGGAGTAAAGGGCTACAGATTATGGTGTCTAGAACCAGAAAATCAAAAGTGCATTATAGCTAAAGATGTAACCTTTGATGAGTCCTCCATACCTCTCAAAAGCTACACTCAGAATGATGACCAGAATCAATCAAATTCAGAAGCTCATAAGTCTCAGATTGAGCTGGAATTTCAGACAGAAAATCAAGAGATGCAGGTAACCATAGCTTCAGATTCAGAGGGAGAACATGATGAACATGATGGTGGAAGCAATTCAGATGATAATGAACAGCAAGACTTGGAACACTATCAACTAGTAAGGGACAGAGCAAGAAGAACCATCAAAACACCCTCCAGATTTGCTGACTCAAACTTCACTGCTTTTGTTCTCATAGCTGCTGAAGAAATGGACAATCAGCAGCCAAAAGACTATAAGGATGCTATTTCTTGCAAAAGAGAAGGACAAATGGCTTGTGGCAATTGAAGAAGAACTTCAGTCCTTGATCAAGAATAACACCTGGGAGATTGTGAATAAGCCAAACAAAAAGAAACTGATTGGGTGTAAATGGATTTTCAGAAAAAAGGTGGAGGCATCAAAAGGTGGAGCAATAAGGTACAAGACAAGATTAGTTGCTAAAGGTTTCACTCAAAAGGAGGGAGTAGACTACAATGAAATTTTTTCACCTGTAGTTAAACATTGTTCTATTAGAATATTACTTGCTCTTGTATCTCACTTTAACCTGCAGCTCCATCAAATGGATGTCACCACAGCATTCTTGCATGGGAAACTAAAGAAACAGATCTACATGAAAATTCCAGAAGGAGTACATCTTCCAGATAAAGATTCAAAAGCATGCTTGCTCAACAGATCACTCTATGGCTTAAAACAAAGTCCAAGGCAGTGGTATCTAAGGTTTGATCAATTTATGATTAAAGCAAAGTTTATTAAGAGCAAATATGATGACTGTGTATACTATAAGTATGATTCTAAGTACTATGTGTTCTTATTATTGTATGTAGATGATATGCTTATTGCTAGCAACTCTTTAGATGGTATTAACTCAGTCAAAAAGATGCTAAACACTGAATTTGAAATGAAAGATCTTGGCATAGCTAAGAGAATGTTAGGTATGGATATCATAAGAAATGAATCTGATGGTGGAGTTCTCTTACACCAAACTGATTATCTTAGGAAAGTGCTCATTAGATTCCAGATGAACCAATCTAAGATCATTAGTACTCCCATAAGTGTAGGAACAAAACTATCATATGATCAATGCCCTAAAACTCAAGAAGAAAAGACTGAAATGGATAAGATTCCATATGCTAGTGCAGTTGGAAGCATCATGTATGGAATGGTATGCTGTAGGCCAGATTTAGCTCATCCTATGAGTGTTATAAGTAGATACATGGCTGATCCAGGCTTAGAACATTGGAAGACTGTCAAGCATGTTTTAAGGTACATTAATGGAACTACTGAAACTGGCTTAAAGTTTAAAACTAAAGCAGATGAACATGAACCTATCATTGGCTATGTAGACTCTGATTTTGCTGCTAACATAGACAATAGAAAGTCTTTAACTGGTTATGTTTTTACTCTATATGGTACTGCTATAAGTTGGAAGACTAGCCAACAATCTGTAGTTGCATTAAGTACAACTGAAGCTGAGTACATAGCCTTAACTGAAGCTGTAAAAGAGTCACTTTGGCTGAAAGGTATACTGCATGAATTTGGCATAAGTCAAGCATGTGTTTCTGTGTTTTGTGATAGTCAAAGTGCCATTCATCTAGCTAAGCATCAAGGCTTTCATGAACGTACTAAACACATAGATGTAAAGCTTCAATTCATAAGAGATAAAGTTGAAAAAAAAGAAGTCAAAGTATGTAAAATTCCCACTGAAATTAACCCTGCAGATGCTTTAACCAAAGCCTTACCAGTAAAGAAGTTTAGGCTGTGTATGGATCTAATAGGTCTTGTTGGAAAACCATCTACTAATGGAACTTAAATCAGAAAGTGTAAGTGTTTTGGCAATGGAAGAGAAACTAGAGCTGAAGGTGGAGGTTTGAAAGTGTTTTTATTGTTTCAGCTCAAGTTTGCTTTCATTTGCTAAGTATTGAAAGAATCGTTCTTTCACTAATAAAATCACGTGTATAGTTTGCTGTCTTTTTTATCTGTTTTGTTAGTTAGGCAGGAGGAGATCTCGGCCGTCGATCAGATCCAATGGCTGCGATTATTTCCAGCTTTAAAGAGTGAAAAGGAAGCGCTTCTTCACTTAAAGAAGCGCGTTCCTGGAAATGCGACTTCTCGGCTGTTATGTTTGTTGATAGCCGTTGAGCTGAGAGAGAATCTGGTCCGTTCAAGTAATCTACGGCTGATGATGAATCTTGCTGGGATAAGTCATCTTCGAACGAGCTAATCTTTGGATGAAGTTTCAAAGCTCGTTTCTCAACGGTTTTCTTTGCTTCTTGTTGCTGCATTTAGCATTTTGATAGGTCTATAAATAGGTTTACATTTTGCGTTGTATAGTACAGTTTAACTGAGAGCATTGATAAGAGAAAGAGAGCTGCGCGTTTTAGGGTTTCTTAAGTTTTGTGAGTTGTGTTTTCAGAGAGATTGTATTGTACATTGATCTTGTTATCAATAAGAATCCCCTCCCTTATTTTCCCGTGGATGTAGGCATTATTAAGCCGAACCACGTAATTGATTTGTGTGTTGTTCGTTTCTGATTTCTTGATTCGATTCTTTAAGTTTGAGTTGAGTAGCAATTTCTTGATTTGGTGGAT
Organism: Scutellaria baicalensis; assembly: GCA_005771605.1. Taxonomy (NCBI): domain Eukaryota; kingdom Viridiplantae; phylum Streptophyta; class Magnoliopsida; order Lamiales; family Lamiaceae; genus Scutellaria; species Scutellaria baicalensis. The sequence goes on along the minus strand of CM016723.1, from coordinate 32,388,414 downwards.
TATTGAGCTATCAAGCTGATCTTGATTGTGAATCGAAGTGAGGCTAATTCCTGACACAATTAATTTCACTTTTCATATAATCAAAGAATGTGATCATTTCACGTCAGTGGTGTGGACATATTAAGAGTCGCCCGTCATGCTATACTGTTGTCTATTGATTAGCTAGCTAATTAACATGCATGTATCTTCTCCACATCCAAAGCCACACACACACACATATATATATATATATCAATCCTTCCGTACATTCTTCCTTGACAATTTAATCTGCAATTGCAATTAAGTTGAGAAAATGAGAGCAAGATTAAATGTGCAATGCAGTACAGTACTGTTGATAATAGCCCTAACCCTCTTTTTTCTCAACATATCCTACACAAATAGAAACCTTCTTTTTCCAGCTTCTGATTTCTTCTATCCTCTCCTACAAACTGCATCCATTTCACAGTCACATAATACCAATCCTCCCACAAATCTAAGCCACATCGTCTTTGGAATCATGGGTTCGGAGAAAGCATGGCATCACCGAAGGGCATACATCGAGTCATGGTGGCGCGCCAACATCACGCGCGGCTTACTTTTCCTAGACAAAGGCCCCTCGGAACAGCTCCTCCCATGGCCGGAAACTTCCCCTCCGTATAGGGTATCGGACGACCTCACCCGTGTTCTCAACAAATCCAATATCCGGGCACAGAGAATGGTGCATGGGATCATGGAGGTGGTGAGGGAGATGGAGGGCCAGGATGACCATCAAGATTTTAGGTGGGTGGTGATGGGGGACGATGATTCCGTATTTTTCGTGGATAATATAGTAAATGCGTTGTCGAAATATGTTCACAGGAAGTAGCATTACATAGGTGGGCATTCTGAGACTATAGTGTCCAACTATTTATTCTCATTCAATCAGGCATTTGGTGGAGGTGGGATCATGTTGAGTTATCCTCTTGCAAAAGCATTGGGTAGAGACATGGAAAATTGTCTCAAGAGATATTTGGTGTTGAATTCTGCTGATAATACAACCAGGGCTTGTATTGCTGATATTGGAGCTAATTTATCTCCCCACAAAGGAAATCACCAGGTAATTCTTATTCCTCCTTTTTATTAATTCTTCATTTTGAAAAACAGGGGGTGTTCATTCATTTAAAAAATAAAATTGAATCTTTGGTTAACCAAAAATTGAAACCGACTCAAATATGTTTGTTCGGTTTTAACGAAAAGATTCGGTTTAGTTTCGGTTTGAAAAGAAAAAAAAGATTTATGCCACATACCCCGTTGAAAATGATATTACCTCTATTTCTTAAAGGTAATCCTGATTTTCGTCCGTCCCACAAAGATAGGTTTGTTAGACCATCTCTAACCCTATAACTCAAATTTGGACTCAAATCTTGTTTTTGCCACCAAATTTGTCACCATCTCGAACCCTTTAAACTCAAATTGGAATATTCTCTTACAATATTCTTAATTTTATTTTTTAATTTTCTTTAATATCAAATATTTATTTATTTGAGTTCAAAAAAAAATTAATCATATCGATTTTAGTTATAAAAAATTATTTATGAACTATAAATCTTATTAAAAATACCAAAATTATATTATAAAATTCATCACAAATACATATTAATAAATAATCTAGTCATACAACACAATGAAAATAAATTACATATGACAAGTAAATATAAATTATATAATGATCATCACCAACATTCAGAATTATACAATTTTTCTCAAAGATGATTATAATTAATATTTCGTACATTGTATGATATTTTATTATATTTCTATTAGTTATAATTTGTGTTTATATTTAATAAATTATATAATTTACAATATAATGCTATGGTTATAAATATATAAATTATATAATGTACCAAATATCAAATATCTAGTATATAAAATCAATGCATAAAGTATAATAAGAAAAATGTGGAAATAAGTAATAAAAGAAATCAAAAAGAAAAAAAAAAGAAATTTGAGTTGTGAACACTTACTGTTCACAATGGCAAATTTGCCACCAAAATTACGGCTGGGTTGGAGAGAATTTTTCCACAAATTTGAGTTTGAGCCCACTTTTGAGTGGTGGGTTGGAGATGCTCTTATTGTATGAATATGTTTTTTTTTTTTTTTTGCAATTTTCAATTACATATAAATGTGAGGCCTGTTTTTACAAAGAGTGAGTCTTGTATGAATATGTTTTTTTTTTTTTTTTGCAATTTTCAATTACATATAAATGTGAGGCGTGTTTTTATAAAGGGGATATTTTTAAAGAGTGAGTCTTGTGTGAGACCGTCTCACGGATCCCATTCCATGAGACGGGTCAACCCGATCTGGTCAACAGTCAAAGTCAACGGTCAATGGTCAACGTCGGTCAACGATTGGTCAACGGCCAGTCAACGCCGTTGATCAAAAAGTATTACATGTCATACATAAAAGTATTACATGTTATATATAAAAGTATTACATTCATAATGTAATACTGTTATTCTACTCACATAATATTTTTATGTGTATCATATGATACTTTAAATTAGTATTACGTACTACATATAAAAGTATTACATGATATATATATATAAATATTACTTGTTTATTTCAATAGTATTACATGTTGCACACAAAAGTATTACATTATGAGAGTATTACTTGTTGATTTCAATAGTATTACATATTGTACATAAAAGTATTACATTTGTGTATTAGACAATATTTTTCTATATATCATCTAATACTTCATAGTATTACATGATAAACATAAAAATATTACTTGTTGATTTCAATAGTATTACATGTTACACATATAAGTATTACATGTTGTAAATAAAAGTATTGCACGACGTTATGTTCTAATAATGTAATAATATTTTTGTGTGTATTAGGTAATATACTTTTATATATCATTTAATACTTCATAATGTAATACTTTCATGTATATTAGGTGATACTTTTCTATAGATCAGATAATACTTTTGTATTATATACATATAATGTATAATATATTACAAAAGTATTAGATGATATATAGAAAAATATTACTTACTACACGTAAAAGTATTACATAGTATATTGAAAAGTAATACCTAAAACACACAAAAGTATTACATAATTTCTCAAAACTACACATGATACACATAAAAGTATTACCTTATAAAAGTAAAAGTATCATATTCATAATGTAATATTTTCATATATGTTGTGTACTACTTTTACATATAATATGTAATACTTTTGGTCAACGGCGTTGACCGGCCATTGACCGGTGTTGACCATCTGTTGATCGGTGTTGACTTTTGACCGTTGATCGTTGACTTTTTGACCGTTGGCTATTGACTTTTGACTTTGACCGGGTCGGGTTGACCCGTCTCACGGAATGAGATCCGTGAGACCTCACGGTCTCATACAAGAATTTGTCATTTTTAAATTGATTTGGTAGACCCCACAAAAAAATTGTTAAGCAATGTGGATACTTAATGCAGGTAGATTTATATTGGGATATTTGGGGTTTATTATCAGCTCACCCACTCTCTCCATTACTATCCCTTCACCACTTGGACATGGTGGATCCCATATTTCCCTCCAGGGACCGTTTGAACTCCACGCGCCACCTCATGACGGCGGCAAAAGTCGACCAGTCAAGGATGTTGCAGCAAACCATCTGCTATAATCGACAGATCAAGAACTGGTCCTTCTCCATATCATGGGGCTATTCTGCACAAATATACGAATCAATATTGCCACGAAGCTATTTGCAGATCCCTATCGAAACATTTGAGCCATGGATAAAAACTTCCAAGGCTCCAGCTTACATGTTCAACACGCGTCCTCGACGTTCCAACCATCCATGCGAAGCCCCTCATGCTTTCTTCTTCGAATCTGTGGACAAAACTTCTGATGATGAGATTGTTACAAGATACTCTCGATCATGGCCTCCTAACCTATCACCATGTTCTAATCCTTCTGCTGATTCTGCCCAAACAATTCTAGTCTTTTCACCACCAATGAATCGCTATCATCAGGTTTGTTCACTCAACTATCATCTTAATCATTTTAGGTTTTATAAAGTCATATGAGCGAGACATCAATATTTATCCTGATGTGGGAAGAAGAAGAATATAAAAGGGCCTTGCGTCATTTGGATATCTTGCCTCTAATAAAACAAAATTGTAAAATAGTGATCTTGCAGAACTGCTTTTGCATAGGCAGACGTGGCGGCAGAAGTGGCAAAGATATATTGAACTGCAGACGAGATGCTTCGCGTGACCACAAAATCGCAGAAGTGGCGAAGATATATCGAACTGCAGACGAGAAGCTCCGCGTAACCGCATAATTGTAGAACTGGTAAAGATCCCTTGGGTGTTGGTCAAGGGATCCGCTGAGAAGCTCTAGGCGCTTAACTCTATGGCTGATGCGACGCAGAGATGTTGAGTTGCAGACGAACGGATTCTGTGCACTCGGAATAGAGGATAGTAGCTCAAAAGCAAGGATGACAAGCATGCTCTAAGGTTTTGCTGACGTGGCCACAAAGGACGAAGGAAAATATCTTCCCATATAACAGAAAATGGAAGGTTCTAGAGGAGGGGAGGTGTACTTGGAGCAGTAAAAGAAGTACCTTGAAAAAGGAATATTTGGGATGGCTTAGGCAACAAGAAAAGATCAATGGGAAATGGCAGAAATACCCCTCTTTGTAAAAGAATAGTGTAAGATTAGATTTTTGTCACCACAATTGATGGTGTGCATATTGTATTCAATATATAAAGGTTGTACAAATCAATCAAGATTACAACAAATCAAATATACAAGGAAACTATGATATAGTCATATCCTTCCCATTTATATCGCTAACACCCCCCCTCAAGCTGAGCGTAGGATTCAGACCAACGCAAAGCTTGGATCTGAAAAATTTGAACAAAGGCCTCGGCAAGCCTTTTGTGAAGACATCTGCAATTTGTAACTCGGAAGGAATGAACTTAGTTTGAAGCACACCATTTGTGACAAGCTCGCGGATAAAATGGCAATCTATATCAATATGCTTTGCCCGTTTATGCGCGACGGGATTTTGAGTAAGGAAAACTGTGCTCTTGTTATCACAAAACAAGAGAGGGACCGTCGGGTTTGAAGCAGAGATTTCATGCAGCAAGTTTTTAACCCAAACAACCTCTGCGGCGGCATTAGCAACTGCCCGATATTCCGACTCACAACTAGATCGAGACACAGTCGGCTGTTTCTTGGCACTCCATGATACGAGATTATCACCCAAGAAAATGGAGTAGCCATATGTGGAACGGCGAGTATCAAGACATCTCGCCCAATCAGCGTCCGAGTATCCAATAATCTCATCAGAGGAAGAGCGATTAAACGATAAGCCATAAGAAAGTGTACCCTTGACATAGCGAAGAATCCTCTTGACGGCTGAAAAATGATCATCAGTCGGTGCCTGCAAGAACTGACTAACCGAGTTCACAGCAAAGGACAGATCCGGTCTCGTCAGAGTGAGATATTGGAGAGCTCCCATGATTGAGTGATAAAAGGTTGGATCCTGGAAAGGATTACCATCACGAGACAATTGTGAGCCGGCAACAAAAGGAGTAGCAATCGGCTTTGAATCTAGCATCTGAGCGCGCTGCAATATATCCCCTGCATATTTTGCTTGACTGAGGAAGAGGCCAGTAGAAGTATAAGTGACCTCTAATCCCAAAAAATAATTTAGCTTGCCAAGATCAGTGATAGCAAATTCCTGTCTAATACGATCAAGAAGTTGACGAATAGCCTGAGAATTATTTCCAGTAAGGATGATATCGTCCATATAGACCAAGAGATAAAGAGTGATACCGCGCCGCTGGAGGAAAAATAAAAAAGAATCCGCCTTGCTACCGGAGAAACCAAGACTGTAGAGGAATGTGCTAAACCGTTGGAACCACGCCAATGGGGCTTGCTTTAATCCATACAAAGCTCGTTTCAGCTTGCAAACATGATCGGGAAACCTGGGGTCGATAAAACCAGGTGGTTGCGCCATATAAACGGGTTTGGAAAGATACCCATTCAAGAAGACATTTTTGACATCCAACTGATGTAAGGGCCAATGTCGCATAACGGAAAGGGCCAGAATTATCCGAACGGTGGCGGCTCGAACAACAGGACTAAAGGTGTGATCATAATCAAATCCCGGAACCTGCGTAAAACCTTGCGCCACGAGCCGTGCCTTATATCGATCCACTGAACCATCAGGCAAAAATTTGGTGCGAAAGACCCATTTTGATCCAACAATATTGGAGCCAGAAGGGCGTGGCACCAGATCCCATGTATCATTGCAACGAAGGGCTTTCATCTCATCATCCATTGCAGCGAGCCAAACCAGATTTTTAGCTGCACTTTTAAAACCTTTAGGCTCCGTATGAGATAACAGGGCAGTAAGAAGAGGGGAACCTGACAGATGTGCGACATTAGCTATGTGGCGAGGCTTAAAAATCCCTGCTCGAGCCCGAGTGATCATATGGTGGCGGGGAACGTGGTCTGGCAAAACAGGTGAATCGGGTGCGGGAAGAGGCTCTTCCAGTGGCGGAACAGGAGCAGTTTGCGAAACAGGAGTATGAGGCAGCTCGGAATCAGCGGGGCACATTTTGCACGATGGGGTGGACGAAGCAGCAGCAGACGGCTTGGATAAGGGAGGCTGAACAGCTGTAGTAAAAGGCTTTATGAATTCTGAAAAATCCGAGCAGCAGGTCCGTGGAGCATTTTTATCAAAAAAGGAAAAAACACCTTCATTGAACTGCGCATGGCGAGAGATATAGATACGAGATATAGCCGGATCAAGACACCGAAATCCCTTATGCTGAGTGCTGTAACCAAGAAAAATGCATGGCAAACTCCGTGGAGCAAGCTTGTGCGAAGAGTAATCACGCAAGTATGGAAAGACTTGGCAGCCGAATGGATGAAAGTTTGCGTAATAAGGAGCAGCACCAAATAATGTTTCATACGGCGAAACACGCTGAAGAACAGAAGAGGGCAACCTGTTAATAACATAAACAGCAGATGAGAAAGCTTCAACCCAGAGGGAAGACGGCGCATGAGCATGAAAAAACATTGCTAGACCGGTTTCCGTTCGGCCCGACCATTTTGCGCCGGAGTGTAAGGACAAGAAAACTGATGCTGCATGCCACAGGATAAAAAATGGGAGCGAACTTTATTATTATTAAATTCTGTTCCACCGTCGCTCTGAAAAACTTTTATAGTCCTGGAGAATTGATTTTCAACAAGCTTCTGAAAATTGATAAAAATATCAAAAAATTCGGACTTGTTCCGCATGGGATAAAACCAAGTGAATCGGGAGAAGTCATCCACAAATATGACATAATAAACATAACCAGAAACCGATTTAACTGGAGCTGGCCCCCACAAATCACAATGAATCAATTCAAGTGGAAAAACAGCACGCTTCTCATTCAAAACATATGGTAAATGTTTACTCTTGGCCATTTGACATGAGGAACAAGAACCAGGAGTAGGCAAAATAGACGTAACATGTAAATAACCAAGTCTATTCAAATGAGAAATTACATCAAAAGGCACATGGCCCAAACGAGAATGCCATAACGAATAAGAAGCTTTAAATTTATTTGCTGATAAAGCAGATAAAAAGGCAGCCTGTCCAGAATCCAGAATATATAACCCATGCTCACGCCGTCCTCTTGCCAGAACCTGTTTGGTGGTGCGATTCTGTATGACGAAAGAATTTGTAGAAAAGATTACATCTACAAGATAATCAGAACACAACTTGCTGATAGATAATAAGTTCTTCGTAAGATGAGGCACGACCAAAACATCTAATAATTGTAAATTTGAGTTAAGAGGCCGTTGACCTGTATGAGAGATTGAGAGGGTAGAACCATTACCAATAGCAACAGTGTCTTGGCCCGAGTAATGCTGAACGGAGTCCAAACCAGATGTGGAAGGCGTCATATGGGCAGACGCGCCGGAGTCGACATACCAATCTGAGGACTGCTGTTGTATGTTGCAAGAGGAATGAAAGGCGTACGCCAGGTTAGCCGAGTCAGCAGACTCATAACGCCGAGGACACTTGTCTGCATAATGAGGATTTTCTTCATCACGGCAGATTTGGCAACGGGGCGGTCGGCGATTTGAATTACCACGACCACCACGCCCGAACGAAGTCCCACGTCCGCGATTTGAAAAGGGAGTGTCGCGATTGTTGCTGGTGTTGGCGGAGGAGCCACGGCCGCGACCCTTGCCACGGTAGTTGGAAGAAGCAGTGAAAGCCGTGTTGACAGCGGAGCCACCATCAAGGGATTGCTGAAAGAGATCGTAACTTTCAGCCTTGGAGAGGAGTTCACGAAAAGTGGGTAGCGGAGTGAGAGACATCTGCGCAGCAGCAAAACTCGAGAAAGCAGATCCGAGCCCTCTTAGAAACCAATGAGACTTATCCGTCTCATCAACAGGTTTGCCAATAGCTGCCAATTGATGACAAAGATTCTTAAAATGACGACCATAGTCAGAGATCGTGCGTGTACCTTTTTTCATCAACTGCAATTCGTCTTTCAGGGAGATTTCCTTGGACTTGGAACTGTTGCTAAACGCACCCTCGAGTGCGAGCCAAAGAGCGCGAGCCGTAGAGCAACCGATAGCCTCTGGCATAGTTTATTCAGTCAAGGTAGAGAGGAGAAGACTGAGAATACGCTTGTCCTGTTGCTTCCATTCCAGATATTTAGAATTCGGAACGAGAGTGTCGTTGGTGCCGAAAATTTGTTCGGCAGGAATAGCGCCAGTACCGTCAATATGGCCGATGAGATCTTGACATTCGAAGAGAGGAAGAATCTGATTCTTCCAAAGGAGATAGTTGGAAGAAGATAGTTTGATAGTAATCATGTGAATGAGGGTTGAAAACGGGAGGGGGGAATTTCCGTCGGAGGCCATGAGGGCGGCGATCACAGCGGAAGAGAGGAGGAAGAAAGACGGTGGCGCAGAGATTAGGATAGCCTGGCTGATACCATGTAAGATTAGATTTTTGTCACCACAATTGATGGTGTGCATATTGTATTCAATATATAAAGGTTGTACAAATCAATCAAGATTACAACAAATCAAATATACAAGGAACCTATGATATAGTCATATCCTTCCCATTTATATCGCTAACAAATAGTATAAATAGGAGAAATTATGTGTTGTAAAGGAACTTCACCATTTTTTCAATCAAGGAAATACATTCTATCTTTCTTCTCTAGCAAGTAAAAATCTCTTTCATTTCCTTTGTTCTTGTGTTCTTGTGATGTTTCATTCACTGTGACATCAATAGTGCCGTTTGTGGGAAACTAGGTAAAGGAAGTGAGTCTCCTTCTTTTCCTACTTGTTTTCCATTGCTTCTGTTCATTGCATCGAGAATATTTTTCTACTTTGCACATCTGTTCTTGGAAAACTAGTTGGAAAGATCGGATTGAGTTAGTGAAGTTGATGGCGGACCGGTTAATCCGAGATCTGGGGGGGAGTTTCAGGAGGTGGCGAGGCCGGAAACGTTGGGAGTAGGGGGAAGAGGAGAATTAGAAGGGAGAAACCCAGGGGAAGTAAGAGATTGGGGGGAAGGAAGAGTAAGGGGGAGATCGGAGGAAAGAAGGGAGCCGATTGTTCCGGGGGTATGGACCTTCACTCCGGAGCAGCTGGACAGCTTCATTCACTTGGTTGTGCAGAAAGGCCTTGGGAAAGCTGCTGCAGAGAAGGATAGAGAAGGAGGTGGGGAAGAGAGGTAGGAGACAGCGGGGGTAAGAGAAACAAAGATCTCCGTTCAAGGATTGCGTTCGTGTCGACCGGAGATGATTCTCGAGCACAGCGCAGACAGTCATCCGCCGCAATGGAAATACCAGGCACCCGGGGCCTCGTCTGTGGACACTCCTACGCAGCGCACACAAGATCGAGAATTACAGAAACAAATGGAGGAGATGCAACAGGAAATACAGCTGCTACGACAAAGGATAGGCGCTGCAAGCCAGATCCAGGTGCCAGGGAGAAGCCCATTCACAATGGCAGTGCGGATGGATGAACTGCCAGCGAGTTTTAAGCCTCTAACTTTTGAATACAATGGAACTACTGACCCGTATGACCACCTTTTACGTTTCGAGAACGTGACCCTCCTCCATCAATATACAGACGGAGTCAAATGACGGGTATTTCTAACCACCCTTACACAAGCTGCTCAGAGGTGGTTCGGGCAATTGGCAGAAGATAGCATTCATTCATTTCATGACTTCAGTTCTGCGTTTCTCCATCAATTCGCTAGCGCCAAACGCCAGAGGAGAACCTCCCAATCCTTGTTCACCTTGAAGCAGGGAACCGAAGAATCTCTGAGGGCATTCATTAAATGCTTCAGCACAACTGCTTTAGAAGTTCCTTCCGCCACGGCAGAGGTGAAGATCAGTGCTGTTGTTCATAGGGCTGCGAGAGGGAGACTTATTTCGTTCTCTGGCAAAAAGGCCGGCTAATACATTCGAGGAGGTTCTTGCTTGAGCAGACAAATTCATCAACTTGGAGGATGTGAGCCGAGCCAAGAGGATGGAGAGGCCAACTCCTAAGGACACCAATGCACGAAGACCGATAGAACCTCGATCTGAAGGCAGAAGGCGTGAAGAGGACCTTGGCAGAGGATATTATACCAAGTATACCCCGTTGAAAGCTCCTCTGGCTAGGGTGTTTCAACTCTCCGAGAAAACAGCCTCGTTTAGATTTCCCCCAAACAGGGCCCAGGCCCCAACACGACCAAAGGGGCGATACTTTTGCTTGTTCTACAATGAGTACGGTCATGATACAAATGAGTGCAAACACCTGAAGAATGAGATAGAACGGCTGGTTAGAGCAGGAGTGCTGAAGGGTTTCGAAGACAAAAGTGGGAGCTATGCGGGAAATTATGGAAAAAGAAATGAAAGGCCAGATGAGAGAGAGGCCCCCCAAAGCAAGGAAAGAAAAGAAGAAGAAAGATATCTGCCTCCACCGCCAAAGAAGAGCTTCATTAATATGATTGCGGGTGGTCCTCTCGGAGGAGATTTAAACAGGGCTAGGAAGTCGGCCCTGAGATATGCGCAAGGCTGGCATAGCTAACACATGGAGGTGTCTGAGGTTCAACCCTCTCCAGATATCGTGTTTGGCGCGGCAGATGAGACTCCGATGTTGAAGCCACACAATGATTCCTTGGTAGTAACAGCAGAAAAGCCCCCGGATACGATGTGGCGAGAGTATTCGTAGACACAGGCAGTTCCGCTGACATCATATACAAGGATTGCTTTGAAAGAATGGATATCAAGACTCAGATCCGTCCGGTGAATACCACGTTGTACGGCTTCACTGGGGGAGCAGTTCACCCCTTGGGAGTAGTGACCCTACATGTCCTAGTGGGAGAGTGGTCACGCCAGAAACGGTTGATGATGGACTTCTTAATAGTAGACGCGCCGTCTGCATATAACGTCATCTTTGGGCGCCCAATACTGAATGAACTCAAGGCGGTGGTTTCCACGTACTACATGAAGGTTAAGTTCCCCACTTCTGCTGGAATCGGGGAATTGAAGGCAAACCAAATCCACTCCAGAAAATGCTATGTCGAGTCCATAAGAGTGGCACACAAGTGGGCTTAACATCTGCCCAAATGTTCGTCCTGTCAAGCAGAGACTGCGGAATTTTGGAGCAGAGAAGGACAAAGTTATACAAACTAAAGTACAAAAGCTGTTGGATTCAGGACATGTTGTCCCTGTCCAATTCCCTGAATGGCTACCCAATGCTATCCTAGTGCCAAAACCCAATAAAAAGTGGCGTATGTGCATCGATTTCCATGATCTGAACAAAGTCTGCCCTAAAGATCACTATCCGCTGCCCCACATCGATCAGTTAGTGGATTCAACGTCCGGGTGCACACGTCTGTCTTTAATGGATGCCTACCAGGGGTACCATCAGATTCAGTTGGATCCAGCAGACGTTAAGAATGTCTGTTTCATCACAGCTGCAGGCACGTATGGGTATGTACGAATGCCCTTTGGATTGAAAAATGCTGGGGCCACATACCAGCGGATGGTGGATAAGTTGTTCAAGCCTAAGCTAGAAAGGAACATGGAAGTATACGTGGATGACATGCTTGTGAAAAGTAGGGAGGCAGAACAGCACATCGCAGACCTGGAGGAAGCCTTCGCAGTCATACGAAGTAGCGGGATGAAGCTGAACCTAGAAAAATGTAGTTTCGGAGTAACGTCGGGAAAGTTTTTGGGGTTCATGGTTACCAAAGAGGGAATAAAGGTCAATCCAGAGAAAGTAAAAGCTGTGATGGATATGACACCGCCCAAAAATGTAAAGGAGGTGCAGAGGTTGCTGGGGAGAATAACTGCATTAAGTAGGTTTGTCTCCAAATCAGCCGACAAGAGTCATCCATTCTTTAAAATCTTGAGGAAAGGATGTAAGTTCCAATGGACGGAGGAGTGCAATCGGGCCTTCAAAGAATTGAAAGAGTATTTGGCCAGCTTATCCCAGCTCTCTAAACCAGAGAAGGGTGAAACTTTGTTCATGTATATTTCAGTAGGAGAGCGGGCGGTCAGCACGGTCTTGATAAAAGAAGTGGGACATCAACAAATGCCGGTATATTATGTAAGCAACATGTTGCAGGGCCCAGAAATCCGATATACAGAGATTGAAAAGGCAGGGCTGGTTGTTATCATTACGGCAAGGAGACTCCATCCATACTTCCTCTCACATAAGGTCATTGCGCGTACAAATTATCCATTAGCCCAGACCATGGGCAGAGCTGACACCTCTGGAAGGATGGTGAAATGGGCAGTAGAGCTAGGGGCATATGACGTGGAATTCGAGCCGTGGAAAGCTATTAAGGCACAGGCTCTGGCAGATTTCTTGCAAGAGTCACGAGCTCTGCCAGAGGAGGAAAGGATTTGGAAGATTTTTGTGGATGGATCTGCAACCAAAGACGGTTGTGGCGTAGGAGTTTTAGTGGAATGTCCGGATGGGCAAAGCATGCAGTACGCCATCAAATTGAATTACTCAGTATCCAATAATGAGGCGGAATACGAGGCCTTGATACGGGGTATGAATATTGTGAAAGAGGCCGGAGGGAGCGACCTCGTAGCCCATACTGATTCACAGCTAGTGTTTCAACAGTATGGAGGGTCATATAAGGTGAAAAAAGAGTCATTATCTGAATATCTGAAGGAGATTGCCAAGATCAAGCTGTTCTTTGAAAAAATCGAGCTGAAACAGATCCCGAGGGCAGAGAACGTCCAAACAGATTATTTAGCAAAAATTGCTAGCTCGTATCTGCTTTTGCAACTGAGAAAAATAACCCTACTAGTAGCGGAGAAACAAGGCGGAGGGGCAGAGGTCGCAGAAGTAGAAGAACTGGATGATTGGAGAACCCCCATCATCAATGAATTGAAAAAAGCAGGGGCATTAACAAGCTTGGGTTGGACAAAGGAAACGCTAAAATTTTGCATCATTGGAGAGCAGCTCTTTCGGCGTTCTTTTTCGCAAGCATACCTGCGATGTCTGAACAGAGAAGAAGGACTATACGTGCTGCGAGAAGTGCATGAAGGATGTGGGGGTGACCACGTGGGGTCAAGGACGTTGGTACGAAAGGTCTTACGAGCAGGATACTTCTGGCCTACGATGGGCACAGATGCAAAAGAATTGGTGCAGAAGTGCCACAGCTGCCAGATCCATGGTCCTCTGATTCACAGCCCAGCAGAGGAATTAGGTAGGATGCACTCCCCATGTCCTTTTGCTCAGTGGGGGATAGACTTGGTCGGACCATTGCCACTGTCTAAAGGGCAGAAGAAATTCTTGATAGTTGCAATAGATTATTTTACGAAGTGGGTGGAAGCAGAACCACTTGGGAAAATAGATGAGCAAAATGTCATAAAGTTCATATGGAAATAGATCTGTTGCCGGTACGGGGTTCCTCGAGTTTTAGTTTCGGACAATGACACGTAATTCTGTGGAAACAGGATAAAGGCCTGGTGCGCAGAGATGAAGATCACTCAGAGATTCGCGGCAGTGGCACACCCACAAGCAAATGGTCAGGTGAAGGTAACTAACAGGACCATAATTAACGGGTCAAAGACAAGGGTAGAAACTCTTAAAAGCAGCTGGGCAGAAGAGTTGGATTCAGTCCTATGGGCTTACAGAACAACACCTAGAGTGGCCACTGATATGACTCCTTTCAATCTTGTATATGGGCTAATGTCGTGATCCCGACAGAAGTGGGAATGAAAACTCATAGAATAATGACATTTGAAGAGGGGCAGAATGAGGAGCTGATGAGAGAGAACCTAGATCTACTAGAGGAGGAAAGGGAAACAGCGCGGCTAAAGATTGAGAAATTCAAAAGTAGAGTCAAGGCGACATATGAAAAAAAAGTACGGTTGCGACGTCTGGACAAAGGGGATTTAGTCCTCAGAAGAGCTGATGCCCTGAAGCCCAAGGGGAAATTAGAGTCAAACTGGGAAGACCCTTATATTATATCGGAGGTGTTAAAAGGAGGGGCATATCGACTGATGACAGAAGAAGGGAAGGAAGTGGCTAGACCTTGGAACATCTACAACCTCAAGAAATACTACGCTTAAAGAAACAAGTAAGAAATGCCTCTTGAACTCTGTGAAATTTGCCCTAGAAAGCAGCCACCCTAGCAGAGACAAATCTCCGGATCTGACACACCTCTGACTAGGGTTGGTGGGGCCAAGAAAGAAATTTGCCCTAGAAAGCAGCCACCCTAGCAGAGGCAGATCTCCGGATCTGATACACCTCTGACTAGGGTTGGTGGGGCCAAGAAAGAAATCTGCCCTAGAAAGCAGCCACCCTAGCAGAGGCAGAACCCCGGATCTGACACACCTCTGACTAGGGTTGGTGGGGCCAAGAAAGAAATCTGCCCTAGAAAGCAGCCACTCTAGCAGAGGCAGATCTCCGGATCAGACGCACCTCTGACTAGGGTTGGTGGGGCCAAGAAAGAAATATGCCCTAGAAAGCAGCCACCCTGGCAGAGACAGATCTCCGGATCTGACACACCTCTGACTAGGGTCGGTGGGGCAAAAAAAGAAATCTGCCCTAGAAAGAAACCACATTGACAGAGGCAGACCTCTGGGTCTGACGTACCTCTGACTAGGATTAGTGGGAACAAAATTGAATTGGTTCAGATAAAAACTCAAACAACCTCCCCAACGCTAACAAGCATAATCTCTATTTTTATACAGGAAAGAGATGAATGGAATGGCTGACAAGAGTGATGATAGTAAAGAGGAGACGAAAGAAGCCCTTAATTGCAAAAACAGATGTAAAAGAAAGGGAGAGAAGAGTGCTATATGGAAAAATCATCTTATGAGTATTTCTATTCTTAATTTAGTTGCATTTGCCATTTTTTCCTGCTCACATTTGTATGCGTCAATAATTGTTTCAAGTTTAATACATATTATACTACAGGCATAAAATAGCAAGCAAGATTGAAATAGCTATATATGAGATATTGAACCAATATATGTGTGTATGGATATCAAAGTTAACATACTAGACCATTCATTAAATAAATATTAGATAAGTAAATAGAACAGAGGAAATAAAGGAATTGTCTTAACAATACAAGGCCCAAATTTGCAAAGTACCATAAAAAAGTTGTTGTTTTCGAAAAAGCATAAGATAAAAGTTTGTTAAGGAAAAGGTAGATCATTCTTCAGGAGGAGAAACTTCACAAGGAGGATCAGAAGTGGCTGGGGTCTCTGCACCAGTTAGCTCGGGATGAACCTCAGGAGGCAGTTGAGAGGGAGCATCTGTAAGCATCTCAGTGGAATCCCCACTGAGAACTATCAAATCCACCGTGGAAGGTTCAGCAAGAGGTGGTGCAGGCAGAAGAGGAAATTTGCAGGAAGTAGGATCAACAGGGGTGAAAGCATCGTTGGGCGCAGAGCACAGCTTGGCGTATGCCTTTTGTAAAACCGGCAGCCACCAGGGAGAATCTGGATCCTCCGAGGGGTCACCCTCAAAATAAGGGGAGGCCGATATGCCGTCCAGAGGACTGTTGAAATCAAAGGTGCCAGAGAAGCCCTGGTCGCGGGCTTGTTTCTGAGCTGCGTCGAACCCAAAACCATAATAATAGCCTATATGGTCAGACAGAGAGCTCGTACTCTTAAGATAAGCCTCCTTCAACCCAGTAATCACCTTCTCAAGAAAGCTCTGCCCTGCTGCCGTCATGTGCAGGTTCCTCTTACAAGCCTCAACTCCCTCTGAGAACTTCCTGGTCCCATACTCTCTGCTGCGGCTCTTCTCCTCATCAGCCTTCTTTTTCCAGAACTGTACCTCCCGCCGCTGCTCCTTGATCAGCTTCTCCTGCTCTGCCAATTTAAATTTTAATGCAGAAATCTCATTGTCCTTCTCTAAAAGGGCAGGAGTGGGATCCACAGAAGAGGCTGCCTTAGCTTGAAGCCGGCTGAAGTGAATTAAGCCCTGCAAAAGTCAGAATAAAAAGGGTGATAATGTTTATGAAAGATCCCAAAGAATAATAAGTGGAGGAACCATAGAGTACCTTCAAGACATGATGGGCACCTATGGCTAGCTCATTCTCCAGAGGCAGCCTACTCAACGAATAAGTGTCAGCGGGAGTTAACCAGAGCTGAAGAAACTGACGGGACTCTTCTGCAGAGAGCTCTAAAAGGGATTTCGGGAGCTCAAGAGTAAAAGCATCATTAGCAGAAGCTCTTACTCGGCTCGACTGAGAACGTTCCCTCACAACCTCGTGACCACCTCGGCCAGGGGACTGCAGACGAGACCGCCGGGTCTCTGCAGAAGGTTCAGAAGAGCTCAAAGGGCGTTTCCCTCTGTCACTTCTAGTAGCAGCAGGAGTAGGGGCCGTTGTGTGGAGCTCGGGAGTGAGAGCCACATCTGGATTTGAACGAGGGGATGAGTTGGCTTCTCTTTGGGGGATGGTCCTCCTCCATGCATGTTCTATATGGTCAAGATCACCCAATACATAAGCAAAAATAATAAAAGAAGACGAACAAGCAGAAAGAAAAGAATGACAGAAGAAGAGAAATACCAAACTCAGAAGGATAAGTGGTCTCGCCAGAACAAAGACCAAAATAAGATAAGATACAGGGCTGTTCAACTAGGCTAACTACATCGAAAGAACCTATGGTATGTACAGAGGAGTTCAACTCCTCGATTATTGCTCGATCGGAAGGAGAACAGCTGATGTAAAATTCATTCTTCACCAAGGGCTTGGTATACACCCAGGGACCCGTGGGAAAATCCTATGTGTCGGCACCAGAGATGAAAAAATAATCTTCCTTCCAGTGCTTATCCCGGCTCTGGGGTTTGCCTAAGAAATGAATTAAGCCCCTAGGGTCGGCAGTGACATAAAAGAAAGGAGGTTTGAACTTAAGGGGAAAGTTGGAAAAAAAGAGTTCTGCAGTAGGGTTTCCACCATTACCCTTCAAAATTATAAGAAGCCCAGCATCAGACGGATGGTAGAGGGCGTAAATTGATTTAGGGGAACTTGGTAAAAAAATGATAATTTACAAAGGTAAGGATTCACAGGGAAGCAAACTCCAGCCCTCAGCTGTGCAGTCCAGAAGGCTATTTTACGCCCAGAAAGGAAGTTGGGCCTATGATGCCCAGCAGGACAATATATACAAAAGCTTTGAGGAATGTCAAAAGCTAGGCGAAGGGTATCAACGCAATCAGCAGTAAAGGAAGTGCGATGACTAACAAAGTCAAAATTGGGGTCGGAGGCGCTGTAACTTATGGGGTCAACACTGGCGGCAGAAGTCTCCTCCTCGATAGGAGGAGAAACCCTAGTAGAAGAAGAAGAAGTTGACTGCTCGCTGGGAGCGGGAAGAATAGAAGGGGAAACTCTTTCGAGCGCTTGAAGAGTGGAAGAATCAGTTTCATGGTCGGAGGAGGCCATGGAGAAGAAGGAAGTAGACAGAAGGAAAAATCACTCTAAGAAAGTACCAGAAAATCCCAAACCTCATCAAAAAAAAAACTAGATATCCAACAAGTATGGCCACAAGATCACAAGTTTTAGAAAAAAACACCCACTGCAAACAACAAAAACGGGAAAGGTTAGAAATTACCTCCTCTCGCCATGGTAAAATGTATGCAAAGGAAGAAGAAGGAGAAGAAGGTTCACCGGGAAAAAATCTCTAACAATCTCTTACACCAGAATCGCCGGAGAAGAAGAAGAAATCGCAAGAAAATGAGAATGAAGGCGCAAGAGTGGAGAGAGAGAATGTGAGAGAAAGTTAGGACAAATTTGAATATGGCATTGGGAAGAGGCGTGACGTTTCGTGACACACCACACGATGATTGACACGTGTAGGAGCTAGATTATGCACATCAAGTATGACGTTTTAAAAAGGTAAAAATGAAAGGACACTCAGTGTCAGAGTCAGGGGATTTACCAAATCTTTGAAGATAAGGTATAATGTGGCGCGTGGAAAAGATATTCTTATGGCAGAGAAGGAGTGAGAGAAAATACAAGAAGTGCTGCAGCCGACCAGCTCTGCCAAACCAGATCTGCTCGACTGCACCAGGGGGAGTAGCTAAGGGGAAAATTAACTCTCTGACCGAGAGAAGAAAATACAAGAAGTGCTGCAGCCGACCAGCTCTGCCAAACCAGATCTGCTCGACTGCACCAGGAGGAGTAGCTAAGGGGAAAATTAGCTCTCTGACCGAGAGAAGAAAATACAAGAAGTGCTGCAGCCGACCAGCTCTGCCAAACCAGATCTGCTTGACTGTACCAGGGGGAGTAGCTAAGAGGAAAATTAGCTCTCTGACCGAGAGAAGAAAATACAAGAAGTGCTGCAGCCGACCAGGTCTCCAAACCAGATCTGCTCGACTGTACCAGGGGGAGTAGCTAAGGGAAAATTAGCTCTCTGACCGAGAGAAGAAAATACAAGAAGTGCTGCAGCCGACCAGCTCTGCCAAACCAGATCTGCTCGACTGCACCAGGGGGAGTAGCTAAGGGGAAAATTAGCTCTCTAACCGAGAGAAGAAAATACAAGAAGTGCTGCAGCCGACCAGCTCTACCAAACCAGATCTGCTCGACTGCACCAGGGGGAGTAGCTGATGTGGGAAGAAGGAGAATATAAAAGGGCCTTGCGTCATTTGGATACCTTGCCTCTAATAAAACAAAATCGTAAAATAGTGATCTTGCAGAACTATTTTTGCATAGGCAGACGTGACAGCAGAAGTGGCAAAGATACGTTGAACTGCAGACGAGATGCTCCGCGTGACCACAAAATCGCAGAAGTGGCGAAGATATATCGAACTGCAGACGAGAAGCTCCGCGTAACCGCATAATTGCAGAACTGGTAAAGATCCCTTGGGTGTTGGTCAAGGGATCCGCTGAGAAGCTCTAGGTGCTTAACTCTATGGCTGATGCGACGCAGAGATGTTGAGTTGCAGACGAACGGATTCTGTGCGCTCGGAGTAGAGGATAGTAGCTCAAAAGCAAGGATGACAAGCATGCTCTAAGGTTTTGCTGACGTGGCCACAAAGGACGAAGGAAAATATCTTCCCATATAACAGAAAATGGAAGGTTCTAGAGGAGGGGAGGTGTACTTGGAGCAGTAAAAGAAGTACCTTGAAAAAGGAATATTTGGGATGGCTTAGGCAACAAGGAAAGATCAATGGGAAATGGCAGAAATACCCCTCTTTGTAAAAGAGTAGTATAAATAGGAGAAATTATGTGTTGTAAAGGGACTTCACCATTTTTTCAATCAAGGAAATACATTCTATCTTTCTTCTCTAGCAAGTAAAAATCTCTTTCATTTCCTTTGTTCTTGTGTTCTTGTGATGTTTCATTCACTGTGACATCATATCCCATAAGACATCTTCCATTTTCTGACAACTAATATACATTTTTCAATCAAAAGTCCAATTTTTATCTGAATTATCAGAGTTTGTCTATCACGTCAGAATTTTTGTCGGTCACATCAATGATGATTTTGAAAGTTCAGACCAGAATTGACTGAAATTTAAAAAATAAAAAAATAGAGAACCAAAAATTAGAAAGAGATACTTGTTTATTAATAATGGAAAATGTCCTATATTTTAACCAAAATTAAAATTAACCCTAACTCATTATAATAATTGAATTTCTGTATTGTACGCCTTCACAAGGATACTACTCATTCCATAAGATGTGGTGCTAGAACAAGTCAACTCTCGATATCATGATGAATCATCTCAAGATATAGTTAATTCTCCGTAGAAATCAGAATAGCCAGTGAAAATAATTAATTACCTAGAGCATTGTATATTTTGAATGTATCTAGAAGTCTCTTTCAGACTCTATACACACACACTTGTACAATGATATTATACGTGTGACAATAAAATATTTGTTTCTACATATATTACCCAATATTTTTACTTAACACTCTTTGGAATTATTAGTTTATATTTAGCAACTTTTAAACTACAACCAGCTCAAGTTAGATTATAATGAGGATTTCCAATCACATTAAATGTAACTTTTTTTTTTTTTAAATCATGTGAAGATAAAAAAAAATAGACAACATATATAACATGATTTCTTTAATTTTTCTCTATAACATGATTTCTTTAATTTTTCTCAGATGGATAGATGTGAGTGCTGTGATGTCATTGGAGTGGACAATATTGAGGCAAATATCATGTTTAGGGAATGCATGGCTGATGAGATAATCGCTTAAAGATGATATATTTCCAAAGAAAATTGGGAATTTTTCTGTTAATTTCTCTTTTTGTATATACGATTTAAAGTTTTTTACTATTACTCATTCCTAGCTATTATACATGGTCAAATACATCAAATTATTAATTTCTTTTATATCACTCATAACGTCATATGTGCATACATCTTTTGGATTTAAAAAAAAAAACCTTTTCAAAATTTATGATCATCACTATAAGAAAAAATAAGTATTTATAACAACAAAATATTATCATAAAAACATTGATAATTAAAAAAAAAAAAACAAATAACAATTTGTAGTAAAGTTATTATTGCAAAAGCATTCTCACAATTAAATAGTTATTATCCTTGTTAGTGTAATTAATGAGAATGAATTGGTACAAAGATGATCACTTTTACTCCATATCCTATTTATTATGTTTGTTTTCAAGGCTCTTGTTCTGAATATTTTTCCTAGATTAATTTAAAGGAAATATGCATGACATATGGATTTGAATTCTTACTAGTTCACCTCTCTATTATTTACTAGTTTGTTTGTTAACGTGGTAACGTTGAAACTGCAATGGTTCTGTTATGAGATAATAAATTATGAATCTCGATTGGTGATTGTTTATATCTTTGCAGCACGCTAATGGAGAATTGGGGGACAAAAAAAAAAAGGGAAATGTTGTAAGAATAGAGGCTTCTTAGCCATGAATGAGAACTGAATGTTGGCACTGTTTTTTGGTATGAAATTAGAGCATTTTGCCACCAAAATGAGATTGGTAGTTAACTTCCGTAGACGATTTCTTAACGGCGATGATTAAATTTGATTACTCTAGTTCCGTTTGGATAGAGTGATTTGAAATCCACCAAAATGACTCCAAAATTAGCTCAAAATGAAAACCATGGATTTCAAATCCACATCCATCCAAACACTATCGATGAATTTGCTACCGTAGATTTACTTAATTATGACTAGGAGTGACTTCAGCGCATCAAACCTAAATGAGGCTTAGTTTCGGATATCGAATATTCCAAAATTAACCCTATAATATTTCACCCTATTTACTATTACTAATAAACCCAATGTACAGATACCCATACATGTTCTATATCTACATCTCTATCCCTATCTATATATATGTATATTTATTTATAAACTGAAATACAACAAAAATAGTATTAATAAAGAGTTTTCCCATCCAAAATACTCTTTAAATAAAAAAATATTAAGTCAATATAAGGTGATATAAGGTCATTAAAATTACATGTATTTCGTTGTAAATTCGTTGTTTTAATTTAGGGATAAATTTCATTTTTCGTCCACTCTTCACCAGCCTTATCCAAAGCTATGAGCTCAGATTCCATGGTGAATCGGGCTATATACATGTTTGCTTTGTGGACTTTCACGACACGCTACGCCCCTAACAGTGAATACATATTCACTTGTGGAAAACGAGTCTTTTGTGTCGGATATCCAATTGGCATCGTTGTACCCTTCGAGTACTGATGAATATTTCGTGTAATGTAACCCCACATTTAGGGTGTACTTCAAGTACCTTAAAACCCTTCTCAACGCTCTCCAATGCTCACAACTTGGATTACTTGTGAACCTACTTAACTTGTTCACTACACATGCAAGATCGGGAAGTGTACTGTCGTGAATCACTCCAAGAACTCACTGCAATCCACCAAACACTAGAGAACAAACCCTAAGAATGCAGAAAACAAACAATAGAATCCAACGAAAAACTGAGAACACCAAGTTTACGTGGTTCGGAAAAATGTGCCTACATCCACGGTACAAGAATGAACTTCTTTATTAATCAAGATCACACACACTGAATACAACACTCAGATTTTTCTTGAACTCGCTCTATGAACTCTCACTCTTCTTTTCACCAGAAAACTCTCTCTCTCTCTCTCTCTCTCTCTATAACAAGATATATCTCATATCTCTACTTAAATGAAAGTACAATATTTATAGAAGTTGTAGAAGAAAGAATCAACCGATTTGATTCAGAAATGAGCAAGATATTGATCTCCAAAGATCGATGCTCAAGAACCATTCTCGTTGCATGCTTTGATCAACTGCACAAATCCCAAGATAATTGACTCCAACGGCTATCCACGTCAGCTGCATAGTTGTGCTTCCCAACCAGTAAGAACCATTCTCTCTCATCCAAGTAGGAACACAATTTTATAAGTGAAATAACAACTTTAGCTATTTCTCCAAAACACGTTTCTTTCTCATTCTTTCTACACACGTTTTCTCAACACTTAGCATGGAAATGAACTTCTTCTTCCATGCCAAACATGCATGCTTCAGCCAAATATCACAAATCTCCACCTTTGGCTAAGCATGCTACTCCTCTGGAATCTGTTCCACTTTAGTAATCTTTGTAGATCCCTTTCCCCTCAACCCTATAAGCTCCATACACAACTGGAATTTACTTGGAGGCACAAGTTTTGTGAATGAATCTGCAGGATTCAACTCAGTAGGAATCTTCTGAACTTTGATGACTTCTTTCTCCACTAAATCCCTGATAAAGTAGAGTCTAACATCACATTGATAAAGTAGAGTCTAACATCAATGTGTTTAGTCTTCTCATGAAACCCTTGATGTTTTGCCAAATGAATAGCACTGCTATTGTCACAATGAATTGTCACAGACTCTTGTACAAGTCTAAACTCACTCAGCCTCTAAGCCAAACTGCCTCTTTAGCTGCAATGAACTCTGCCTCTGTAGAAGATAAAACTACAATTGAGTGTTGAGTAGCATTCTAACTTACTGCTGAACCAAAAAGTATGAAGACATATCCAGTAATGGACTTCCTTGTATCTGAATTTGAGGCATAATCTGAATCAACATATCCCACAATTGGATCACCTATCCCCTTTGCTTTTTTGTATGTCAAGCTCAACTCCAGTGAACCATTTAGATATCTGAGTATATGTTTGACAGTGTTCCAATGAGCTAACCCTGGACCAGCCACATATCTGCTTACTATGCTCATAGGCTGAGCTAAATCTGGCGTACAACAAACCATATAATACATTTGCATCATGGATCTTTCTGATAAATCTTTTGGGGATTGTTCCTTGCTCAGCTTGATACTCAGCCCTATAGGTATGGATACACTCTTGGCTTGGTTTATTTAATACCTTACCAAAACTTTTCTGAGATAATCAGTCTGACTTAACCTTATGCAGCCATTTGCTTCATCTCTCTGAATTTCCATTCCCAGCATTTTCTTTGCTAAGCCCAAATCCTTCATTTCAAACTTAGCCTTAAGCAATTCCTTGATCTCATTTATGCCACTTATATCAGTATTAGCTAGTAACATATCATCCACATATAAGAGTATATAGGAGTGATACCTTTGAGTGTGCTTGAAATAAACACAATCATCATACTTACTCCTGCCGAACTTGAACTTGTGTATATAATGGTCAAACCTGAGGTACCACTGCCTTGGACTCTGCTTCAATCCATATAAAGACTTCTTTAGTAGACATGTCTTACTTTTTTTGTTCCTTATCTCAACACCTTCAGGCACTTTCATATATATAGACTCTTTAAGCTCTCCATGTAGAAAAACAATGGTGACATCCATTTGATGTAAGTGCATACCAAAATGAGCAACCATGGCCAGCAAGATCCTGATAGAGCTGTGCTTTACAACTGGTGAAAATATTTCAGTGTAGTCCACACCCTCCTTCTGAGTAAATCCTTTAGCTACAAGCTTAGCTTTGTATCTTATCTTTCCTTCTTGAGCTGTTTCAGGTTTCCTTTTGAAAATCCATTTGCAATCAACCAACTTCTTGTTTCCAGGTTTATCCACTATGATCCATGTTGAATTCTTATTAAGTGAATTCAATTCCTCCTGAATTGCTCCAATCCACTTATCCTTCATCTTGCAGGTGACAACTTCTTTGTAGCTACTTGGTTCATCAGCATCAATATCCTGAGTAATTAACAAAGCAAAGTAGACATTATCAGCATAACCAAACCTGGTAGATGGCCTTATATTCCTCCTTGTTCTGTCTCTGACCAACTGATAATTGATAATTTGATCATCACTCTGCTCATCTTCATCTCAATCAGTTTGAACCTCATTCTGTATTTCAGTGACTTCTTGCTGCATATCTTCAGTAACTATCACAGGCTCCACCTCAAGCTCTGAACTACCACTCTTCTCTTGAGTTTCAGTTGTGTGATCATCAGTTTTGAGAGGCATCTTTGATTTATCAAAGATAACATTCTTACTTATCAAACATTTATGGTAGTCTTTCTCATAACACCAGAGTTTATATCCCTTGACACCCTTGGGATACCCCAGTAGAACACACTTCAAAGCCCTGACTTCAAGTTTATCTTGCTTAGTGTGAACGAAAGCTTGGCATCCAAATACCTTTAGTTCTGAGTAATTTGCAGGTGAACCACTCCACACTTCCTCTAGAGTTTTAAAGTTTAGGGCAGTAGAAGGGCATCTGTTTACTAGATAAGCTGCAGTGGTCACAGCCTCACCCCAAAAGGACTTTCCCAAACCTGAACTCAGTAACATGCATCTCACCTTGTTCAGAAGAGTTTGGTTCATTCTTTTAGCCAAACCATTTTGTTGTGGAGTGCCTGGAGCAGTTTTGTGCCTTGAGATCCCTCTATCTTTGCAAAATCTGTTGAATTATTCTGAGGTGTATTCAAGGCCATTGTCAATCCTAAAATACTTGACTTTCTTTCCAGTAGTGTTCTCAACCTCCACAAGCCAATCTCTGAAACTCTGGAATGCCTCATCTTTGGACTTCAAAATGATCACCCAGACTTTTCTTGAGAAGTCATCAATGATAGACATGAAATATCTACCTCCACTCCTTGTTTGAGTCCTTGCTGGCCCCTATAAGTCAGAGTGGATGTAATCCAAAGTTCCTTTAGTAGTGTGA
The DNA here is from genome assembly GCA_005771605.1 of Scutellaria baicalensis. NCBI lineage: Eukaryota > Viridiplantae > Streptophyta > Magnoliopsida > Lamiales > Lamiaceae > Scutellaria > Scutellaria baicalensis. Next base: position 32,362,787 of record CM016723.1, on the reverse strand, counting down.
GTGCTTGTCTTGAAGCTGAGTCTTCTAGATTTCCCCAAAACACAGAATTCACAAGTTTTCAGGCCAGATATCCTGTCATTTCCAAAACACTTCTGTTTGTATAGCTCCACCAATCCCCTTTCACTGATATGATCAAGACTCTTGTGCCATAATTCAGTCTTGTCCATTTCCTTAGCTGAATTCAATTCACCCACTGCAGTATGTCCATCAAGGTAGTATAGCTCCTGCCTCTTATATCCCCTCATGATGACCATAGACCCTTTGGTAACTTTTAGTTGTCCATTCTCAAATTTGAAAAAGTGTCCTTGAGAATCTAGCATTCCTAAAGAGATGAGATTTCTCTTTAGATTAAGCACATATCTCACATTTGAGATGATTCTTGTCATCCCATCAAACATCTTCAGAGGCACTGCCCCATGACCTTCTATCCTGCAGGTGTGATTATTTCCTAGCATAACTGATCCACCATACCTAAGGGTAAGATTATCAAACCAATCTTTAAAAGGTGTCATATGGAAGGAGCACCCAGAGTCTAGGACCCATTCTTGATCAGTTTCTTTTGATGTTACTACCAAAACCTCTGCAGACTCATAACCTGATGTTGGTGTTGAAGCTTCAGTTGTTTGATTTACTTGCTTCTGTCCCTGATTAGCTTGGCTTTGCTTGAGTTTCTTCCACTTCAGACAATCCTTCTTGAAGTGGTCTGGCTTGTGACAATGGAAACATCTTTGTTGTTCTATGTCATCCTTCTACTCTTGAGTTAGACTTCCATCTTTTTTTCCTTGCTGCTTGTTCCCTTTCTTTGATGAGTTTTTCCTTTGCTATTTGTGTTTAACAGCTAGTCCTTCTCCTGCAGAGTCTGACTTCCCTTCACCTATCTTGGACAACTCCTTAGTCCTCAAAGCTGTGATAACCTCATCAATAGTCAAGACATGTTGTCTCCCATACAGTATAGAATCACAAAAATGCTCATAAGCTTTAGGCAAAGCACCTAACAGCATTAGAGCCTTATCTTCCTCAAGTAGATCAATTTCCAGGTTTTCAAGATCATTAATAGTTTTGCTAAATTCCTCAATTTGATCACATACAAGCTTATCTTCAACCATCTTAAATGCATATAACCTCTTTTTCATATACATGCGATTAGCAAGAGTTTTGACATGATACAAGCTCTTTAACCTTTCCCATATTCCCTGAGCAGTGACTTCTTTGAAACTTCTCGTAAGACTTTGTCACCAAGACACAAAATGAGTGTATTGTGAGCCCTTTCAAGAATCTGCACCTTCTCCTCGGCCCTCATTGCATCTGGAAGAGCACCTTCTCCTTCCAGGGCCAATCCTAAGCCTTGTTGAACAAGCAGTGCTTTAACCTTGATCCTCTATAATCCGAAATCGCCCTTTCCATTGAATCTTTCCATCTCAAACCGGGTTGACGACATGTTGGGTGGTAATAGCTTCCCATAGACGGCGCCACTTGTCGTGAATCACTCCAAAAACTCACTGCAATCCACCAAACACTAGAGAACAAACCCTAAGAATGCAGAAAACAAACAATATAATCCAACGGCAAAATGTGCCTACATCCACGGGACAAGAACGAACTTCTTTATTAATCAAGATCACACACACACTGAATACAACACTCAAATTTTTCTTGAACTCGCTCTATGAACTCTCACTCTTCTTTTCACCAGAAAATTCTCTCTCTCTCTCTACAATAAGATATATGTCATATTATTGGAAATAAGAATATTGGATAGCAAAATCATAGTAGCTAATTATAGTAGTAGATCCTCTGTTTTATGCATAATTGCTTATTTTAGCAGATATGATGGCAATCATTGTGGATCTAGATTATTCTTATCAACCTTATATATATGTAATTCTCTGGTTGAGTTTGTATCATCTTCTTCAATCACAATAACAATCTTCTATCTCATAAGACTTGCAATCATAGATATGTATTCTTCATAATGGTCATTCCATCTTTCTTTCATGGTATCAAAGCCTGATACCTAAGATACAATTTTTTTTCTTTAAAAAAAATTAGCATGAATACAGATCAGTCTAGAGGCTTTGTAGATCAAAATCAGAACTTGCAGCCTCAAAGTCAGCTCATAACAATTAAGCTTGTAGAATCAAACTAGTTAGTTTGGAAGCAACAAGTATTGGCAGCAGTAAGAGACTATTCTAGAGGGTTTTTTGACCGGAAAAGAAATGAAACCTGATCCATTTATTCCAAGTTCTTCAAACGAAAATCTCATCCCTAATCCTAAGTTTGCAGCATGGGTAGGACAAGACCAATTTCTTATTTTATGGCTTCTTTCTTCATTGTCAGAAGAATTACTAGTTACTACTGTTGGCTTAGAAAACTCTAAAGAAGTATGGGACACCGTTGAATCTAGCTTTACTAGCCAATTAGTAGCCAAAATTATGCAATATAAATTGCAACTTCAGAATCTTAAAAAGGGAACCATGGGAATGAGAGAATATTTAAACAAAATTAAGAGTTGCTGTGATGCCTTAATTGTAGCAGGACAAAAAGTTTCTGAGGCCGATCATATTTTATACATCTTGAGTGGATTGGGATCAAAATATAATCCGGTTATGGTTTCGATTTCTGCCACAATAGGTGGCTGTACTTTGAGAGATGTTTATGCCTTATTGTTGAGTTTTGAGAGTCATATAGAAGGGCTAGAAGAAACACAAATTAATATTGATGGTTCTATTCCCACGGCTAATCTTACTACGTATAATAATATAGGAAGAAGTTCTCAAAGATCAAATTGGAAGGCCAGAGGTAACAATTTTAGAGGTCGAAGTTTCGGAAGAGGTTTTGCAAGAAGTTTTGGAAGGACAATTCCTTTTAGAGGACGAGGGGGAAGTCGTTTTGGCCACTTCCAACCTAGTTATCAAATATGTGGGCTTAACAATCACTTAGCTGAGAAATGTTTTCATAGATTTGATCCTGAATATGTTCCTCCAAACAGAAATCATCAACCAAGAAACCAAGCAAACAATATGCCACGAAATCCTATGGCTAATATGGCGTCTACTAGTTCTGTTGATTTTCCACAAGATAATGATTGGTATCCGGATTCTGGAGCAACAAACCATCTTACATTTGACCTTAGTAATCTGAATATGGCATCTAAATATCAAGGCGCAGAGAAGGTTCAAGTTGGTAATGGTGCAGGTTTGTGTATTTCTCATTATAGTAATACCTTACTTAGATCACTATATCCTAATAAGGGTCGCTCTTTTCTTCTTAAAAACCTTTTACATGTGCCACAAATAACTAAGAATCTCATTAGCGTATCTAAATTTGCTCAAGATAACAAGGTATTTTTTGAGTTTCATCCTTATTTTTGTTTGGTGAAGGATCAAGCCACAAATGATACTTTTCGCAAGGGAACTGTTAAAAATGGTCTCTACACCTTCAACCTCACACCTCCAAAGAACAACCATAGTTTTGCTCAAGGTCAAAATGAGCTTCCCTCAGCCTACACTGCAAACCTTAAGAATAAGTTAGACTTGAACTTGTGGCATTCAAGATTAGGCCATCATTCCTTTAACATTGTAAGAAAAGCTCTCTCAGCTTGTCATATTCCTTTTTATGATAATGAACAATTCTGCTCTTCTTGTTCTAAATCCAAAAGTCATAAACTTCATTTCCCTAATTCTAATTCTCAATACGACACTCTTGAATTGGTGGATACAGACTTATGGGGGCTAGCTCCCGTTAAATCTTTTAACGGTTTCAATTATTATGTCAGTTTTATTGACCATGTTACATGATTCACTTGGTTCTATCTTTTAAAACAAAAATCCGCTACTGTGACAGATTTTAAACAATTCAAAAATCTTGTTGAAACACAATATAACAAAAGAATAAAAATTTTGCAAAGTGATGGTGGCACATAATATAAACCAATAACTGATATCCTCCATAAATTTTGAATAATTCATCATATTTCTTATCCTTATACACCAGAACAAAATGGTTTAGCCGAAAGAAAACATAGACATATTATCGAAACAGGTTTGACTCTCTTAGCACAGTCAAATGTTCCTGTTAAGCATTGAGATGATGCTTTTTCAACTGCTGTACATTTTATAAATAGAATTCCCTCAAAAGTTTTGCACTATAAAACCCCTTTTGAACTTCTAACAGGACACAAACCTGATTATTTTTCCCTTAGAATTTTTGGTTGTCAATGTTTTGCACACCTAAGACCTTATAATGCACATAAGTTAGAATTCAGAAGTGAGGAAGGTATCTTCCTTGGATATTCTGTATCGTATAAAGGTTACAAAATTTTATTACCCAAAAGAAAAAGAATCATCATCTCTAGACATGTAATCTTTAATGAAACAACCTTCCCGTTCTTGGCTAAATCTCAAACCTCTGTTCCAAAACCCATTTGCTCTTCTCCAAAACATGTCCCTGGTCCTACTTCTCCTCATATCCTCTATCAACCTAAAATTATTTCTATCCAGCCTCAACCTCAACATTCTGACCAATCACCTAATGAAGATATAAATACTATGCAATCTTCTACATCCCCTTCTCCATCAATTTTTCCCTCCCCATCACCTTCACCCCCTTCTCAAAGACCACCTAGTGATTTGGATGTTGTATTACCTAATGAGAATAATGATATCCCTTCTCATATTATAACTAATTATGTTCCTAATTCAGTATCTAGCATTTCAGGTGGTCATCATATGGTGACAAGATCCAAATCAGGGATTTTGAAGCCTAAAGTTCTTCTGAGTACTACACCGCTGCAAGAAGAACCACATTCTCATATAGAAGCTCTTGAGAGTCCAGAATGGGTTCAGGCCATGAAAGAAGAGTACAATGCCCTTCTAAAAAATAATACATGGACTCTATGTTCTCCCCCTATTCACAAAAATGTTATAGGCTGTCGTTGGGTCTATAAATTAAAGAAAAAGACGAATGGTACTATTGCCCGATTCAAGGCCAGATTAGTGGCAAAAGGATATAGTCAGGTAGCTGGTTTTGATTATTTTGATACATTCAGTTCAGTCATTAAACCAGCCACAATTAGAACGGTTCTCTCAATAGCAGTAACTAAAGGATAGGAAATACGACAACTCGATGTGGATAATGCCATCTTAAATGACGACATTGATACAGAAATTTATATGATGCAACCTCCTGGATTTGAGCAAGGTCATAATATGCTTTGTCGTTTGAATAAGTCTCTTTATGGCTTGAAACAAGCCTCAAGATCATGGTCACTCAAATTCAGTTCTGTGTTGAAAGGATTGGGATTCATTCAGTCAAGGTCCGATACGTCATTATTTATGAAACATGAACCACATTACACCCTTCTTGTTTTGGCTTATGTCGATGATATTATTATTACAGGTAACGATAAGGTTCAAAATCAGAGGTTTTTTGATCAGTTATCCTAACATTTCTCTTTAAAGGATCTTGGACGGCTCAATTTCTTTCTTGGAATTGAAGTAACTGAAACTTCAGAAGGATTGCATTTGTGCCAAAGTAAATACATCAAGAATATTCTTGAAAAAGCCAACATGGAGGCTGTAAAAACACAAGTTTCTCCTATGGTCAGTAGTCTTTACTATTAAAGTTTAATGGGATACCTATTGCAAATGGTACTCTTTACAGGTCTATTGTAGGGGCACTACAATATGCCACTCTCACACGTCTTGATATTTCATACAGCGTCAACAAGGTAAACACTTACATGCAAAATCCTTTGGATACACATTGGAAAGCCGTGAAACAAATTTTAAGATATTTAGCTGGTACACTTGATCACGGTTTACATGTTAGACGATCTCCTTCCTTAAACCTCACGGCATTCAGCGATTCAGATTGGGCCTCTGATATTGATGATAAAAGATCAACATCAGGACATTGTGTTTTTATTGGGAACAATATCATTTCTTGGAGCTCAAAGAAGCAAAGGACTGTATCTCGCTCGAGTACAGAAGTAGAGTACCGAAGCTTAGCTAATGTTATTTGTGATGTTGTGTGGTTGCGGAACTTATTAGCTGAGTTGCGTCTTGTTCAATCTAAGCCCAGTACTGTGTGGATTGATAACTTAGGGGCTGTTGCGTTGGCATTTAATCCCGTTTTCCATTCCAGAACTAAACATGTGGAGATAGATTTACACTTCATCAGAGATAAAGTTTTGGAGAAAGTAGTGAGCATTCAACATGTTCCAGCATTGAATCAAATTTTCGATGGCTTCACCAAGCCTTTAACCGGATAATTCTTCAGTCGGATACGCAACAAACTCACCGTTTGTCCTAAATCCTCCCTCGAATTGAGGGGGACATATTGGAAATAAGAATATTGGATAGCAAAATCATAGTAGCTAATTATAGTAGTAGATCCTCTGTTTTATGCATAATTGCTTATTTTAGCAGATATGATGGCAATCATTATGGATCTAGATTATTCTTATCAACCTTATATATATGTTATTCTCTGGTTGAGTTTGTATCATCTTCTTCAATCACAATAACAATCTTCTATCTCATAAGACTTGCAATCATAGATATTTATTCTTCTTAATGGTCATTCCATCTTTCTTTCACATATCTCTACTTAAATAAAAGTACAGTATTTATATAAGCTGTAGAAGAAAGATCAACTGATTTGATTCATAAATGAGCAAGATATTGATCTCCAAAGATCGACGCTCAAGAACCATTCCCGTTGCATGCTTTGATCAACTGCACAAATCCCAAGATAACTGACTCCAACGGCTATCCACGTCAGCTGCAGAGTTGTGCTTCCCAACCAATAAGAACCATTCTCTCTCATCCAAGTAGGAACATGGTTTTATAAGTGAAATAACAACTTTAGCTATTTCTCCAAAACACGTTTCTTTCTCCTTCCTTCTACACACGTTTTCTCAACACTTAGCATGGAAATGAACTTCTTCTTCCATGCCAAATATGTATGCTTCAGCCAAATATCACATGTACAATTCGAGATGTTGATGCTCCCTATAATCCTTGCATATTCCACTTGAGCCTAGGGGTGGTTTGGTACGGTATACCAAAAATTATATGTCATACCGAATATTGTACCGAAATTTTCGGTATGAAATTTTTTTTACCTATACCGTACCGAAATTTTCGGTATACCGAATTTTCGATATGATAATAGTCTATACCGTTCCATACCGAATTTACCTACACAATTATTGCACTTTAAACAAAGTGGATGCCGGAGAGAAAGTTTGAGAACAATCTTGAATGACATTTGAAGCTGTAAAACAAGTATTAGAGTTGTTTAAAATAATCCATATTAGATTAATATAAAGAACAAAAGTTCTTACTCTTCAATCTCTTCAATTTCCTTGTATAAATCAAGGTCATCGTCGGTTGGATCCTTATAGAAGTTGAGTTCCTTTCCTCTTAACCAATCATTAGTACACACTAGTGCCTCCACCATCTTAGGACTCAAACTACTCCTAAAAGGATCTACAACTCTCTTCCCTAAACTAAAAGCGGACTCACTAGAAACAATTGAACTTGGAATAGCAAAAATATCCTTAGCAATAATTGAAAGGATTGGATATCTAGTTTCACTTCCTTTCCACCACTCCAAAAGATTGAAAGATGGATTAGATCGTTTTTCAATCTCATCTGCTAGGTACTTATCCACTTCATTTGATATCTCTTGAAGTTGTTCTTCTTCATTTTGTGCATCTACATCATTGAACAATTCATCCCAAAGGCCACCACCACCACTAGTAGTATCATCTCCACCATCACACTCCACTTGCATAGATGGTTTTTCACTATGCAAAGCATCATTTATTCCCTTGTACTCCATCCACAATGTTACCAAATGTTTTCTAACCACATCAATGAAATCTTGGACTTTGGTAGGAGTGCCTCCCAATTTCTTGATGCTAACTTTGATCATTTGAAGCTTGTTTCTTGGGTCCATAACATTGGCAATAAAAACCAAAGGATTCATGTTATTCCAATTTCCCCAATACTTATCAAATTTCAACTTTATAGCACTTGCAACCTTTTCGAGTATTGGATCGGAATCATCATTTCTCCTTTTCTCAATCTCAATTTGTAATGCAATCATAGATTGATATATAAATTGAGATGTAGAAGTTTTTGATGCACTTAGCTCCAATGTGGCATCATAAAACTTTTTCAAAAAGTGCACAAAAGCTTTTGCATTTTCCCAATCTTCAAAAGTTGGAGGCCCTATTCTTTCCTTACCCTTCTCATCCTTTTCACAAAAATAATTCATGAAAGGCAACCATTCTTCGGTCATTCTTTCAAACACCCTTCTATACTTCAATTCAACTTCAAGCATTTTATAAGTTGCATTCCACCTTGTTTTCACATCCATAGGAACTGTTGACGTGCTACTAAACTTTGCTAGCACGGCAAACTCCCTAAATTAGTTCAATCTCGAAGGAGAAGAATGAATAAAAACTACCGCATTCCTTATAGATTTAATTAATGTATTAAGCTCTTTCAAACCATCCTTCACAATTAAGTTAAGTATATGACATGCACACCTCAAATGCAAATATTTCCCTTCAAACAACAATGTATTCTCACTTTTCATTCTTTTTTTCAAGTAATCAATTGATGTGTCATTAGAAGAAGCATTATCAACCACTATTGAAAATACTTTTTCTATCCCCCATTCCCTCAAACAAACCTCAATCTTACCAATTTCATCCCCAACATGGCTAGTGATTTTCGTGAAATTAATTATTCTTTTATGTAATTCCCAATCACTATCCAAAAAGTGAGCTGTAACAACCATGTAATTTATGTTTTGAATCGATGTCCAAGTATCAGTTGTGATGCTTACTCTTTGACCACTAATCATACTTTTAATCTTAGTTTTCTCAACTAAGAATAAATCATAAACCATACCTGCAACTTTCTTTCGATCAGGAATTTTGAATCTTGGTTGTAACTCATGTAAAAGACTTAGAAATCTCTTCCCTTCAACTGCTCGAAAGGACGTTTCATCAATAATCACATACTCTGTAATCTTCAATTCACACCGTTTTTGATTAAAAGTGTGAGGAACCAATGCACTTCCCTGTCCCATAGTCTCATTTGTCAACACAACTTGATTTTTCTCACACCCACTCCCTTTGTAAAGTGGACTTGTTTTGCACCTATTCACCAAATGGTTCTTCAACCCACTTGTGCTTCCATAAGCCGTTGGGATCTTAATTTTACAGTAATTGCATATCCCTATTTGTTGTAAACTTTGATCACCCAACTTCTTCATCACTTTTTCACAATGCATCCAATATTGACTCCTAGATTGTTTAGGAGCTGTAGGAGGTCTTGGTATCACATCTTTTCTTGCTCGTTTTTGACTTATAGACTTATCGCGTGTTTCAAATTCCACCGTGTTTGGTGTTTCGGATTGACTTGCTTGAGGAGCATGAGAAGAATCAGATTTCATGTTCAATTCTCAAAGAGGTATCTAGAACTACATTTCGTAGAGAACTTACCATTAGATATGAAACAAAAGAAATATGATATGAAACAATATGTTTAAATCAAGAAATATAACCTATTTTTGATATTACTTTTAATGTTTTGTTTTTTATAAATTCATTTAAAATATATCATTTAAATTGGATTTACAACTTGAATTATACTAAAAACGATTCTCCCAACTAAATTTAAATTGAAGGAAAATGAAAACCTAAAAAGAAAAAAATTACAGTAACATGAAAAAATCCCTACGCCCTCCTCCATCATTAATTCAGTTGACCAACAATATCATAAGCATGTTGATCAAGAAATACAGCGAAAATTACAAAATTCGCAGCATCTCAATGCAATTTCTCACTGATTATAAAATTACAACGAACATGTAGCGTAGTAATCGTAGTAAATACAGTGAAAATACAGCGAAATTTACAAAATTCTCAAGAAATACAGCGAAAATTACAAAATTTGTCAAATTTCACTCCAATGCAATCGTAGTAATCGCCAATGTAGTGGCCAAGAAAAAGACGAACATTAAAAAAAAAACCCGAGAATAGGAAGAAGAGCGAATCCCAAACTTTGGAACCTAGAAGTGAAGTGCTAGTAAATTCAACTAACACTGAAGAATCTAAAGCATAAACGATAGGCAAATTCCAGTATAGAGAGAGAGTACCGAAGAGAGAGAGATAGAGGAACAAATGAAACAGAGAGAAGCATATGACATACCCTTGTTGATGAAGCCTGGTGGAAGCCCGGCTGCGGCGGTGGCGGCGGGGGGTACAGTCCGATGGTGGTGATGGATTTGAGGAAGGAGGTGAGATTGTGTTATTTTGGGGGAAAATGAAATTTGAAACCCTACTCTCATTTGATATAATATATATATATATATTATTATTATATTTCGGTATTTCGGTAAATACTGAAATACCGAAAATTCAAAAAAATTCGTATCGATACTGTACCGAAATTTTCGATACGGTACCATACCGTATCGAAAATTTCGGTACGTCGAAAATTTCAATTTCTTCTGTAAATTTCGATACGGTAAGTGCAGTATTTCGGTAATTCGATATTTTTCCCCAGCCTTACTTGAGCCACATGATCGTCTTTGTTCTTACTCAAATGAACATTGAGTTTCATGAGAGTTTTGGCCTGAGGTTCGTCAAACGTGTTGAACTTTTTCAACACCTTCTCAATATAATGAGATTGCGACAGGACAATTCCTTCAGATGACCTTTCGATCATGATTCCCAGAATCACGTTAGCTTGTCCCAAATCTTTCATGTCAAAATTTCTTTTCAACATACGTTTTGTGTCAACGATAATGTCATGGCTATTGCCAATGATCAACATGTCATCTACATAAATATATAGCATGACAAATGCATTTGGTGTATCTTTTACATACACGCATTTGTCACATTCGTTGATTTTAAAACTGTTAGACAACATCATGCTGTCAAACTTTACATGCCATTGCATCGGAGTTTGCTTTAGCCCATACAATAACAACACGAGTTTGCACACCTTTTTCTCATTTCCAAGTGCTACAAACTCTTCAGGTTTATCCATGTATATCTCTTCCACTAATTCACCATTTAAGAACGCAATCTTCACATCTATTTGGTGAACATTAAGACCGTGCAAAACAGAGATTGTAAGAAGCACACGAATAGAAGTGATCCTCGTCATAGGTGAATAGGTATCAAATAAATCGTACCCTTATTTTTGTTTAAACCTCTTAGCAATTAAGCGGACTTTATAATTATCAATCGACCCATCAGCTTTATACTTTCTTTTAAGATCCACTTACATTCTAAGGGCTTGCAATCTTTCGGGAGGTTAACCAACTCCCACATATAGTTTTGCATGATCAAGTCGATTTCGCTATTGATAGCTTCTTTCCAAAATGTTGCTTTTGGACTCGACAAAGCTTCTTTAAAGGACTTAGGCTCATCTTCCAACACATAAGTGAATGAAATTAGGACCAAAAGTGTAAGCCACTTTAGCTCGCTTGCTGCGTCTCGACCACTCTTGAGTCAAAGAATCCGAAGTCTCATCAAATGTTCTCTTAGATGTTCCGACATTCGAGCCAACATCCATGCCAACATTCGATGTTTCCTTATTAGGAAACACATCCTCAAAGAATATATAATTCCTTGACTCAATAATAGCGTCTTTCGACATATCGGGTACTTCTGACTTGTGAATCAGAAACCGATAAGCACTACTGTTGATGGCATATCATATTAATATACAATCGACCGTTTTAGGATTGATTTGCACTTGTTTAGGAATAGACACTTCAACCTTTGTCAAACACTGTAGCAACCCAAAATTTTAATAGCATTCAAGTATAATAATTAATAAATTATTGGTATCTTATAGCATATTAAATTAATCAAGAGAATAAAAATAAGATGGGTTGTGTTAGTGGTGAGCCCATAAGTAAATAATTATTAAGTGTGGCCCAACAAAGATTGAGGGCCCGTAAAAGCAATCTATAAATAATTAGGAATAGGATTCTAGGGTCTCTCAGTTTTTAAAAAACGGCAGAAAGGTACGTGCTTTTCTTTCTCTCCCAGTTTCTTTTCTTCAAATCTTTAAAAATAGTATTTGGATCAATATAAGTTAATCTCTAGCTAATTAATTTGGAATGTATGCTAAAATTGATTAGGAGTAGAATCAAGTAGACTAAAATGATAATTCCTTCATATTTAAATTCTGCAATAATTCAATTCTTGGGATATAGATTTTCACTACGTTGTAAAATAATAGATTATACATGTTAATGTTTAGATGTGATATATGAAGAAGAAGAAGAAGAAGAAGAAGAAGAATGAAATCAAGAGTGAAGAGAAAGAGAGATAGGGAGAGAGAAAGTGGCCGAGGGTAGAGAGAGAAAGTGTGGGACCGAGAGAGGGGGAGGAGAGAGAGAGGAGAGAGAGGGGAGAGGGAAGAGAGGGAAGAGAGAGAAAGGGAGAGAGAGAGGAGGGAGAGAGAAGGGAAGAGGGAGGGAAGAGAGAAAGTGTGGGAGGAGGAAGGGAGAGAGAGAGAGGAGAGAAAGGGAGAGCAGAGAGGAAGAGGAGGGAGGAGAGGAGAGGGGAGAGAGGAGAGAGAGAGAAGGGGGAGGGAGAGGGAGGGAGAGAGAGAGAGAAGAGGAGAGAGAGAGAGAGGGGGAAGAGAGAGAGTGGGTGTGGGGTCCACCAGAGAGGATATAGATGTTAGGTGATGAAACACATATAATTGTATATCTGTTTTGACCCCAAATCAAATTAATGATATTCTGAAATTTCCAAATTTACCCTTAAGACTTTAGCTTAATTTTCAGAATAATCCAAATTTAATTTAAGACCCTTAGTTCAATCTAAAATAAATAGTACTGACTATTAAAATATAGAATAAATATTAAGTGTGTTTTCCCTTTTATTTTGGGTGACTAGGTGACGAAGAAGGTGTGAACCACGAGAAATAAACTTGCATTCATTCTCATAGCATTCAAGGTTTTTTTTTTCAACTGTTAAGGTGGGGATTTCCTTTACGTGTTTATCTCTATTAAATGCTTTATGTGAAGTGATTGATGAATTGATGCAATGTGTTTGAGGAAAATTATTTATGAAAATACTTGATGTGATCAATGATCTATGCATGAGGATTAGCCAGGGACGCGAGAGGTCCAAGGATCAAAAGTAGGTCCTCGGGTATTGCCCGCCGTGCTAAGAGTTAATTGGCCAAACCCAAGACGAGGAAAATGTTTTTATGCATGTTGTGATATTTGTCTTACTTTTACATATTGCCTTTAATTTAGACAAGCATGTCCCCACTGAGCTCGTGTTTTGCTCACCCCATATAAACTAACATTTCAGAATAAAATGCATGACGTGGAGCGGGGTGGATGCGCAGTGGCTAAAGTCAAGAAGTTTATTTAATTTAATTCTCTTGAGGTTTATGAAATACATTTTACTCATGTTTATTAAAACTAATTTTTATATCGATGCTCTTCCTTTTGACTAAGTTAAACTAATCGTTTTCTTAAATTGAGTCTTCCGCTGCATATTTTCATAAAATTGTCAAATATTTAATATATAATTTTCTGCTGCACTCTCATGAAATTCTATTAATCAAGATTTGACTTAGATTTTAAAAGAAAATTATATTCCATTTTTCCGTTGCTTACATTAAAATCTTTATGCTATTGTCAATTTTCACATTCCAAAAGTTTTAGAAAATCGGGATGTGATAGGGTGGTATCAGAGCGGGTCGACGTTTCTGTAGACTCGTTAAAATAAATAAAAAAGTTTCAACAAAATGTGTTTTAATTAAGGTAATATAAAAAAATTCATTTTTAGATTTTATTCGTTTTCGAGTTAAAAGTTAGAGTAAAATGATTTAAAAAGGAGTTTGTTATTAGCTACTGCCATCCTATTCTGCCGCGTTAACTTCACTGAGGTATGTAACTAATAAAGTTTCAATGCATTTCTTTCAATGAGGTTGGTGATCATGAGAGAATGAAAGAAAGACGATGAAAGATGATGAAGCATTTTTTTCTTGCAAGTTCCATGTTTTACAGATTTATTTCGAATTCCATGTTTTAAAATTAATTCAAGATATCATGTGTGGGTCAGTTAGGAAAGTAGGCAAGCAGCTGTGTGAAGGCTTGCTACTTACTTGTTAAGTGAGGGTTGTAATAGATAGGGCTATGTAAATCAACTAACTTAACAAACGTTCTCTCTTGAGAAGAGACAGAGAGGATGTAGAAGGATTACTCCACCTTCGAACCTCTGTATATCCATGCGTCTATTTATGCTTACTGCTCTATATGCATATCCTATGTTAGATGCATGTCGTGCATAATTGGTCTTTACAGAAGAGGAAGCTTCCACATATAACTCTGATCAGTAACTTCCCAAAAGGTTACTGACTCCCGACCAAAACCTTCTGAAAAGAAGAAAAGTTTGAAAATATTAGTAGGCTTATTCACCCCCTCTAAACCTACTACTACCATATTTGGGACCAACAAATTTTAATAAAACTAAAGCACTTATATGATTATTATATTATTACCAAATCTTAAACAATTAATTCATCATGCATTTACAAATAAAATTGAATTCCTAACCTGAATTATAAAGTACACATCTTCCTTTTCGTTTTTTTTTTTTTTTTCTGTTCTTCAATTTCGTTTCCCTTCTTTTTGTTATATGTTCTTTTCCTTTCTCCTCTAATATCTCCTTTGGCCTATGTTAATAATGATGATAAAATATTAGTCACCCTTCTTTTTGTTATATATTTTTTTCCTTTCTCCTCTAATATCTCCTTTGGCCTATGTTAATAATGATGATAAAATAGTAGTCACCCTTCACAACTTACACTTGTCCTCTTCCCTTTAATTTAGACCTAGCTTAGTTTGGTTCTCAGGTTGGGAAAATAAACCAGCCATAAACCCACCTAAAAGTGTATTTGGATTGTGGGTTAGGCCCGGTTTTGATATAGGGCCCGGAATTAAAATTGTTGTGCTGGCAGGATTCTAGTGAATTGGTGCTGGGTTTATTAAACCCACCCCAATTGATGGGTTTAAAATCCCATTTTTTAGCCCAAGTAGCATAAGTTAGGAAATTACACAATTGTCCTCTCCTTATGCTGAAATATCTACTTTACCTCATATAAATAGTTCATAAATCACAACCATTGTCAACCCATTTTGAAGGAGGAACCCTAGCCACAACATTCCACATCATTGGAAAACATATCATCCATTCGAAAATAATTTGTCTGCCTAAGAATTACTCGATTTAGGGATAGAGCGCTGAAGAGTTCGCCGATTAGGAGTTGGGGTGATTCCATGATCGATTCAGGGATTGAGCGCTGAAGAGTTCGTCGATTAGGAGTTGGGGTGATTCCAAAAACCTGTTCTTCATAAGCAATTTAGTTCGATTTCTTCACTTGTCAACTCCGTAAGTTCTTGTTTCGAAACTAGGCCTATGTTTCTTTATTTTATCGTTTGTGTGTTTTTTTGTCATTTTATTTCGAGTTCGATCTTCACCGAGTAGAAGCAACGCTAAAGGTGATTTGTTGTTTGTGTTTCAGTTTCTTCTCGTCAATGTCGAAATTTCTTCATTTTTGGGGAGCATGTATTATTACTTACTGCAGAGGATCTCGTCTTTGTTAGATTAATACTTAGCTAGGTTTGGGATGAGCCCCTTGTTTTTTATGTTAAATGTTGGTGAAGGTGGAAATGGAATGATTTATGATGGGAAATATGAAATTTCTTCCTCAAATTTGTCCTTATATAGATTGATGTTTCGATTGGATTAGGATCTGGTTTTTAAGAATTTGTGTAGATGAACCAACCTAGCTACTATTTAGCTATGGGAGTTACTGTGGGTATAATGTTGAGGCTAAATGTGAGATTCAAGCTAAGCCAAAGTAATAAAAGAATGTGTAATTGAAAAGACATGTATCCCTTATTGATTGAGTGGATAGAATAGGAAAAGATGATCTTGTTCAGAAAAAAAGGCCTATAGAATAACAGACAAAGTTGCTAAACCTGCTTTGAGAGTCCTCTTGTTGAATGCAACATGCATGCTTCTAATTGTGAAAAACAGTGTCTTGAGGAAATTGTAGAGACCATCTCCCAGAATAAGAGCAATTGAAATAAACACCTGCAATTGAAAATGGACTCTTTTACTATAAATTCCAAAAAAAAAAAAAAATACTGATATTACTTATTTGATTTCTGCTTCCTGGGTTCAAAATACTGATACAATATTGATCTGATCTTTTTTTTAATTGCAAAGCATGTAATAACTATGTCTAAAATCTGATGTTTTAGATTTATCTGATTTTTTCTCAGTCTAAAATCTTGAATTTTTGCATATTTCTTGCAAATGCCCTATGTCTGTATTTAGCAATGTTTTGCAAAAAGATACTGATTATATTGCTGCCCATGTATTAAATTCATTGAACATTATGAACTTGGGTTGGGTGTTACGCATCTCATGGTTCTCCACATGTCCATGCAAGGTGATCTATGATGTATTTGGCAGATGTCAACTCGAGGTATGGTGATATATCATCGGTTGTCTTTGTGTAGGAAATAGTGCTTCTAAGACTCTTTGGTGAGCAAGGATTTCCTTTATTTGAGCTGTGGTGGACCATATTCGAGGTGTATGAAGTTGCCAACGTCGATCTCAACCCCAGTGGGTGGTCACTCAACAGTCCACTGAATGTGAAGGAGGAGCCGGACGACTACCTCGATACCAGCATCTGCATTGCACGTTGTTTCAAGCGCCCATGGATGCAACCATGGAACATCAAGACTTAGGCCCAGTTTGACCTCATCGAAGGCCGTAGATCATGGCAATATGAAATTGCCCATTTTGTGGTTAATGTATCTAATGTTGACTAGAACTATGTTTTGGATTTTAAGTCATCTAACTCAGTACATGTGCATGTTATGATATGTATGATATCCTTTTATCATATTTGAGAGCAACTGTAAATCATAGGTTGTAACATTTCTGGAAAGAAAATTCAAAAAAAAAAAGTTCAAATAACCTCTTGATAATACAACCGAATATTTTAAGACACGCCATATAAAAGGTTGACAAGATTTCAGTTGAGGTAATATAGTCATTTCATGCATTTGGTGTCATAATCCATATATCCAAACAAAAACTTGTTTAATACACCAACCCAAGTATCATCTCAATAACTCAATCCAAACATAAATTTAAATTTATCCAACTAGCATAAACATACAATCCAAACACTATAAACATGTCAAATCATTGGTTACTAATCCCTAATTTATCAAACCTAAACTATCCCAACCATCAATCCAAACCACCCTAAGAGTCATCATCCTTTTTCTCCTATCATCTCATTACTAACCCCTTTTTTTTATATACTTTACGTAAATATATATATATATATATATATATTAATTAGAGCTTAGAATACATATCCATGTATACTCAAATGTAACATAAAGAAAATGCAATAATTCATATAATGCATGAAATAGGAGTGAGTAACGAGAGGCTCGGTTCTCACAACTACGATCATCTACTTAAAATGTAGAACGATCTATTGTCCTTTACTTTCAAATTTTCCCAACTTTGACTACTCTAATAATAGTTACAAATGTTCAAGACTTTATACCAAATTCAGCGTTTGACCCACATTTTACAATTGACTCAAAACCAATTTTTCAATGCGATCTTACTGTTAATTATTTATAAGAAAATAACTTTTATTTGGAAAAGTAATTTTTTTTTCAAGAGATTCAAATAAGATTTTTTTATTCATAGGAAATGCGCAAATAAAGAGTTCCATTTTCTGATATAAACATTTCATTTCTTTTTTTATTGTTTCTACAATGACAATAATTTTGGAAACCACTCATTAAATTCAATGGTTCACCTCAAATTACTGTTTTACTACTATATAAATCAATGGACAAATTTACATCACAACTCAGACATTTTGCCATATAAATCCGGGAAGCTCCAAATGAAAATAACCAAAATATTTATTTAAATAATTTGCTTTAAGATTAAAAAAAAAAAGAGCTAGTTTTTCATCCATTAATTAGAAGCTAGAAGCAAGCATGGCAATGTCAAAGATGGTGGTGGTGTGTTTGATCGTGATGCTCATGGTTAGCGCGTGTCCTTCAACATCTGCTGATAGTGTTATTAGTTATGGAGCATTGGAACGAAATCACATTCCAAAGCAAAATTCTCCCCCAAACCCTGCGAACGCTTGGCACAGGGGTTGCAGTGCAGCAACACAATGTCGTAATGAAAATGATTGAAGATTGAAGATGCATGTAATGTGATGGCAAGAAACTTCTATATATATTTTTCATTTTAAAGAGTTTTCTCATGTAATGTGATGGCAAGAAATAATCTTGCAGTTTAGTTTTTTTTAAGGATATTCACTTATTTTTTCCTTTATACAAGATAGGTCCTACTTTAAATTTTTTCATATCCCTTGTAATTTATACTTTATGACCCCAGTCAATAGTTTAAGGTGATCAATAAAATATTTCTTGTGCATAATGTATATATTATTTATTATGAATGATCAAATAACTTTTTTTGTACGTTACTCGACAAGGTCTTGATATAGATTAGGATAGAGGGATAATAACTTTGTCTCATTCATCATTTTGGGACATGATCTTTTCAGGCTTCGAAGTTGAGATCGCATCTTTCAGAAATGAGCGAATGTAGGACAAATCACCCCAAATTGATGAATTTAGGGCTAATTTCGTGCTAACTGGGTTCGACACATGACTTACTCGTGCCAATTTCAGCCTAAAATTCATCGACTCGGGCTGATTTGTCCTACGCCCATTTTTTAAAGATACGTTCTCTATTTCAAAATCCGAAAAGATAATGTTTCTAAATGATGAAAGGGCTAAAATTATTTTTCAAAATTTGCAATTTCCCCATTGATATACGATATGGTTGCTTTGCTTGATTAAATGGTTTTTGTCCCTGCCCCTTTTTGTAACGTATCATCATCTTATTATTATGTGCTAAAACTACAATTTATGTCTTTTCCTCTCTAATTATTATACTGACATATTCACTTAGCCATGGGAATAATATAAGTACTTGAATAAACTTTTATTTTATATCCAGTTCTCTGAATAATGTCCAATTCAAGAAAATATTGATCTGTGTTTTCTAACCTAGTTTCAATTTTAAAAACGACTTTGAATTTAATTGGTACCAAACAATTCACATCACATGAACTTCACAATTGGAACTTTCCAACCATTTTGAATAATGCGGCTCTTGAGTCCCACATGACGTTTTTGTGACATTAGTTCAACCTTTTTTTATATTCCCGTTTCTCTGTAATGTTAGGTGATCTAATATCAAATATTTATTTTGTATATATGATGTTTAGTTTTGTGTAAAAAGTCACTTCACATCACACCACGAGGAACTTATATATATATGTCTCGCATCATTACAATTGTTAGGGAAGTCCCAAGTTAATTAGGAGTCCCTTCAAATATTTAAAACTCAAACAACTTCCATGAGTTCAAGATTAAGCACTTCTTTTTTTAAAAAAAAATTCTTTTACCCCTAACACAAGTCAAGCAAAACTGACACATGAAACATTAGGAATAGCCGACGAGATGATCTCGACTTGGTCAAATTCGTAGCCTGGTTGAGCCAAGAGCTTACCAGACTCTTAGCTAGCCAAGAAGGTTAACCAGAGATGGTTGAGCCGATCATAGATAAATCTTGACTTGACAAATTTAGGATTCTATCGACCAGTGATGGCCGAGCAAACCAGATATATCTAGTACGACATAAAAAATAAGAACTTAGAAGACCTAAGAATAATTAGTCGATCAAAGAATTGACGACCCAAGTAAGCCATCTAAGGAAGAGCTAAAGTCATAAGGAACCCGAACGACCAGAGAGCTCAAAATCAATCTCATCCGGGAAGAGCTCAAATCAATCTCTTCTGAGAAGAACTCGACCGCCTTACAAGTTTATTTCAGTAGAACTTTTCAGGCTCAAGACATAATCTACTTAAGAGAGAGATAAATCTTTATCTTCCTCAACTAGAGTCCTAGATTTGAGAGATTTAGTTTTTATTCTCCAAGTTATGTATCTTAGATTAATTATATAAAAAGGGTTTCACTAAATGTAAAATGGATCCGAACTTTGATCCCAAAGACTCAAGGTTCCTCATATTTATTGGTCCAAAGTGATGTAGAGGTTCGGGGGCTGAATGAACCTGTATCAATTTTCCGTTTTTGAACTCTATTAAACAGTTCTGCTGTAGGTTATCGATACTTGCAGCAAACTCGCTCTATAGAGTATTCTACTTGCAACAATGGTAAGATGCAGCAGCAAAACACTCAGAGTTTTATGCACAACGAAATTCGTGATAGATAGAGTTTTACCAAAACGGTAAACTTTAAATAAAAAGTTAGAAGATTACAACACATATAAACATATATATATATATATATATATACCCATAGAAAGCATACAACAAGATATATAACGATAAGAAATGTATAGTGATTTAGATACTTTTAATGTATTAGTTGCATTTGATAATTTTATATTTTTAGTGCAAAAATCGCAAGTTTCAGCTTACGTGTGCAATTGTGGAAGAAATGATGTATCTCACGATCTAGAAGTCCAAATTGGAAGATCTTAATTTTGTTGAAAATCTAAGGAAGAGATCTACAATTTTGATGTTGAATACTTTTCCCAATTCATTTTCTAAGAAAACAGAATATTAAGAGAAGACGGAAGTTGTGCGTTCGGTTTTTCGTCATGACAAAGCTCTAGTAAGTTTGTCATAACTTTATCTAAAAGACTACTTTTGAGGTGAAAATTTGTCTCATTGGAATTAAGAAAACTTCAAGACCTACAACTTCATGAAGACCTCAAAGTCAAAATCGGTACTATGCACCAACGCACAACCGTGCTATAGGACACGATCACAACCGTGCTATAGGACACGATCATGTCCCACTGCGCATAATCATTTGTTTCATTGCACGGTTGACCATGTTTTGTGGCATGCTCGTGTTCGAGAGACTCCGATCTCACCCTCAAACTCGATTTTTTATGTATCTCACAATTCTAAACCATTTAGGAGACCTCCAAGATTTTTAATGTTTCACGCGCCCCCACGCACCTGGGTGGATGCGCTCAAATCCACCCAAATTCGCTCTATGTGTCATATTCTTACATTATGTTAGACATACCTCTATGCAGTGTTAGTTATACCTTCGTATCCTGATTTCAAACCCTTACAATTTTTAACTATACTTTCATACCTTTTAATACTGTTAGACATACCTTTGGTTATATTAGTAATACATCAGCTGTGTCAATCATACCTTTAGATATTATATAAGGTATGTCTAATATAATATAAAAGTATGTCTAACATAACATAAGGATGACTAATACTATTTAATGGTATATGTACACAATGTGCCGAAATTATGGTTTTTCTTGAAATTAAAAGTATGAAATTTGGGCATAAAGGTATATCTAACATAACATAAAGGTATGTCTAACACAACATAAAGGTCATGACCAAAATTAAAAAATCAAGCGCGAAAAAAAAATACAGGTCGGGTAGCTCGGATCCGCTAGGTGCACATAAGATCTCCTCCATTACAAAAGAAAGAAAAAATTGTGGAAGATGAACTAACTCAATCTTTCTAATATAAATGTACAAGGTGCTACAACCAAATTTTAGATCGGGAGACTTCTTGGTGGTTATAATACCACAGTTCATCAATAATTTGATTTTATATGTTATTGTGAACTTGAAGAATCTACCCAAAACTATCTGACAATATCACAAGATTGACATTACAAAAAAGAATGTATAGGTTTAATAAGATTAATTATTATTTTTTCTCATTAACTTTTCGGTTGTGACAGTTTTACCCATTATTTTTTTGGGTTGACGATTTTATCATTTATTTTTTGAAAAATCAGAAATTTGATCGAGCTAAGCTTGAACAGCCAAATCGAGCTTAATTCGCATTTGATTAACACGTGACACCTTATAAAATACAAAAAGTTAATGGACAAAATTGCCAAAAAAATAAATTAATGGGTAAAATTGTTAAAACAGATTTGTCAGTGGGCAAAAATAGTTTGAAAACTAAGGTGCTAATCACTTTCGAATTTAACCCGATTTGGCTATTCATACTAATTTGGGTAAAATTTCTAAATTTTCAGAAGATAAAGGGTAAAATCGTCAGCTCAAAAAGATAATGAGTAAAAGTGTTAGAATCGATAAATTAATGAATTAAAAAAGTAATTAAGTTGGTTTAATTATTAGAAAATTGATGACAATTAGCAATAAACGAAGTTAATCTAGTTTAGTTTTCATCCTTGAGAGAGCACCACAATTCTTTTACCATCCGTATTCCAATATAATTTTAATAATTAAATTTAAGTAAAAATTTAAAACAATTATATTAACATTTTCACGTCATTATTAACATTTTGAATTCATTAATTATTCTTTATGAAAGTATGTATGACACCCTAAAATTTTACATAAGCAAAATGATAGATATATATATTTGTTTTCTAGTCCACATCAAACAAAAATAAAACACAAGATACAAGCCCAAGTGCTATATAATTTTTTTTTTTTTTTTGGGCCCAAATAAAGATCCAAGTCTGTAACCATTCTTGAGATGAATCAGTGTCACTGCTATCCTTTCCCATTTCTCTACACGTGTACTTTACATCTGTAAAAAAAAAGGGGGATATCATTTTTATTCTTTCACTAGGTTTGAACCGTGCAACTTAATATTTATCTTATTTTTTATTTTATAATTAGTATTTATTATTATATGATAGTAAAATTTTATATAAGTGTGATATTTTTTCTTTATTCTTAAAATTATATTTCTTAGGGTCCATTTGAACATATGGATTTGAGGAGGGATTTGAAATCCTTGGTAGCAAATCCACTGATAGTGTTTGGTTGGATGTGAATTTAAAATCTATAGTTTTCATTTTGAGCTAATTTTAGAGTCATTTTGGTGGATTTCAAATCCACTTAAACTTGAAAGGATTTGAAATCCACTCATTTCAAATTCTGGATTTGAAATCACTCTATCCAAACGAAGCCTTATTGTTTTTTTTAATAATTTTTTTCATTTATTCTTTAACACAAAATTGTTAATGCAAAACGGTTAATATTGTGTCTTGAATGGTAAATGTGAATGTTGATCGCTAAATGTTTATTAAATGTGAAATGATTGTGAATGTGTATGTAATACCCCACGTAAGTGTATAGCCTAAATACATATCTACATACTTATATAAGTATAGAATTGCAATAACCCACTTCTTGATCCAAAGAAAAAGCCCAAAATTATTAAGTGTTTGGCCCAAATTTAGAATCCAATTTTGGCCAAAAAATGAGCCCATGTTCCAGCCCATGGTGTTGATGAATCCTTGTCATCACACCAAATTGGAGGTTGCAAACACGTGTCTTCTTCCCTTTTACCATATGTACAAAGAAAGGGGGTTTCACCCCTTCTTCCTCACATTAGTCATCCAAAAGTAATAATAATCGCAGAGGAAAGCTTGTTGATTCAAGTGGGTAAAAATTTCTGGAATTAAGTCTCTCCATCATTGTTTGAATTGGTTGGATTGCATCCCGATTCTTTTATTTATCCTTCCATGCAAACATCAAACATCTCTCTCTCTCTCTCTCTCTCTCTCTCTCTCTCTCTCTCCTGTTGCTGGACGCCACTGCCGCCGCCGCTGGGTGGGCACCGTCGTGAACGGCGGCGTCGTGTGAGAGTAGGGAGTGCAGCACCGCTGCTGTGCGCGTGGGTTGCTGCAAGTGTGTGTGAGTGTGTTGTGCTGCGTGGGAATGGTGTTACGTGCGTTCGGGGGAGAAGGGGGGTGCCGCCGTTGGTGACGATGCCGGGAAGAGGGAGTGCCGACGATGGGCCTTAGCCGGCAGATGAGCCGGTGGTGGCAATCGGCGGTGCTGATGTGCGAGAAGCCGCTGTGTGTGGCAGTGTTGGAGTGGTGTGCGTGTGTTGCTGTGTGCGTGTGTGTTCGTGCTGTGTGTGTGTGCCGCCGTGCAGAGGTGGGGTGTGTGTGAGTGCTGCTGCCGGCGAACGGCAGCAACGACGGCGGTGAGGCGGTGTGCAGGGGGGAGGTGCGTTGGGGTTGGGAAAAGGGGGCAGGGGCCTACAATTGGAAATTGGACTTATTCCAGGGACCTTCTTGCAATGTCCGAACTCTTGGTTAATTGCTTTCCAGTCCTTGTTCTTTTGAGCTATCTCTGTTCAGCCCCTGTACTTCTAATTATTTATTTTCAGCCCCTGTAGTTTATAAATTATTGCATTTCAGTCCCTGAACTTATGTTGTATTACATTTTGA
This sequence comes from Scutellaria baicalensis, assembly GCA_005771605.1. Classification (NCBI taxonomy): domain Eukaryota; kingdom Viridiplantae; phylum Streptophyta; class Magnoliopsida; order Lamiales; family Lamiaceae; genus Scutellaria; species Scutellaria baicalensis. The sequence continues at coordinate 32,338,354 of CM016723.1, read as the reverse complement.
CCCTAGAATTATGCTGAAATTGTAGTTGAACCCCAGAACTTTACGGAAATTATATGTGGCATTATTTTCAGTAAACAAGTGAAGTCGATTTCAAGTTAATCGTTATTATTTTATGATTGATTTTCGAGTAAATTATATATTTTCGAGGATTACTGTTTTCAAGGGATTCAAATGCGGTTGATTTCATATGATGAAAAGTCGGGATAATACCCGTACAGGAAAGGTTTCTTTAGAAACCAATACAGGTCAAAAGATTTATTTGTTTATTTGTACTTGTCATGAATTATATGACCCAACGTGAACGTGATTAACGTGTACTATGTGTTATGTGAGAACCATTATGTGAGGTGTAACTGCGCATGCGTTTTCACGCCAAGTATATCGGGTATTTTTTGGAAACCCCACATGAAGGGTGTAATAACCCAATGGAGTCGACTTGGGGCTCCGATAGGCTTTTCTTCGGAAACCTATCCAGAGGTTTACAAGGGACTACTCGGGAGTCCGTAATATGTACTATGTATATGTATATAATAAGATTACGATAAAACGTGTTTCCCCTTTCACAGTACAGGTCGACCTACTGAGTGTTTTCTGGCACTCATCCCTATGTGTAAAAATGTTTTCAGCTTAAAGTACCCAGGACGTGGCGTACGAGCAATGAATGCTGGTAGCCGATATTATTAAGGTCATAGAAGATTTTAATAAAGAGTATATGTTTACAAATTCCAAATATGTTTATTTACGTAAATGTTTATTTTATCGCTCTTTTCAATGTATTAAAAAGGTGACGGTAAAGAAAGAAATTTCAAGAAAATAGTTTCCGCTGCATTTTCCAAAGAATTCGTATTTCATAACATTGTTTTATCGAATAATATTTCACGGTTACTCCTGAATCTGTTTATCTCTATTATTATTTAAAGAGTCAATTTTTAATGTAAGTAGCACCAAAACATGATTTTAAAAAACGGGCCGTTACAGGTGGTATCAGAGCGGGTCTGTTATTCTGTAGACTCGCTAAAATATTTTAAAAAAAAATCTTTTGTTTAATGCAAATTTCAGGAAAACGAAAATATACTTTTATTGATATAAAATAATTATTAGCTACTAGCATTTACGTCCTTTGCTGCTCGGACTCCAATAAGCTAAGTTACAATGTTTAATGGTAAAATGGTCTCGAATTTATGAGAAGATGGAAGTCCTAAGTTTATTTGGGTCTCAATGTTATGTCATATGGAATTTTTTATCGAGCTATGGTTACGATATGACATCGTTTTTAGTTATAATCGCATATGATGAAAGTGTGACCTTCTTGGCTATATATTATTCTTTTTGTGGTATGATGTTACTACTATCAACACACTGCTTATTGGACGCCGCCACTGAGCCGCTGACTGCAGCAGCAGAGCTCGTGTGCGTAAATGGCCATTCGCAGGAGTTGGTGTAGTATTATGTGGTATGATTTTGCTATGGTGATGATAGAATGATACAAAAAAAAAAAAAAGTGGAGGGTATTAATTGTTTTATAGAATCAGGTTCGTTGTAAGTGCTTTAGTATCACTTAGATCGAGTTATAATAAACAACATTCATAGATGTAATGATAGTTAGAATAACTTAGTCGCTCATAATGGAATTCACTTGCTTTGAGTTGCAGGAATAGAATGACGTTGAAACTTTCTTAATAAATATAATCTTTAAGCTTACGCTCATAACAAACCCACATTTTGGGTTCAAAATCTATCAACGCTTGTGGGACGACCTTGGAAGAAAATTTACGAGTACAACCGTACTGAAAATAAACAAAAATAAAATAAAATAAAAATATGTTATCCTAATAATTCCCTTTGTATAAATCAAACGTTTCACTCTAAGTTTCCTCCTTCTTAAAAATTATTTCTCAATCATACTCCAACTGAAAACTAATGACAAAATTTCATGAGCAAAACAATCCAACTCATGACTTGGAGTTAGCCGCCGAAGTGTACGCTCTCAAGGTTTGGCGACACTATCTATACAGAGGAAAATGCGAGATTTACACTGATCACAAGAGCCTGAAGTACTTCTTCGAGCAAAAGGAGCTAAATATGAGGCAACGAAGGTGGTTGGAGTTAGTAAAAGATTACGACTGCACAATCCTTTACCATCCAGGAAAGGCGAACGTCGTTGCTGGTGCGCTTAGCCGGAAGAGGACTGGAGAAGTAACTTGTCCACTAACCAATCAAGATTTGCTGGCAAGAGAAATGGCTAAGTTAAATCTAAAGATAGTCGTGCCACCAAACAACATCAAAGCTAGGATTGTAGCTTTAACGGTATGACCCGCTCTACGAGAACAGGTAATAGAAGCCCAAGGGACTGACAAGTTCATGCAACGGATAAAGGAACGTCTGGAGAAAGGAAAGACGGAGGGATTTATGAATTCCGCCGATGGAGCTCTTACATTTAGGGGGAGACTTTGTGTGCTAAAGAACGAGGAACTGAGAAACAAAATTTTGGAAGAGGCACACGCGACCTGTACTCAGCGCATCCTGGAGGCACAAAGATGTATCAAGATCTAAAGAAAACTTTTTGGTGGCGGAATATGAAGGGTAGTATTGGACAATATGTCAAGAGATGTCTAGTCTGCCAATAAGTGAAAATGGAACACCAACGACTCGGAGGAATGCGAATACCTTTGGAAATACCATAATGGAAGTGAGAGCATATCATCATGGATTTTGTGGTAGGATTATCCAGAACTAGACAAGGAAACCAGGCTGTATGGGTAATCGTGGATAGATTAACTAAATCTGTGCTTTTCCTGCCAATTAAGATGACCTTCGAGATAGATAGACTGGCATGAATCTATTTAAAGGAGATAGTCCGACTTCATGGAGTGCCGACTTCTATCGTTCCCGATAGAGATCCTCGTTTTACATCTCATTTCTGGTATAGCTTACAAAATAAATTAGGAACCAAGCTAGCCTTCAGCACAACCTCCCATCCAATGACAGATGGACAAACCGAACGATTCAAACTCTGAAAGATATGCTGAGAGCTTGCACGCTAGATTTCCATGGGAGTTGGGAGGAACATCTGTTCCTGGTGGAATTCACCTACAACAACAGCTAGCAGTCCACCATAGGAATGATACCTTCTGAAGCGCTGTATGGTAGAAAGTGCCGCTCGCCCATCTACTGGAATGAAGTGGGCGAGAAGAAAGTTCTAGGGACGGAGTTAGTAGACCAAACGATAGATATCATGGAAAAAGTTCGAGCAAGGATTAAAACGGCTCAAGATCGATAGAAGTCCTACGCCGATAAGAGAAGAAGAGAGCTAAAGTTTGAAGTAGGTGATAAAGTATTTCTAAAGGTATCACCTTCTGAAGGGATCTATTGTTTTGGAAAGAGGGGTAAGTTAAAACCAAGATATACAGGGCAGTACGAAGTTCTCGAAAGGATTGACAAGGTAGCATACCGACTTACACTACCTCCAAATTTTACAGGCATTCACAACGTATTTCATGTATCTATGCTATGGAAATACGTGTTTGATCCGAGTCACGTAATTTATGCGATATTAGATAGAAAGGTGCTGAAATTTAGAAACTGAAATAAAGTTTTGATAAAGGTGCAATGGAGTCAACACAACGCCAACGAAGCTACTTAGGAGGAGGAAGGATAGATCGTCGTGAAATACCCGAATCTACCTTACTTCGGTACTCCTTAAATTTCGAGGACGAAATTTTTTCTTAGGAGGGAAGAATGTAATACCCCACTTAAGTGTATAACCTAAATACATATCTACATACTTATATAAGTATAGAATTGCAATAACCCACTTCTTGATCCAAAGAAAAAGCCCAAAATTGTTAAGTGTTTGGCCCAATTTTAAAATCCAATTTTGGCCAAAAAAACGAGCCCATGTTCCAGCCCATGGTGTTGATGAATCCTTGTCATCACACAAAATTGGAGGTTGCAAACACGTGTCTTCTTGCCTTTTACCATATGTACAAAGAAAGGGGGTTTCACCCCTTTTTCCTCACATTCATCATCCAAAAGTAATAATAATCGCAGAGGAAAGCTTGTTGATTCAAGTGGGTAAAAATTTCTGGAATTAAGTCTCTCCATCCTTGTTTGAATTGGTTGGATTGCATCTCGATTCTTTTAGAGTTTAAATCATATATGACCCCGTAGGATAGGGCTTGGGCCAAATGTGACCCTAGATCAATCAATGTTGACCCCGTTCGTTTTTTCCGTCAATAACTAACGGAAATTGCCACGCGCGAAGCACATGCCCGTTAAGTCAACTAAAGAAAATTGAAGGGGGTCAAAATCGAGAACACATTTCTCCCAAACTTTTCTGGAACCCTAATCGCACCCAAATCCCTAACCCCAAATCGCACCCCAAATCGTACACCCCAAATGCCTAACCCCAAATCGCACCCCAAATCCCTAACCCCAAATCCCTAACCCCAAATCGCACCCCAAATCCCTAACCCCAAATCGCACCCCAAATCCCTAACCCCAAATCGCACCACAAATAGCAATATCTCACTGATATCGCACCCATATCTCAATCGAAAACCCTGAAGATCGTATGAAGGGTGAAATGGTGAAAAATCGCAAGGTTTCGAGTCGGAAGGAAGCCGGTGCAAAGAATGGTAAGTCTTCAAACCTAGAGTGCTTTCGAGTGCAAAGAATGCATGTGCTCCTTTTTTAGAGTTTATATTGAGTGCATTTGGAAACAACTGTTTTTTGGCATTTTCTGAGCTTTTTAAACAATATGTTGTTGTGGGCCACTCTTTGTCTCTATGATGATGTGTAATTGCAATATCTGTGATAAGTGGTCCTGCTTTTTACTGTTTTTAATGATTTTGTAGGTTTAGAAAACTGTGAATTGTTTATTGTTTATGTGTGTTAGGGTTTGTGATATGTGTTAGGGTTTGTTTATTGTTTCTTATGAATTTTTTATGTCACATTTGCAGAAAAAAATGTTAAAGTGGGTAAGCTTGGTTCTGAATTATCAGGGGTAGGGGATTTAGCTAGGGGCAAGGGGAAAAAAATTTTAGAACCTATCATAGATGATACCCCCTCAGAGGAGTTAGAGCAAATCATAGAAAATTGTTGTGATTGGGGGGTGGATGGGTTAAATCCTGATGAATATAGGTGTTTAAATGTGAGGGATAGTGATGATCCTAGGGGTGATGATGTAGACTTAGAGAGTCATTCCAGTGATGATCCTTTTGATCCAAATGTATGGAGTCAGTCTGAAGATGATATAGATGATTTGTTGTTTGAAGAGAATGTGGACAAGGAAATTGAATGGATGGGTATAGATAGGGAGAAAACTGAAACAAATAGGGTGGTGGGGTCTGATTCTGAATCAGAGATAGAAGACTCTGATGCAGAATTTGTTAGTGACATGGGGTCAGATGTAGATGAAAGTGAGCTTAACAATACCTTCAGGTCTTCTAATGTGTTTAGTCCTGATTTTAAAATTGGCATGAAATTCACTGATAAGCAATTGTTTAAAGAGGCAGTGTACTCACATGGGATAAGGGAAAGAAGAGATTTAAAAATCACAAAAAATGAAAAACATAGAGTGTATGCTAGATGTTTGGGAGAGGGGTGTAAGTGGCAGATCAACTGCCTTAAGATGGTTGGGGAAGAGTCATGGCAAATTAGGACTTATGATCCAGAGCACACTTGTGGAACTAACTTTAAACTGAAAAACATGACTTCAACTTGGTTAGCCAAGTACTATCTTGAGTCATGGAGGGATGATCCAAATAGAACATCTAAGGGTTTTAGAAGACAGGCAATGAAAGAGTTCAATTGTAATGTGTCTAAACAACAAGCATATAGGGCAAAATTGACTGCATTAAAAGCAGTTCAGGGTACAAATGAACTTCAATATGCAAAACTGTGGGACTATGCACAAGCACTTAGGCAGAAAAACCCTGGAAGTACTGTCATAATGGGGGTAGAGGAAAGTGGTAGCTCTAGTGGAAACATATTTAAGAGGTTGTATATATGTTTCCAAGGTCTGAAGAAGGGCTTCCTAGCTGGGTGTAGACCTTGTGTGGGTGTTGATGGGTGTCATCTCAAGGGTCCAAATGCTGGTATATTACTCACTGCAGTAGGTTTGGACCCAAACAACCAAATATATCCAATTGCCTGGGCTGTTGTGGGTAGTGAAACTAAAGAAAATTGGGTTTGGTTCCTTGAGTTATTAAAGGAAGATTTGAAAATAGAACATGGAGGTAAAAAGTTTATAAACCTGTCCTGTTTAAAAATATATCCAATAGCTCTAGTGCTCCTGTGATCAAACATGGAGGTAAAAAGTTTATAAACCTGTCCTGTTTAGGAAAAGGTAGTGATAAGGGTGAAGGCAATTAGATGGTTTGAGATGGATGTGAAAGCTACTCCCTATGCATGTTTTGGGGCTGAATTGCTGTTTTTTGGATTCAGATAATTGTTGTTTTTTGGATTCTAATGTAATGTCCAGTTTGTATTTTGGCAATGCACTCATTTAATATTGAGCTGAGACATCATATTTACAATGTAATGCCCTTCTTCATTTACTGATACATCATATTTAATATTGAGCTGGTACATTATAGACAACATAGGCTATTACATGCTACATAATCAAGTGCATTACATTCATACTCCACCCAAACCCAACCATTTGTGCATTACAATGACACAAGCCATAAAAACCAGTGCCATTGTCAGAGTTCTCTTTCTCTCCAATGCTGAAATTCTCTCCTCCATACTATTCTGCTTAATTGTAGCCATTTGCAATTCAGCCTTCAGTTGCATTGTTTCACCCTTTAATTGAGCAAAATCTCCTTTCAATTGAGCCATTTGCAGATGCAGATTAGTTGTAGCCATGGTAGGTTTAGTTGGTTGGTCAATCCACTCGAAGAAATTGCACCCTTTCTCTGACAAGGAGTCGGGGCAGTTCTGAAAACGGCAGCCTTCACTATCAGGTTGACCGGAAACTCGAACTCTAGCAAACTTTCCACACTTGCATCGTTTTGTGCCTGAAGTGTATGATTGAGTAGATGTTGACATATCTCTCCTCCTCTTGTTCCCAGCTTCTGTCTCCTTTTTTTTTTTCAATTTAATGTGATTGTTTTCATCTTCACTTGTTTCTTGAAATGTTGGTGTGGCTGGTATAAATAGGAGAGGTTTGGTGGCTGTTGTAACAGGAAAAACCGGGAAAATCGAATTGGGGAAAAAAAATTTCCCCCCAAAATTTGACCTAACGTTTTCCATCCAAAAAGATAACGGACGGGGCTGATTTTGAACTTTTTGGGGTTATTCTGAAACCATGGGACCAATCTTGGCCCTGGACAGATCCTACAGGGCCACATGTGATTTAAACTCATTCTTTTATTTATCCTTCCATGCAAACATCAAACATCTCGCTCTCCCTCTCTCTCTCTCTCTCTCTCTCTCTCTCTCTCTCTCTCTCTCTCTTTCCTGTTGCTGGACGCCACTGCCGCCGCCACTGGGTGGGCGCCGTCGTGAGCGGCGGTGCCGTGTGTGAGTAGAGAGTGCAGCACCGTCGGCGGTGGTGCTGCTGTGCGCGTGGGTTGCTGCAAGTGTGTGTGCAACAAGTGTGTGTGAGTATGTTGTGCTGTGTGGGAGTGGTGCTGCGTGCGTTCGGGGGAGAAAGGGGCACCGCCGTTGCTGGCGACACCGGGAAGAGGGAGTACCGGTGACGGGCCCTTAGCTGGCAGATGAGCCGGTGGTGGCAATCGGCGACGCTGCTGTGCGAGAAGCCGCTGTGTGTGGCAGTGTTGGAGTGGTGTGCGTGTGTTGCTGTGTGCGTGTGTGTTCGTGCTGTGTGTGTGCCGCCGTGCAGAGGTGGGGTGTGTGTGAGTGCTGCTGCCGGCGGACAGCAACAGCGATGGCGGTGAGGCGGTGTGCAGGGGGGAGGTGCGTCGGGGCTGGGAAAAGGGGGCAGGGGCCTGCAATTGGAAATTGGACTTATTCCAGGGACCTTCTTGCAATGTCCTAACTCTTGGTTAATTGCTTTCCAGTCCTTGTTCTATTGAGCTATCTCTGTTCAGCCCCTGCACTTCTAATTATTTATTTTCAGCCCCTGTAGTTTATAAATTATTGCATTTCAGTCCCTGAATTTATGTTGTATTACATTTTGACCCTAGAATTATGCTGAAATTGTAGTTGAACCCCAGAACTTTACGGAAATTATATCTTGAACCCAGAATTCAACGATAAGTATATTTATATTATTGTACCGCGTTATGGACATCAGTTTTAATCCGTGGTTGATGAAAACGACGTTTTAAGCTTCGCACGGGAAAACCCTAGTTTAGGGTTACGATAACCTTAAACCCTAGTGTATTTAAATATACTTTTATCCTAGTATCTTCCGCTATTATCGTATCATAGGAACTTAATACTGTATGTATATTTTATAGATATATAAGTTAGAGACTAAGCCGACTCCTAATAATTGTAGGAGAAACGGACAAGGGACAGGAGTAGGAACGCGTACTGAGCGGACGAACTTTTGGAACAAGATCGAGTAATATCCAAGGTGGGGGTAAAATCTTATCAAATAAATGTTTTCGTTTAAATTGTACAACTTATTAAGTGACATTTATTGTTATATGTGGCATTATTTTCAGTAAACAAGTGAAGTCGATTTCAAGTTAATCGTTATTATTTTATGATTGATTTTCGAGTAAATTATATATTTTCGAGGATTACTGTTTTCAACAAATGCGATTGATTTCATATGATGAAAAGTCGGGATAATACCCGTACAGGAAGGGTTTCTTTATAAACTAATACAGGTTAAAAGATTTATTTGCTTATTTGTACTTGTTATGAATTATATGACCCAACGTGAACGTGATTAACGTGTACTATGTGTTATGTGAGAACCATTATGTGAGGTGTAACTGCGCATGCGTTTTCACGCCAAGTATATCAGGTATTCTTCGGAAACCCCACATGAAGGGTGTAAAAACTCAATGGAGTCGGCTTAGGGCTCCGATAGGCTTTTCTTCGGAAACCTATCCAGAGGTTTACAAGGGACTACTCGGGAGTCCGCAATGTGTACTATGTATATGTATATAATAAGATTACGATAAAACGTGTTTCCCCTTTCACAGTACAGGTCGACCCACTAAGTGTTTTCTGGCACTCACCCCTATGTGTAAAAATGTTTTCAGCTTAAAGTACCTAGGACGTGGCGTGCGAGCAGTGAATGCTGGTAGCCGATATTATTAAGGTCATAGAAGATTTTAATAAAGAGTATATGTTTATAATTTCCAAATATGTTTATTTACGTAAATGTTTATTTTATCGCTCTTTTCAATGTATTAAAAAGGTGACTGTAAAGAAAGAAATTTCAAGAAAATAGTTTTCGCTGCATTTTCCAAAGAATTCGTATTTCATAACAATGTTTTATGGAATAATATTTCATGGTTACTCCTGAATATGTTTATCTCTATTATTATTTAAAGAGTCAATTTCTAATGTAAGTAGCGCCAAAACATGATTTTAAAAAACGGTCCGTTACAGTGTATGCGCATGAAGAGGTGGGATCCCAATGACTATTATATATTTACTGGAATTAAAATTCCAGATGACGGGTAATTATTGACGGTTATTTATATATGCTGGACTTAAAATTCCAGATGACGGGTATTTATTGACGGTTATTTATATATGCTGGACTTAAAACTCCAGATGACGAGTATTTGTTGATGACTATATATTTATTGGACTTAAAACTCCAGATGACGGGTATATATTGACGGTTATATATATACTTGAATTAAAACTTTAGATGACGACTATTTATTGGTGGTTATTTATATATGTTGGACTTAAGATTCCAGATGACCGTTATATATTGACGTCTATATATTTACTGGACTTAAAAATCCAGAAGACGGGTATTTATTGATGGCTATATGTTTACTGGAATTAAAACTCCAGATGACGGATATTTATAGATGACTATATATTTAATACTGGACTTAAAGACTCCAGAAGAGGTTATGTGTTATTCTTTGATGTTAAATGTGAAATGTCAAAATGTATATATGATTCCCCCTCCATTGAGTGTTTTCTGGCACCCACCCCTATGTGTAAAAATGTTTTCAGCTTAAAATATTCAGGACGCAATGTGCGAGCGGTGAATGCAATGTTCAAGAGGATTTTATTTAAAGAATTTTATTTAGTTAACTTTACAAAAGTTTATCCATGAAACTGTTCAAGTATTCCATCTTTTGATATATTCAAACATGGGTTTTGAGAAAAAGGAATTTCAACGAAATTGCTTCGGTCGCATTATTTTTGAAATTTGTATTTCAAAATTTATTCTTGAATTTACTGATCATTATTATTATTTAGATGATGAATTTTTTTTATGTAAGTAACGCCTAAACGAAATTTGTCCTTATAAAGAAACAGGACGTTACAGTATGACTAACATAATATAAAGATCATAAGAGTCTTACTCTTTATATGGTCATCGATCATAATTAACGATATTACATTAGATTTAGGAAATATTTTACTCATCGTGATTGTGTATGACTATATTGATGAGTATATGAATACATACATACATATGTTACAAGAGATATAAAAACTATTAATAGGTAGGATATATCTCATACAAATGAAAGAATCAACGAATTGAATATCCCTAAACTAAAGCGCAAGATTATTTCTTGCTATCATGCACATTACATATTAAATTACATGAGAAAACTATTTAAGGAGAAAACATTATGTAATGCATCTTCAATCTTCAATCATCACCACCATGACATTGCGTTGCCGCACTGCAACCCCTCGAGTAAGAGTTTGCAGGGTTTGGAGGTGCATTTTGCTTTGGAACACCATTTCTTTCCAATGCTCCATAATCGATAATTTTTCCGGATGTTGAAGGACACCCGGTAACCACAAGCATCACGATCAAACTCATGACCACCATCTTTGACACTGCCATGCTTGCTTCTAGCTAGTTGATTAATAAAAATCAAGGACTGTTTTTTTTTTTCTTATCTTAAAGCAAATTGATAATTTTTTTCTTGGTTGTTTTCATTTGGAGCTTCCCGCATTTATATAGCAAAATGTTTGAGTTGTGGTGTAAATTTATCCAGTGGACAAAAATAGTCTGAAAACTAAGGTGCATGTGCTAATTACATGTGAATTTATCCTGATTCGATTGTTCGGACTAATTTGGGTAAAATTTCTAAATGTTTAGAAGATAAAGGGTAAAATTGTCAGCTGAAAAAATAATGGGTAAAAGTGATGACAATTAGCAATAAACGAAGTTAATCTAATTTAGTTTCATCCTTCACTGAGCACCACAATTATTTTACCATCTGTATTCCAATATTATTTTAATAATTAAACTTAAGTAAAATTTTAAAACAATTATATTAAGATTTTCATGTCATTAATAAAATATGGAATTCATGAGTTACTCTTTATATAAATATGACTAACATAATATAAAAATCATATGAAGCTTACTTTTATATGATCATCGATAATAATTAACAATATTACTTTAGATAAAGGAAATATTTTACTCACCATAATGGTGTATGAGTATATTGATGAGTATATAAATATACACATATGTTACAAGAGATATAAAAACTATTAATAGGTACTATATATCTCATACAAATGAAAGAATCAACCGAATTGAATATCCCTAAACTAAAGCGCAAGATTATTTCTTGCTATCATGCACATTACTATTAAATTACATGAGAAAACTATTTAAGGAGAAAACATTATGTAGTGCATCTTCAATCTTCAATCATCACCACCACGACATTGTGTTACCGCACTGTAACCCCTCGAGTAAGAGTTTGCAGGGTTTGGAGGTGCGTTTTGCTTTGCAATGCTCCATAATCAATAGTTTTTCCGAATGTGGAAGGACACCCGCTAAACACAAGCATCACGATAAAACTCATGACCACCATCTTTGACACTGCCATGCTTGCTTCTAGCTAGTTGATTAATAAAAATCAAGGACTGTTTTTTTTTCTTATCTTAAAGCAAATTGATAATTTTTTTCTTGGTTGTTTTCATTTGGAGCTTCCCGCATTTATATAGCAAAATGTTTGAGTTGTGGTGTAAAATAGTCTGAAAACTAGGGTGCATTTGCTAATTACATGCGAATTTATCTCGATTCGGCTGCTCGGACTAATTTGGGTAAAATTTCTAAATGTTTAGAAGATAAAGGGTAAAATTGTCAGCTGAAAAAATAATGGTTAAAAGTGATGACAATTAGCAATAAACGAAGTTAATCTAATTTAGTTTCATCCTTGACTGAGCACCACAATTATTTTACCATCTGTATTCCAATATTATTTTAATAATTAAACTTAAGTAAAATTTTAAAACAATTATATTAAGATTTTCATGTCATTAATAAAATTTGGAATTCATGAGTTACTCTTTATATAAATATGACTAACATAATATAAAAATCATATGAAGCTTACTTTTATATGATCATCGATAATAATTAACAATATTACTTTAGATAGAGGAAATATTTTACTCACCATAATGGTGTATGAGTATATTGATGTGTATATAAATATACATATATGTTACAAGAGATATAAAAACTATTAATAGTGTGATCTATGTCGTACAAAGGAAAGAATCAACGAATTGAATATCCCTAAACTAAAGTGCAAGATTATTTCTTGCTATCATGCACATTACATATACATGACAAAACTATTTAAGGAGAAAAACATTATGTAGTGCATCTTCAATCTTCAATCATCACCACCACGACATTGCGTTGCCGTACTACAACCCCTCGAGTAAGAGTTTGCAGGGTTTGGAGGCGCGTTTTGCTTTGGAACACCATTTCTTTCCAATGCTCCATAATTGATAGTTTTTCCGGATGTTGAAGGACACCCGCTAACCACAAGCATCACGATCAAACTCATGACCACCATCTTTGACACTGCCATGCTTGCTTCTAGCTAGTTGATTAATAAAAATCAAGGACTTTTTTTTTTCTTATCTTAAAGCAAATTGATAGTTTTTTTCTTGGTTATTTTCATTTGGAGCTTCCCGCATTTATATAGCAAAATGTTTGAGTTGTGGTGTAAATTTATCCATTGATATTTATAGCAGTAACATAGTGATTGGAGGAGAAACTATTGAATTTTAATGAGTGTCTATCCTATGATTGCTAGGCACCATAAAACAAGTTTAGTAACTTAACAATATTATCATTATTAAAGTAACAAAGAAAGAAGAAATGAGAGGTTTAGAACTCTTGATTTGGGCATTTTAAGAAATTAAAATAGAATGAAAAATCAAGAATTTGGCTGAATAACTCGAAATTATTTGTCGAGCATGACTCGAAAACAACTATTATTAGGAAATAAAGAATAATTCCTTCAATCAACAATGAGGTTTAGAACTAAATATGAAATTAAATGATAAACTTTATAGATCCAAAGTGTTGGTACAAAGTGATACAGAGGTTGGGGGTGAATGAACCTTAGTCGTTTTTCAAAACAGCTACTCTATCTTTTTCAAATCTATTGTATGTTATTGTTGCTTGCAGCAAGGTTAATAGATTTGTGTTATGCTTGTAGCAATATGTGGTACTGCAGCCTAACACTTAGAGATTTTGCACATCAGAATATTCTGAGGTAGAGTTTCAGCAACTAGTGTAACCTTTAACTATAAAATTAAAAGGTTTCAGCAAGTTAAGCACATAGACATAAAAGCCATAAATCATGTATACAATAGCATATAGATATTGAAATCTGTAAAAGCAGTAAGATAAAACCACACAAATTTTTTATGAGGTTCGGAGGTGGTGAAATCCTTTTATGTCCTCTCTTCTCCTTCACAGGGAAGAATTCCGCTATGCTATATTTGTTTTACAGGATATCTACCATACAAACTTTGTCCATAGACACAACCTACTAAGACTCTAACTCCCACATAGGTTTCAGCAGCCAAACAGGAACCCACATAGGGTATTATCATTTTCAGGACAAAAAACACACAGCAAGGAATGATTCCTGTCAACTATGGACACCTAAAACAACTTAAGCACACAACAAAAAATGGTTAAAGGATAAAAGATTTCTCCAACTGTGATGAAACTAAGACTTCAAAAGATCTTCATGTGTTGATGACTTGCTTCAAGGTTTAGTGAACTGAAAATACTTCGAACTTTGTAAGCTCTAGAATCATTGTAAGCTCGAAAGAGTTTGTATGTATATACGAACTCTCGGTTTTGTTGATCTTCAATTGATTTTTTCAGTCTCATTCTTCATTCCTTATAGGTGGATGAATGTGCTCGTTTGAGGTAGCACATTCCACGGGTCTTTATATTGATCCTTTCTTTGTTGCACCAATCTTGATCTTCAATTAATGATAATAATTTTCAAATGATCCTTGCTTTAATTGATCTCTTTTGTCGACTTCTTGATCTTATTTGATCTTTGGGTACAAGCCTTTAATGTTCATCTACAACTTCTTATGCAATGTCATTTTTTTCTTGTTGCAATTCATTAATTGCGGTTGTCCTTTTGTTGCAGCTTTTGCAGTCAGTCCAGGTGCAGATGGCAACTTCTTATTGGCCTATGTACCTTGAGTTTCGTCGATATACTTAACAACCTGAGTTGAACTGCAGTGACAACTGAAGTTTGATGTTTCCTTGTATTCTTTAACATGCAACAACCTTTCTGATGATTCTTGATTATCATCTGCATGTTAACTTCAGTTGCTGCAGCTTCTTGGTTTTGTTGCATTAAGCCAGTTGCTCAATCTAAAACTCGTAGCTTCTAGCTTGCAACATGCAATGTACTTTATTCCGAAAAATCTTCTAAGTATTGCATGTTGTAAGAAAACTACTTCCAATCTTATTGTTTGCGGCATGCAGCGATAATTGCAGTTGAAGACTTCACTGTAAGCTAAGTACACTACTTATTGAATCAAAATGCAGTACTCTAAAATCCTAATAATTACAACATGTTTCGTATCATCAAAATCTAAAAAAAAATTCTACTTACAATTTCCCCCTTTTGATGATGACAAAACTATATCGAAAAGTTGATATAACTTGACTAGGTTCCCCTTAGGTAAACATAAACAAATTATTTGGAGTCTTATGTTTTCCAATTTGTCGATTTTTATAAAATCGTATTCTTGGTATTTTCTGAAAGTGTTTCAGTATGTTATTAACTAGAAAGTTATGAGTGCATGGTTAAAATTTGATAGTATTTGTAGTAATGTATGAATTATAATGAGTTCTCAAAAATAGTCCAATTTCGAGTTGAAATGCACAGTTTCAAACCTTAAAAAACTATTTCTATAAAATCGTTCAGTGGTCATTTTTCAAAGCTGTTACAGTATGTTAAAAACTACATAAGTTTTGATTTTATGGTAAAACTTTGATAATTTTTGGATTAGTGTAAGGATTATAATGAATTTTCGAAGTCAGTTCAGTTTCAAATTCAAATTCTGCAATCTTAGACCCTAGAAAAATAATCTTATAAAGGTCATGACAAAAATCAAAAAATCAAGAGCAAAAAAATAATAATAAAGAATGGGCCGGGGCCCGAATCTGAGATCTGAGATCCATGCACATGGTGCACATGAGATCTCTTCCATTATAAAATAAAGAAAAAATTGTGGAACATGAACTAACTAAATCTTTCTAATATAATATATTATCAATGTAAATAATGAATCGTGCATTGCATCGGTGTAAAAGGTGCAACAACCTAATTTTAGAGAGGGAGACTTCTTGATGGTTATAATACCACAATTCATCAATAATTAGATTATATATGTTATTGTGAGCTTGAAGAATCTACATAAAAGTATTTGACGCTCTAGCAATATCACAAGATTGGAATGTTTAGAAATATAAAAATGAATGTATAGGTTTAATTATAATTAATTATTATTTTTTCTCATTAACTTTTCGGTTCTAACAGTCGTACCCATTATTTTTTTAGGCTGAGGATTTTATCATTTGTCTTTTGAAAAATCAGAAATATATTTAACTTGAATTTAGCCTGAATAGTCAAATCGAGCTTATTTCGCATGTGATTAGCACGTGACACCCTATAAGTAGTACAGAAAACTCGAAAGTTAGTGGACAAAATTGCTAAAAAAATATAAATTAATGGGTAAAATTGCTAGAACTGATAAGTCAGTGGATAAAAATAGTCTGAAAACTAGGGTGCATGTGCTAATTACATGCAAATTTATCCCGATTCAGTAGTTCGCGCTGATTTAGGTAAAATTTCTAAATGTTTAGAAGATAAAGGGTAAAATTGTCAGCTGAATAAATAATGTGTAAAAGTGATGACAATTAGCAATAAATGAAGTTAATCTAATTTAGTTTCATTATTTTACCATATGTATTCCAATATTATTTTAATAATTAAACTGAAGTAAAATTTTAAAACAATTATATTAAGATTTTCATGTCATTAATAAAATTTTGAATTCATGAGTTATTCTTTATATAAATATGACTAACATAATATAAAAATCATATGAGGCTTACTTTTATATGATCATCGATAATAATTAACAATATTACTTTAGATAGAGGAAATATTTTACTCACCATAATGGTGTATGAGTATATTGATGTGTATATAAATATACATATATGTTACAAGAGATATAAAAACTATTAATAGTGTGATCTATGTCGTACAAAGGAAAGAATCAACGAATTGAATATCCCTAAACTAAAGTGCAAGATTATTTCTTGCTATCATGCACATTACATATACATGACAAAACTATTTAAGGAGAAAAACATTATGTAGTGCATCTTCAATCTTCAATCATCACCACCACGACATTGCGTTGCCGTACTACAACCCCTCGAGTAAGAGTTTGCAGGGTTTGGAGGCGCGTTTTGCTTTGGAACACCATTTCTTTCCAATGCTCCATAATCGATAGTTTTTCCGGATGTTGAAGGACACCCGCTAACCACAAGCATCACGATCAAACTCATGACCACCATCTTTGACACTGCCATGCTTGCTTCTAGCTGTCGAGAAATTAAAATAGAATGAAAAATCAAGAATTGGACTGAATAACTCGAAATTAGCTGTCGAGCATGACTCGAAAATAACTATTATTTGAAATAAAGAATAATTCCTTCAATCAACAATGAAGTTTAGAAAACATAGTAAATATGAAATTAAATGATAATCTTTAAAGATCCAAAGTGTTGGTCCAAAGTGATACAGAGGTTAGGGGTGAATGAACCTTAGTCGTTTTTCAAAACAGCTACTCTATCTTTTTCAAACCTGTTGTGTGCTATTGCTGCTTGCAGCATGTTTAACAGATTTGTGTTATACTCGTAGCAATATGTAGTACTACAGCCTAACACTTAGAGATTTTGCACATCAAAATATTCTGAGGTAGACTTTCAGCAACTAATGTAACCTTTAACTATAGAATTACAAGGTTTCAGCAAGTTAAGCACATAGACATAAAAGCAATAAATCATGTATACAATAGGATATATATATTGAAAGTTGTAAAAGCAGTAAGATAAAAACACACAAGACTTTTATGAGGTTCGAAGGTGGTGAAATCATTTTATGTCTGTTGATGTTTATTTTTAATAAACATCTAATAAACTTTTATTTTGCCTTAATTCACAAAATATTATTTGTGTTCTCCTTTAAGACTTTTTTTAAGGACTAAAAACGTGGCTTATAATAGTGGAGGAGTGCAGAAAGTTGAAGACCAAGTCATGCCTTGAAAAGTGGAGAAGATGTTGAAGTTGACCTTGTCAACCAAGCTTGAAGTGGTGATATTGGAGGGAGCATAACTTCCACCTCACAACATGGTTGAGGACGTGCTATACATGGATGAAAAGAGTGTGGAACAAGCTTTCCAGACGTCTATAAATACCCCATTTCACTTCACTGGACTTAGGAGAAATATGAGCAAGAACATAGGATGTTGGCTGGGTCTCTGTGTCGCTGAGCATGTTATGACATTCCCTACAACATTTTCTGTTCCCGTTTTGTAATATCAGTTTTTCTCATAAAGCTGATAGTTTTAGTATTGGGAATAGTTTTAGGAATGTTGATTTAGTATCCTTTTTGCTCGGCTTGTCTTTTTTCGTCGTTTGGACGAATTAAGTTCCTTGTTCATGTCTTTTCATAGCTTGATAGGAACTTTTTGTTATTCACTCGTATCTTAGTGAATCCTTTTGCCATGAGGCACCTCACAAGTTATATTTTATAATTTGTGAAAAATTTACATCCGTGTGTCTTTTAATTCCGCTGCGTTTTCGTTTTTAACTCTGTTTTTCAATCTGTGTCGTTGACGATGTTGTCCAACACTGTCTCTAACACTGCTGTTTTTGAGCCTATCGATTTTACCATTGGCACGACCACTTTCAAGTGGTATCAGAGCCAACACTTGATACGCTAAGTGTTTGGTTCCTGGTAGTCGTGCAATGGATCCAGCTAATCCGAATCTTGGTCGTCTTCCCGTTCTTGATGGCTCCAATTATCCTTATTGGAAAATTCGTATGTGTTTCTATCTCAAATCATTGGATATGAGAGCATGGAAATCTGTCCTAAATGGCTATGAGACTCCAAGATATCCACAAGATCATGAAGGTGATGTTGTATACAAACCTGAATCGGAGTGGACACTTGAGGAGTCCAATCTCAATGTTGCTAATGAGAAAGCAATTCA
This sequence comes from Scutellaria baicalensis, assembly GCA_005771605.1. Lineage (NCBI taxonomy): Eukaryota > Viridiplantae > Streptophyta > Magnoliopsida > Lamiales > Lamiaceae > Scutellaria > Scutellaria baicalensis. Next base: position 32,319,622 of record CM016723.1, on the reverse strand, counting down.
TACCATATTTTCATGGGTTGACATGTATATGTTCAAACTCATACAAAATTGTGCGACAGGAAAAGAAGCATGGGATACTCTTCAAGCTCATTGTGAAGGAGATGCAAGTGTTCGTGACACTTGGTTACGCTATCTTACAACTCAATTTGAAAATCTTCGCATGAAGGAAGGGGAGAACATTACTAGTTACTTTGAGCGTATAATTGATATCTCTAATGAATGTCAATTGCTTGGTGAGCCTCTTACTCAGAAACAACTTATTTCCAAGACTGTTCGTACTCTTCCGGAGAGGTTCAACATCAAAGTTGCAGCAATCGAAGAAGCACACAATCTTTCCAAGATGAAACTTAACATCTTGATAATTATTGTCAAGAATTTTGAGTTAAATCTCAAATCTCAACAAGATTCATACAAAGGAAAAAAAATAGTATAGCATTCCAAGAACAATCATCAGAGATCTCAACTGATGATGAAGGTGAAGATGCTCCTGATGATATTGGAGAATGTACAAGCGTAGCCATGCTCACTCGGAAGTACAATTCCATGATGAGGAAGCTCAACAAGGAGAAAGTTCAATTCAAAACCAAGGAACAATAAACCAAACTGATTGGTCTCCCATCTAAAAAGTCTTTTTACTCTCCACCTAAGAAAGGAAATCAAATGAGAAAGACATCAAGTGATTCCAAAAATTTTGATCCTAAACATTTGGAATCAATTCAATGTCATGCATGTTCTGGTTGGGGACATTATGTCAACGAATGTCCAAATACATTGAGGAAATATGGCAAAACCAACTTGTGGGTGTCACTCAGTGATGATGAGGACGATGCAGATGATAAGGCTGAAGGCTCAGAACAATCAGCCTTGATGGCAACGCTGGATGAAGAGTTGATGTCAGATTCTGAAGATGTCATGCATGATGTTGGTCTGAGTGTTACTGATGATGTTATAACACCAACATCAACATCCAGAAGGTACGGATTTTTGGATTATTCTGATATTAACTGTTTTTGTGCCTTTGATGATAACTATGTAGAGCCTCATGAGAACAAGGAGGTGGACAAAGATGCAATAATTGAAGAATTGCAGCGTCTTTATGAAGACTTACTCAAAGAATAGAAGAAACAATCCAAGAATGTGAAGATCTTGTCCAAAGAGAATGATGTCTTGAAGAGTTCAATAGGACAACTTGAGGCATTACTCACCAAAAGAGATGCTAAATTGAATAAGATTCAAACTAAACTTGATCAAGCTGGAGCTATCTTCAAGAAACTCAACACGGGAACTTCAAAGTTGGATGAAGTACTCATGAATCGGGTATACAACGTGGGTAAGTCAAGTACATCAGGTATTGGGTTCCAAGAATCTCTTGACACTATTTTTCCAAACCTTTTTCCAAGTGAAAAGTCTAAAATAGAATTTGTGAAAGAAAAAGGTGTTGAAAAGAATGACTCTAAAAATAAGCCAGAAGAAGGAAATTTGTTTGCCATTTTTGTTTTGAACCTGGGCACATTAAACCTTTTTGTTTCAAACTCAAAAAATTTTGGACAGAAATGGGATGTTGTCCTCAATGTTGCCTAACATCAAGAATAACATCTCTTCGCAGAAAATCAAAACAGTGTTCAAGAAAGTTTGGGTACCCAAAACTGATGTGAAATGCAATGTTGTGTATACTGCTTTAAAGACTAACATCTCAGGTTCATGGTATTTCGATAGTGGTTGCTCACGTCACATGACGGGCACAAGAAATCTTTTAAATGATTATGAACTTGTTGATGGAGGATCTGTAACTTACGGAGGAGGCTCTAAGGGTAAGATCGTTGGGAAATGAACACTCAATGTTCCTGGATTCCCAAGGCTAAGAAACGTCTTACATGTTGATGGCCTCATGACTAACTTGATTAGCATTAGTCAGTTGTGTGATGATGACTTAGAGGTAAAATTCAATAAAAATTCATGTGAAGTATTTGATCACACTAACACTTGTGTTATGTCAGGAAAAACATCAAATGACAATTGTTATCTTGTTAGAGGACAAGAAACATGTCATCATTCACAAGTGAATGATACTATCTTGTGGCATCGAAAGTTAGGTCATATCAACCACCGTAGGATGGAGAAATTCATGAAGTTTGGTGTAGTAAGAGACATCTCTATGCTGGATTGTAAGGTAAAAGTTGTTTATGATGACTGTTCTAAAGGTAAGCAGACATGTGTTACTCATGATGTTGTCCAACATCACGGACAACATTCAGGTACGTCTGACTGTTTTCAACTTTTACACTTGGATTTGATGAGTCCAGTTGAAACACACAACCTATGTGATATTATGGATGTTTTTGTCATTGTTGATGATTTTTCTCATTTCCATTGGATATACTTCATGAAAGAAAAATCTAAAACTTTTAACATGTTCAACACTTTGCATGCTAAGATACGTAACTTGGATTGTTCATCTATTCTCCGTATTCATTCTAGTCATGAAAAGGATTATGAGAGATTTTTTAGCATTAATAAATCTCTCGGATTGTACATAGTTTGAGTGTCGTTACAATTGTTGTTGCATGTGTTGTAACACTCAATTGTAACATGTCTTGTTGTTTCTTTCTTATTTTTTTTTTCCTCTTTGTGTCTTTAAATGCTAACTAGTGTGTTTGAGCAGAGGTGACTTGATTAGATACATATTCTGTGAAGGCCCATTTGTATTGTTGTTGTTTATGTTAAAAAAAAAAATTGCATGAACATTGTGTAGCAACCCAAAATTTTAATAGCATTCTAGTATAATAATTAATAAATTATTGGTATCTTATAGCAAATTAAATTAATCAAGATAATAAAAATAAGATGGGTTGTGTTAGTGGTGAGCCCATAAGTAAATAATTATTAAGTGTGGCCCAACAAAGATTGAGGGCCCGTAAAAGCAATCTATAAATAATTAGGAATAGGATTCTAGGGTCTCTCAGTTTTCAAAAAAAAAAAAAAAACGGCAGAAAGGTACGTGCTTTTCTTTCTCTCCCAGTTTCTTTTCTTCAATTCTTTAAAAGTAGTATTTGGATCAATATAGGTTAATCTCTAGCTAATTAATTAGGGATGTATGATATAATTGATTAGGAGTAGAATCAAGTAGACTAAAATGATAATTCCTTCATATTTAAATTTTGCAGTAATTCAATTCCTGGGGTATAGATTTTCACTACGTTGTAAAATAATAGATTATATATATTAATGTTTAGATGTGATATATGAAGAAGGAGAAGAATAATGAAATCAAGAGAGAAGAGAAAGAGAGATAGGGAGAGAGAAAGAGATGGCCGAGGGGAAGAGAGAGGGGAGGAGAGAGAGAGAGAGTGTGTGTGTGGGGGGGGGACCGAGAGAGAAAAGAAAGAGAGAGGAAGAGAGAGGGAAGGAGAGAGAGAGGGAGAGAGAGGAGAGAGGGGGAAGAGAGAGAGTGGGTGTGGGGTCCACCAGAGAGGATATAGATGTTAGGTGATGCAACACATATAATTGTATTTCTGTTTTGACCCTAAATCAAATTAATGATATTCTGAAATTTCCAGATTTACCCCTAAGACTTTAGCTTAATTTTCAGAATAATCCAGATTTAATTTAAGACCCTTTAGAGCCTTAGTTCAATCTAAAATAAATAATAAAGATTATTAAAATATAGAATAGATATTAAGTGTGTTTTCCCTTTTATTTTGAGTGATTAGATGACAAAGAAGGTGTGAACCACGAGGAATAAGTTTGCATTCATTCTCATAGCATTCAAGGTTTTTCAACTGTTGAGGTGGAGATTTCTTTCATGTGTTTGTCTCTATTAAATGTTTTATGTGAGGTGATTGATGAATTGATGCAATGTGTTTGAGGAAAATGATTTATGAAAATACTTGCTGTGATCTATGATCTATGCATGAGGATTAGCCAGGGACGCGAGAGGTCCAAGGATCAAAAGTAGGTCCTCGGGTATTGCCCGTTGTGCTAAGAGTTAATTAGCCAATCCCAATATGAGGAAAATATTTTTATGCATGTTGCAATATTTGTCTTGCTTTTACATGTTGCATTTAATGTAGACAAGCATGTTCCCACTGAGCTCGTGTTTGCTCACCCCATATAATCTAACATTTCAGAATAAAATGCATGACGTGGAGCGGGGTGGATGCGCAGTGGCTGATGTCAAGAAGTTTATTTAATTTAGTTCTTTTGACGTTTATGAAATGTTTATTTTCATGATTCCTTAAAATCATGTTTTATTTTCCATGTTATTTATTTTGACAAAATTAAACTAATTGGTTTCTCATAATTGAGTCTTCCGCTGCATAATTTTTGTAAAATTGCTAAATTATTAATGCATTATTTTCCGCTGCACACTCATGAAATTCTATTTAATCAAGTTCTGATTAATAATTTAAAAGGAAACATTATTATTATTATTTTTTGTTATTTACATGAATTTTTTTGAGCTAACGAAGTGTTTCACATTCCAAAAGTCTTAGAAAATCAGGATGTGACACATTGATATTGCCAAAGTAGCTTGGGGGGCACGACGCTCACTACGATGATGCTACCTTGCAAAATGGTGATATTATGAGTAAGTTTGAAAGTTGAGTAACTAAGGGCACGGCGCTCGCTACGACGATGCACTCTACGAAAAAAGACAATCTACTTAACTCATCCTAAAGGCTTGAAAGTGAGTAACTCGGGGGACGACGCTCGCTACGACGATCCACTCTTGTCAAAAGCTTATTGAGCCTAAGGTATGTGACGCAACAAAAAAAATGAAAAAAAAATAAAATAAAGGGCCTAAATTAGAAATGTTGTTTGTAATGTTGCCAACATTGCTTGTAACACCACTAGATAAGCAACTATTCCCCCCCCCCCCCCCCCCGCCCCTTTTTTTGTGTGTGTGTGTGTGAAATTTGTGGATTATGTTTTATCCACGTTTTTTGATCATATTTATCTGATTTTATTTCAGATTAATTTGATTAGTTAATCCCCTTAATTTCTCTATAGTTGAGAGTCCAAATCTTTTCAAATTCTTATGGATTTTGATTTTTGCATGAGTCCTATCTTGGTCAAATTATTGTTTTTCAGATTTTTTTTTCCTTGTGTTAGCTCGGTTCCTTTAAGTGTGTTTTAATCCTGTATTATGTCCTGGTGCATGAGCATTTTTTTGTAGGATTTTTTTTTCTTTCCACAAATTTTGGGATATTTTTTTTGTGGTGTAGAGTAATTGGGTAATGTGTTTATTTGGGAATTCTTGTAATTCATTTTCACCACCACTACTCTCTTCTCTCACTTAACAACCGTGCTTTTCTAACCCATGAAACTCACTTTGCTATTTCATCTTCTTAATCTTCCAAAATTCTCTCCTTATCCAATGGTTTGAACCAAAAGGTGATCACATATCTCTTTTTTTTTTTTTTTTTTTTATGTGTGGTTACAAAAACTTTATTTCTGGAGATAATGTGACAGATTTGTCTTGGCAAAACCCCTGCTGCAAAATATGTCAAGCATTGTAATGTTGTCTGTGATGTTGGCTCTGATGTCGATCCCGATGTTACCTTCAATGTTGGCAACACCACTGCCAACACTGATATGTCAACAAAGTATTTTTTTCCTTTCTTCCCAAAAAGGGGAAGATATTTCAAATAGGGGACAAGAACTGAATCAATTGCAGCTGGAGTTGGAAGGAATGGAGGACGAACTGATGGATTGATTATTGAGATCATCTTTGAAGAGGATAAGTTCTATCGATTCTCTTTGTTTGGTTTCTTTGGGATATTTTACAACAATTAATTTGTTGTTTATGCTAGAAATTTTGAAATTTTGATCTCTTGATTTGCTTTGACTTTAATTGGATTTATTTAGAGAAGCATGAATTGATTGGTTATGATTTGGATAACTCTTGCTTATATCACATGTTTAGGGGGAGTTTTATTTCGTGTGGTTCATATGTTTAGGGGGAGTCTTGTTTCTATTTTTATTTCTTTTCTTTTACTTTTTTATTTTGTGTCCTTAACATGTTTTGTCCTTAATAAACATCTAATAAACTTTTATTTTGCCTTAATTCACAAAATATTATTTTTGTTCTCCTTTAAGACTTTTTTGAAGGACTAAAAACGTGGCATATAATAGTGGAGGAGTGTAGAAAGTTGAAGACCAAGTCATGCCTTGAAAAGTGGAGAAGAAATTGAAGTTGACCTTGTCAACCAAGCTTGAAGTGGTGATATTGGAGGGAGCATAACTTCCACCTCACAACATGGTTGAGGACGTGCTATACATGGATGAAAAGAGTGTGGAACAAGCTTTCCAGACGTCTATAAATACCCCATTTCACTTCACTGGACTTAGGAGAAATATGAGCAAGAACATAGGATGTTGGCTGGGTCTCTGTGTCGCTGAGCATGTTATGACATTCCCTACAACATTTTCTGTTCCCGTTTTGTAATATCAGTTTTTCTCACAAAGCTGATAGTTTAAGTATTGGGAATAGTTTTAGGAATGTTGATTTAGTATCCTTTTCGCTCGGCTTGTCTTTGTTCGTCGTTTGGATGAATTAAGTTCCTTGTTCGTGTCTTGTCATAGCTTGATAAGAACTTTTTGTTATTCACTCATCTCTTAGTGAATCCTTTTGCCATGAGACACCTCACAAGTTATATTTTATAACTTGTGAAAAATTAACATCCGTGTGTTTTAATTCCGCTACGTTTTCATTTTTAACTTTGTTTTTCAATCTGTGTCGTTGACGGTGTTGTCCAACACTGTCTTTAACACTGCTGTTTTCGAGTCTATCGATTTCGCCATTGGCACGACCACTTTCAATGTCCTCTCTTCTCCTTCACAAGTAAGAATTCCGCTACGCTATATTTGTTTTACAGGATATCTACCATACAAACTTGGTCCATAAACACAACCTACTAAGACCCTTACTCCCACACAGGTTTCAGCAGCCAAACAGGAACCTACATATGATATTATCATTTTCAGGACTAAAAACACACAACAAGGAATGAATCCTATCAACTATGGACACCTAAAACAACTTAAGCACACAAGAAAAAATGGTTAAAGAATAAAAGATTTCTCCAACTGTGATGAAGCTAAGTCTTCAAAAGATCTCCATGTGTTGACGATTTGCTTCAAGCTTAAGTGAACTGAAAATACTTCGAACTTTGTAAGCTCTGGAATCGCTGTAAGCTCGAAAGAGTTTGTATGTAAATACGTACTCTCAGTTTTGTTGATCTTCAGTTGATTTTTTCAGTCTCACTCTTCTTTCCTTATATGGGTCGATAAATGTGCTTTTTTTGAGGTAGCACATTCCACGTGTCTTTATATTGATCCTTTCTTTGTTGTACCAATCTTGATCTTCAATTAATGATAATAATTTTCAAATCGTCGTTGCTTTGATCTCTTTTGTCGACTTCTTGTTCTTTTTTGATCTTAGGGTACAAGCCTTTAATGTGCATCTACAGTTTTTTTATGCAATGTCGTTTTTTTTTCTTGTTGCAATTCATTAATTGCGGTTGTCCTCTTGTTGTAGCTTTTGAAGTCAGTCCAGGTGCAGATGGTGGCTTCTTATTGGCCTCTGTACCTTGAGTTTTGTCGATATACTTAACAACTTGAGTTGAACTGCAGTGACACTTGAAGTTTGATGTTTCCTCGTATTCTTTGACATGCAAAAACCTTTCTGATGTGCATTGATTATCATCTGCATGTTAACTTCAGTTGCTGTAACTTCTTGGTTTTGCTACATTAAGCAAATTGCTCAATCTAAAACTCACAACTTCTAACTTGCAGTATGCGACGTACTTTCTTCCGAAAAATCTTCTAAGTATTGCGCGTTGTAATCAAACTTATTCCAATCTTGTTGTTTGCAGCGTGCAACAATAATTACAGTTGAAGACTTCACTGTAAGCTAAGTAAACTACTTATTGAATCAAAATGCGGTACTCTAAAATCCTAATAATTACAACATGTTTTGTATCATCAAAATCTAAAAAAAATTCTTCTTACAATTTCCCCCTTTTGATGATGACAAAACTATATCGAAAAGTTGATATAACTTGACTAGGTTCCCACTTAGGTAAACATAAACAAATTATTTGGAGTCTTCTGTTTTCCATTTTGTCAATTTTTATAAAATCGTATGCTTTGTATTTTCTGAAAGTGTTTTTGTGTGTTATTAACTAGAAAGTTATGAGTGCATGGTTAATATTTGGTAGTATTTGTAGTAATGTATGAATTATAATGAGTTTTCCAAAATAGTCCAATTTCGAGTTGTAATGCGCAGTTTCAAACCCTACAAAGCTAATTCTATAAAAATATCAGTCAATGGACATTTTTCAAAGTTGTTACAGTATGTTAAAAACTACATAAGTTTTTGATTTTATGGTAAAACTTTGATAATTTTTGGATTAGTGAAAGAATTATAATGAATTTTCAAAGTTAGTCCAGTTTCAAATTAAAATTCTGCAATCTTGGACCCTAGAAAAATAATCTTATAAAGGTCATGACAAAAATTAAAAAATCAAGTGCTTAAAAAATAAAGAATGGATCGGGCGGCTCAGATCTGAGATCTGAGATCCATGCACCTGGTGCACATGAGATCTCTTCCATTATAAAAGAAATAAAAAATTGTGGAACATGAACTAACTAAATCTTTCTAATATAACATATTATCAATGTAAATAATGAACCGTGCATTGCATCGATGTAAAAGGTGCAACAACCTAATTTTAGATAGGGAGACTTCTAGATGGTTATAATACCACAATTCATCAATAATTAGATTATATATGTTATTGTGAGCTTGAAGAATCTACACAAAAGTATTCAACGCTCTAGCAATATCACAACATTGGCATGTTTAGAAATATAAAAATGAATGTATAGGTTTAATTAGAATTAATTATTATATTTTCTCATTAACTTTTTGGTTTTGGCAGTCATACCCATTATTTTTTCAGGCTGACGATTTTATCATTTATCTTTTGAAAAATCAAAAATTTGACTTGAATTCAGCCAGAACAGCCAAATCGAGCTTAATTCTCATGTGATTAGCATGTGACACCCTATAAGTATAAAAAAACTCGAAAGCTAGTGGATAAAATTGTTAAAAAAATATAAGTTAAAGGGTAAAATTGCTAGAACAGATAAGTCAGTGGGCAAAAAGAGTCTGAAAACTAGGGTGTATGTGCTAATTACGTACGAATTTATCCAGATTCGTCTATTCGGGCGGATTTGGGTAAAATTTCTAAATATTTAGATTATTCTGATGTAGAGTTTCAACAACTAATGTAACCTTTAACTATAGAATTATAAGGTTTTAGCAAATTAAGCACATAGACATAAAAGCCATAAATCATGTATACAGTAGGATATAGTTATTGAAAGTTGTAAAAGCACTAAGATAAAAACACACAGGACTTTTATGAGGTTCGAAGGTGGTGAAATCCTTTTATGTCCTCTCTTCTCCTTCACAAGGAAGAATTCTGTTATGCTATATTTGTTTTACAGGATATCTATCATACAAACTTTGCCCATAGACACAACCTACTAAGACTCTTACTCCCACACAGGTTTCAGCATCAAAACAGGAACCCACATAGGGTATTATCATTTTCAGGACAAAAAACACACAACAAGGAATGATTCCTGTCAACTATGGACACCTAAAACAACCTAAGCACACAACAAAAAATGGTTAAAGAATAAAAGATTTCTTCAACTGTGTTGAAGCTAAGTCTTCAAAAGATCTTCATGTGTTGATGACTTGCTTCAAGGTTAAGTGAACTGAAAATACTTCGTACTTTGTAAGCTCTGGAATCGTTGTAAGCTCGAAAGAGTTTGTATGTAAATACGAACTCTCAGTTTTGTTGATCTTCAGTTGATTTTTTCAGTCTCACTCTTCCTTCCTTATATAGGTGGAGGAATGTGCTCGTTTGAGGTAGCACATTCCACGTGTCTTTATATTGATCCTTTATTTGTTGCACACCAATCTTGATCTTTAATTAATGATAATAATGTTCAAATCGTCCTTGCTTTGATCTCTTTTGTCGACTTTTTGATCTTCTTTGATCTTAGGGTACAAGCCTTTAATGTGCATCTACAGCTTTTTATGCAATGTTGTTTTTTCTTATTACAATTCATTAATTGCGGTTGTCCTCTTGTTGCATCTTTTGAAGTCAGTCCAGGTGCAGATGGCGGCTTCTTATTGGCCTCTGTGCCTTGAGTTTCGTCGATATACTTAACAACCTGAGTTGAACTGCAGTGACAACTGAAGTTTGATGTTTTCTCGTAATCTATGACATGCAGCAACCTTTCTGATGATCCTTGATTATCATCTGCATGTTAACTTTAGTTGCTGCAACTTCTTGGTTTTGTTGCATTAAGCCAGTTGCTCCATCTAAAACTCGCAGCTTCTAGCTTGTTGCATGCAACGTACTTTCTTCCGAAAAATCTTCTAAGTATTGTGTGTTGTAAGCTAAGTACACTACTTATTGAATGAAAATGCGGTACTCTAAAATCCTAATAATTACAACGTGTTTTGTCTTATCAAAATCAAAAAAAAAATCTTTTTACAATTCCCCTCTTTGATGATGACAAAAATATATTGAAAAGTAGATATAACTTGACTAGGTTCCCCCTTAGGTAAACATAAACAAATTATTTGGAGTCTTCTGTTTTCCATTATGTCTATTTTTATAAAATCGTATGCTTGGTATTTTCTGAAAGTGTTTTAGTATGTTATTAACTAGAAAGTTATTAGTGCATGGTTAAAATTTGGTAGTATTTGTAGTAATGTATAAATTATAATGACTTTTCCAAAAAAGTCTAATTTCGAGTTCAAATGTGTAGTTTCAAACCCTAGAAAACTATTTTTATAAAATCGGTCAATGGACATTTTTTAAAGTTGTTACAATATGTTAAAAACTACATAAGTTTTTGATTTTATGGTAAAGCTTTGATAATTTTTGGATTAGTATAAGAATTATAATGAATTTTCAAAGTTAGTCCAATTTCAAATTAAAATTCTGCGATCTTGGACCCTAGAAAAATAATCTTATAAAGGTCATGACAAAAATTAAAAAATCAAGTGCAAAAAAAAGAAAAAAAAAAGAAGAATGGGTCGGGCGGCTCGGATCTGAGAACTGAGATCCATGCACCTGGTGCACATGAGATCTCTTCCATTATAAAAGAAAGAAAAAACTATGGAACATGAACTAACTAAATCTTTTTAATATAATATATTATCAATGTAAATAATGAATTGCTCATTGCATCGGTGTAAAAGGTGCAACAACCTAATTTTAGATAGAGAAACTTCATGATGGTTATAATACCACAATTCATCAATAATTAGATTATATATGTTATTGTGAGCTTGAAGAATCCACACAAAAGTATTCGACGCTCTGGCAATATCACAAGATTGGCATGTTTAGAAATATAAAAATGAATGTATAGGTTTAACTAGAATTAATTATTATTTCTTCTCATTAATTTTTCGGTTCTGGTAGTCATACCCATTATTTTTTCGGGCTGCCGATTTTATCATTTGCCTTTTGAAAAATCATAAATTTGACTTGAATTCAGCCTGAACAGCCAAATCGAGTTTAATTCGCATTGAATTAGCACATGAGACCCTATAACTAGTATAGAAAACTTGAAAGTTAGTGGACAAAATTGCTAAAAAATAATATAAATTAATGGATAAAATTGTTAGAACAGATAAGTTAGTGGGCAAAAATAATCTGAAAACTAGGGTGCATGTGCTAATTAGGTGCGAATTTATCCCGATTCGACTGTTCAGGCTGATTTGCGTAAAATTTCTAAATGTTTAGAGGATAAAGGGTAAAAGCGTCAGTTGAAAAAATAATGGGTAAAGGTGATGACAATTAGCAATAAACGAAGTTAATCTAATTTAGTTTTCAACCTTGAAAGAGCACCAAAATTATTTTACCATCTTTATTCCAATATTTTTTAATAATTATATTAAGAATTTCATGTCATTAATAAAATTTTGAATTCATGAGTTACTCTTTATGAAAATATGACTAACATAATATAAAGATCATAGGAGGCTTACTTTTATATGATCATCGATAATAATTAACGATATTACATTAGATAGAGGAAATATTTTACTCACCGTAATGATGTATGAGTATATTGATGAGTATATAATATATACATACATATGTTACAAGAGATATAAAAACTATTAATAGGTGTGATCTATATCGTACAAAGGAAAGAATCAACGAATTGAATATCCCTAAACTAAAGTGTAAGATTATTTCTTGCTATCATGGACATTACATATACATGAGAAAACTATTTAAGGAGAAAAACATTATGTAGTGCATCTTCAATCTTCAATCATCACCACCACGACATTGCGTTGCCGTACTACAACCCCTTGAGTAAGAGTTTGCAGGGTTTGGAGGCGCGTTTTGCTTTGGAACACCATTTCTTTCCAATGCTCCATAATCGATAGTTTTTCCGGATGTTGAAGGACACCCGCTAACCACAAGCATCACGATCAAACTCATGACCACCATCTTTGACACTGTCATGCTTGCTTCTAGCTAGTTGATTAATAAAAATCAAGGACTATTTTTTTTTCTTATCTTAAGGCAAATTGATAAAAAAATTCTTGGTTGTTTTCATTTGGAGCTTCTCGCATTTATATAGCAAATTGTTTGAGTTGTGATGTAAATTTATCCATTGATATTTATAGCAGTAACGTAGTGATAGGAGGAGAAACCATTGAATTTTAATGAGTGTCTATCCTATAATTGTAAGGCACCGTAAAACAAGTTTAACACCTATGAGTGTCTATCCTATGATTTTGCATATCAGAATATTTTGAGGTAGAGTTTCAGCAACTAAGGTAACATTTAACTATAGAATTAGAAGGTTTCAGCAAGTTAAGCACATAGACATAAAAGCCATAAATCATGTACACCGTAAAAGCAGTAAGAGAAAAACACACAAGACTTTTATGAGGTTCAAAGGTGGTGAAATCATTTTATGTCCTCTCTTCACCTTCACAAGGAAGAATTCTGTTACACTATATTTGTTTTACAGGATATCTACCATACAAACGTTGTCCATAAACACAGCCTACTAAGACTCTTACTCCCACACAGGTTTCAGCAGCCAAACAGGAACCCACATAAGGTATTATCATTTTCAGGACTAAAAACACACAGCAAGGAATGATTCCTGTCAATTATGGACACCTAAAACAACTTAAGCACACAACAAAAAATGGTTAATGAATACAAGATTTCTCCAACTGTGATGAAGCTAAGTCTTCAAAAGATCTTCATGCGTTGATGACTTGCTTCAAGGTTAATTGAACTGAAAATACTTCGAACTTTGTAAGCTCTAGAATCGTTGTAAGCTCGAAAGAGTTTGTATGTAAATACGAACTCTAAGTTTTGTTGATCTTTAGTTGATTTTTTCAGTCTCATGCACTCTTCCTTACTTATATAGGTGGAAGAATGTGCTCGTTTAAGGTAGCACATTCCACATGTCTTTGTATTGATCCATTCTTTGTCATACCAATCTTGATCTTCAATTAATGATAATAATTTTCAAATCATCCTTGCTTTGATCTCTTTTGTCAACCTTCTTGATCTTTTTTGATCTTAGGGTACAAGTCTTTAATGTGCATTTACAGTTTTTTATGTAATGTCATTTTTTTCTTGTTGCAATTCATTAATTGCGGTTGTCCTATTGTTGCAGCTTTTGCAGTCAGTCCACGTGCAGATGGCGGCTTCTTATTGCCCTATGTACATTAAGTTTTGTAGATATACTTAGCAACCTAAGTTGAACTGCAGTGACAACTGAAGTTTAATGTTTCCTCGTATTCTTTAACATGCAACAACATTTCTGATGTACCTTGATTATCATATGCATGTTAACTTTAGTTGCTGCAACTTATTGGTTTTGCTGCATTAAGCCAGTTGCTCAATCTAAAACTCGCAGCTTCTAGCTTGCAGTATACAACATACTTTCTTCTGAAAAATCTTCTAAGTATTGTATGTTGTAAGCAAACTTCTTCCAATCTTGTTTTTTGCAGCGTGCAACGATAATTGTGGTTGAAGACTTCACTGTAAGCTAAGTACACTACTTATTGAATCGAAAATGCGGTACTCTAAAATCTTAATAATTACAACATGTTTTGTATCATCAAAATCTTAAAAAAAAATTCTTCATACAATTTCCCCCTTTTGATGATGACAAAACTATATCGAAAAGTTGATATAACTTAACTAGGTTCCCACTTAGGTAAACATAAGCAAATTATTTGGAGTCTTCTGTTTTCCACTTTGTCGATTTTTATAAAACCGTATGCTTGGTATTTTCTGAAAGTGTTTCAGTATGTTATTAACTAGAAAGTTATGAGTGCATGGTTAAAATTTGGTAGTATTTGTAGTAATGTATCAATTATAATGAGTTCTCAAAATAGTCCAATTTTGAGTTGAAATGCATAGTTTCAAACCCTAGAAAACTATTTCTATAAAATCGTTCAATGGACATTTTTCAAAGCTGTTACACTATGTTAAAAACTACATAAGTTATGATTTTATGGTAAAACTTTGATAATTTTTGGATTAGTGTAAGACTTATAATGAATTTTCAAAGTCAGTTCAGTTTCAAATTCGATCAAATTCTGCAATCTTGGACCCTAGAAAAATAATTTTATAAAGCTCATGACAAAAATTAAAAAATCAAGTGCAAAAAAAAAAAAAATAGAAGACTGGGTCGGGCGGCTCGAATCTGAGATCCCATGCACCTGATGCACATGAGATGACTTCCATTATAAAAGAAAGAAAAAATTGTGGAACATGAACTAACTAAATCTTTCTAATATAATATATTATCAATGTAAATAATGAATCGCGCATTGCATCGGTGTAAAACGTGCAACAACTTAATTTTAGATAGGGAGACTTCTTGATGGTTATAATACCACAATTCATCAATAATTAGATTATATATGTTATTGTGAGCTTGAAGAATTCACATAAAAGTATTCGACACTCTGGCAATATCACAAGATTGGCATGTTTAGAAATATAAAAATGAATGTATAGGTTTAATTAGAATTAATTATTATTATTTCTCATTAATTTTTCGGTTCTGGCAGTCATACCCATTATTTTTTCGGGCTGACGATTTTATCATGTCTTTTGAAAAATGAGAAATTTGACTTAAATTCAGCCTGAACAGCCGAATCGAGCTTAATTCGCATGTGATTAGCACGTGACACCCTATGACTAGTATAGAAAACTCGAAAGTTAGTGGACAAAATTGTTAAAAAAAAAAATATAAGTTAATGGGTAAAATTGCTAGAACAGATAAGTCATTGGGCAAAAATAGTCTGAAAAAATCCTAGAGAGAGCACCACAATTATTTTACCATCTGTATTCCAATATTATTTTAATAATTAAACTGAAGTGAAATTTTAAAACAACTATATTAAGATTTTCATGTCATTAATAAAATTCTGAATTAATGATATGACTAACATAATATGAAGATCATAGGAGGAAATATTACATATAATCATCGATAAGAATTAACGATATTACATCAGATAGAGGAAATATTTTACTCACCGTAATGGTATGAGTATATTGATGAGTATATAAATATACATACATATGTTACAAGAGATATAAAAACTATTAATAGGTACGATCTATCTCGTACAAAGGAAAGAATCAACGAATATCCCTAAACTAAGGTGCAAGATTATTTCTTACTATATATCATGCTCATTACATATTAAAATACATGAGAAAACTATTTAAGGAGAAAAACATTGTGTAGTGCATCTTCAATCTTCAATCATCCACCACGACATTGCGTTGCCTCACTACAACCCCTCGAGTAAGAGTTTTCAGGGTTTGGGGGCGCATTTTGCTTTGGAACACCATTTCTTTCTAATGCTCCATAATCAATAGTGTTTCCAGATGTTGAAGGACACCCGCTAACCACAAGAATCACGATCAAACACATCACCACCATCTTTGACACTGCCATGCTTGATTCTAGCTTATTGATGAATAAAAATCAAGGACTATTTTTTTTTTTTATCTTAATACAAATTGAAAGTTTTTTTCTTGATTGTTTTCATTTGGAGGTTCCCGCATTTATATAGCAAAATGTTTGAGTTGTGATGTGAATTTATCCATTGATATATATAGCAATAACATAGTGATTTGAGGAGAAACCATTGAATTTTAATGAGTGTCTATCCTATGATTGTTAGGCACCATAAAACAAGTTTAGTAACTTTCAAATATTATCATTATTAAGTATCAAGGAAATAAGAAACGAGTGGTTTAGAACTCTTGATTTGGGAATTTCAAGAAATTAAAATAGAGTGATGTATAAAGGTTCGAAGGCTTTTATAAAGATTCGAAGTACAAGGCTTTTATATAGGCTTTTACGTCCTTTTATGTAAGATATTTCAGTAAGATAAAATTGCACAATGCTTTTATAGAGGTTCGAAGGTGATGTAATCCTTCTACGTCCTCTCTTCTCCTTCACAAGGAATAATTCCACTAGGCAATATTTGTTTTACAGGGTTTCTACCATACAAACATTGCCTATGGACACAGCCTACTAATACTCTGACTCCCACACAGGTTTCAGCAGTCAGTTAGGGACCTATAGGTTTTATTCTTTTCAGGACTAAAAACACGTAGTAATGAATGATGAACCCATGGGTAAAACTATGGACACCTAAAACAACCTAAGAACATAGCTAAAAAGGTTAAAGAAATAAAAGTTTCTCAAACTGTGTTGAAGTTAAGTCTTAAGAAGATTTACTGCTTCATGGTTGAGTAAAATGAAAATACTTTGAACTTTGAAAGCTCTGGAATCGTTGTAAGCTCGAGAGAATTTGTATGCTAATATGGATTTTCAGTTAGTTCATCAGTCTTCACGTTCCTTTATTTATAGGTGGTGGAATGTGCTCGTTGGAGGTAGCACATTCCACGTGTCTTCATCTTGATCCTCTCTTGGTCGCACCAATATTGATATTCAATTAATGATGTTAATCTTCAAATCGTTCTTGCTTTGATCTCTTTGGTCGACTTCTTAAACTTATTTGACCTTGAGGTACAAGCCTTTAATGTGTACTTGCAGCTTTGTATGCAATGTCGCTTTCTTCATGCTGTAGATTTATTAAATGCGTTCGTCCTCCTGTTGCAGCTTTTGTAGTCAGTTCAGGTGCAGATTGCGGCTTCTCGTTAGCCTCCGTACCTTGAGTTTTGTCGATATGCTGAACAACCTAATTTGAACTGTAGTGACAACTGAAGTTTGATGTTTCCTTGTATTCATTGATGATCTTCTGCATGTTAACTTCAGTTGTTGCAACTTCTTGGTTTTGTTGCATTAAGCCAACCGCTGCATCTAAAACTCGCAGCTTCTAGCTTACAGCATGCATCGTAACATATCTAGCATGCAGTGTAACACATTAAAATGGGATATTATCAACCCAGGCCCCAAAAGATAACTTATCTATCAGTGCGGGTTAACAATGATAAATTTTATCAATTCACGGTTTGAAATATTGAAAACTATCAATGTAAGATATTAGTATGAATTTTATCAATTCACGGTTTGAAAGATTGAAAATTATCAATGTAAGATATTAGTATGAATTTTATCAATTCACGGTTTGAAAGATTGAAAACTATCAATTTAAGATATCAAAATGACATGCCATTAACATATCATTTCACGGCGTTATCTTTTTTCTCTTTCTCAGCTAATGTGGCTGCAAATCATCATCCCACGCAGATAAAAAAAAAAGAAAAAGATATCTATTTCTTTTATTAATTATTATATTCGATAAAATATCCAATTAGATACAAAATTGATTGGTTTTTATATACTTTCAATACATATTTCAATCTAATTACTATTATATATATATAATATCAATCAACAAAAAAATATTATCACGCAAAAAAAGTTCGATATATATTTATAACAAAAATAATTATTATCAAGTTATTGATATTAATAAAATACAATATTCCAAAATATTGATACTAATTATAGACTGTCCATATATATTATTTTGCATGAATTAATAACGAAAAAAATGTAACATATCAATATTGTGATGATATTATTTGTCTATATATATTACTGAACAAAAATTAATATCGCAAAATATCGATATTAATTGTGAATAATTAATAGACGTTATTCGCATAAAAATCAATATCATAAAATGTCGACATTATATTATTATAATATCACAAAATATCATTGAATGGTTCTGACTCATCCGAAGGTGTGATTTGATAGTTTTATTGATATTTTTATTGTTTTTTATTCGATTCGATGATATTTTGTGATATTGTATCAATATAATATTGATATTTTGTGGTATTGGTTTTTGTCCCAATAATATCTATCAAATTAATTTTTGTTCAATAATATATATGATAAATAACAACATGATAATATCATAATATTGATATATTTGGCTTTTTTTTGTTATTGATTTATGCATATATATATAATAGTAATTAGATTGAAATATGTATTGAAAGTATATAAAAACTAATCAATTTTGTTTAATTAGATATTTTATCGAAAATAATAATTAATAAAAGAAATGGATTTTTTTTTTTGATCTATGTGGGATGTGATACCCAAGTAAAAATGATGATTTGGAGCCACATCAGCTGAGAGAGAAAAAAAAGATAACGCCGTGAAATGATATGTTAACGGCATGTCATTCTCATTTCTTAAATTCATAGTTTTCTATCTTTCAAACCCTGAATTGATAAGATTTATCTTTCATAACCCAGATTGATAGATAAGATATCTTTCAGGACCTGGATCGATAATATCCCCATTAAAATTAAGATTTGAAGTGCAGTCGCGCGATGTGCGACTTGTTATACAATCTAATAATTTTTATTGTTAATAATATAATGTAATGATATATTATTTTAAAATAAAATTTATATTACTTTGAATGCTTATATTAATAAAAATGTTTGATATTTTCAACTTTTATAAATAATTTGAATTTGACAAAATTTTCAACTTTTTTCTTCCTCTTTTCTTTTTTTCTCTTTGAATATGCAAAAAAGTAGCGGAGACATGACCATGTTCCCTCCTGTTGAGCGAGATACACCTTCTCCTGTATATTTTTTTTCTTTCTATTATAATGCTAAATACTTCTTCTTTTTTATAATGCAATTACTTATCAATATATTTGAATAATCAAGATGATAACAAACATATTAGTGTTGGTAATATCACATTAAATTTGAATAAACTTCCATCTCAGTTTTTCCTCTTATTTCCATCACTAATTTTTCTTTTGATATTTCTAGCCTTCATTTCATGCTAGATCATCCTCATTATGTGATAGTTGTTAAATATGCATTTCTTATATAGTACAATGGTTTTCATCTTGATTTGTATTCTTATTTCCATCACTAATTTCTCTTCTTCTTCTTTTGATGTAATCTTCATTTCATGCTCATCATCATTAAGGGAGAGTTTTTGAGTATGCATTGCTTATATTATATAATGGTTTCATCTCGATTTTTCTTCTTATTTTCCTTTTCTTTTGATATTTGTAGCCGTCATTTCATGCTAGATCATCATCATCATTAATGAAGAGTTGTTATATATGCATTGCTTATATAGTATAGTGAGTTTCATCTCAATTTTTCTTCTTATTTTCAACACTAATTTTATTCTTCTTTTGATATTTCTAGCTTTCACTTCATGCTAGTTGACATTAATTTGAGATATTCTATTCAACTTGCTATTATATCTAGTTGATAAAAATTTATATTAACATTATTATGGGAAAAAAATATTAACGGTTAGTTTTGAGAAAAAAATGATAATGTAACATATTAAGACATGACTCCAAAATGTGTCACAACATTATTATATTTAAGGATCACTCAAAGTGCATTAATATGACACTCATTAATGCATTTAACATATTGCTATATTAATATATAGAATATTTTTAAAAGTGTCATAATAGTTTAAATATATTATTATCTAACATGATAGGACTTTTTTTTCGGTATCATGTAAAACCATTTTTCTAGTAGTAAAATTACTAAACTAATTTAGAAACCAAAATAAAATCTTGAAAAAATAAAATAAAAATAAATTATTTATATATCATCAAATTGATGTGACATTTTTAGGAGGGAGTAGTAAATTTTGCCAACTTCTGTGTTTTTATATATAGATAGATTATGTTAGTTTTACCAAGATTGTCACAACTTTTTTTTTTCCATTTTCCATATCATAAATCTCAACTACATGGAAACATGTTGAGAAATAAAAAAGTTTATTTGATCATTGATCATATAAATAATAATATTGCATTACATGATCAATTACATTGAGAAAACTATGTTGAGAGAAAAATATTATGATTACATATAATGCAAGTTCAGTCGCAGATCCATCACTCAATAAGGTTTTGCACCCCAGCGCTCAAAAATTTTCGACTACGACATTGTTCGCTTGGATTGCAACCCCTATGGTAAGGGTTTGCAGGAGACGGGGGCGTGTTTTGCTCAGGATTAGTTGCAATTGCTCGGTACCCAATATATGTGTCCTCATCTGCGGACGATAAATGAAATGTGCTAACCACAAGCATCACGACCAAGCTCATCACTAGCATCTTCGCCATGCTTGCTTGCTTCTAGCTTATTGATCGATCTAGGACTATTTTTCTCTTAAAGAAATTAACTGTTATGTTTTCTCGATTATTTTAATTTGGAACTTCCTGAATTTATATAGCACAACACAACGCCAATGAAGCAACTTGGGAAAAAGAAGAAGAGATCCTCACGAGATACCCGAACCTACCGTATCTTGGTATGTTTCTAAATTTCGAGGACGAAATTTCTAATTAGGAGGGGAGGATATAACACCCCAAAATTTTATGATATAGATTATATGTGTACATGTACATTAATTATGTATGGGTATTATTTAGTGTTAGCCCAAAATAATGTTATTTTGTTTCGGCCCAAATTCAATACTACTTAAGCCCAAGACTTGAGCCCATTTAATTTTTATAAAGCACAAGTAGAAATGTTACAAGCCCAATCTTCTTTTTCCCTTGGCTGATTTAAATTTGAGCCCAATATACAAATACCCGGCCCAAGTTAGAATTTATTTTTGAGCCCAAATCGAGCCCATATGCTTGGGCAAAATCCTTGTCATGACCTCTCAGCTTTGGAGAAAGACACGTGTATTTTTGCCTCCTCCATCTGTCCAAAAGAAGTGATTTACTGCTTCTTCTCCTTTCATGCAAATTTTCATCTTTCGATTTCTCTTCCTTTTTCATTTTGATCATCACATTCATCAAGCTTGGTAGGAATTCTTGGTGGGAAAGGGGTAACTCTTCTTTAATGTATTACTGGATTTAATTTGTAATTGTATCTATATATGAGTATATATATATGGCCATGTCTATCTTTTCATTTTTC
This sequence comes from Scutellaria baicalensis, assembly GCA_005771605.1. Classification (NCBI taxonomy): domain Eukaryota; kingdom Viridiplantae; phylum Streptophyta; class Magnoliopsida; order Lamiales; family Lamiaceae; genus Scutellaria; species Scutellaria baicalensis. Next base: position 32,298,095 of record CM016723.1, on the reverse strand, counting down.
TCTCTCTGCTCTCTCGCTAATCTTCCATTGACTAAGGCTGAGGTTGGCGCCGCCATGGACAGCGGAGCCGGGCATGAGTAGGCAGTGCAACGCCGCCGCCGCCGGCGCTGCTATGTGGGTGTTTTTACTGTTATGCTTGTGTATGGGTGTGGGTGTGTCTTGGTGTGTTGTATGTGTTTTGTTGTTGGATATCGGAGGGGGAAATTCAAGGGAGGCGCCGCCGCGGCGGGCGGTGCCGTGTGCTGAGGTTGATAGGAGGGGACGCCGGCAGCGTCTCGATGGCGAGGGACGGCGGCAGAGGCAAAATTGGAGGAAAAATGGGGGTTTTGAATCGGGTTGAATATATATATATATATAGATGTGTGTAAATCGGGTTGTGGAAGTGTGAGGGCGATGCCGCATGCGAAAGTGGGAGAAGCAGCGCCGCCGCTGCGTGCTGTGTGTGCCATGGTGCGAAGGGGGTAGAGTGGCAGAGTGTGTGTGGGTGTGGGGAGGGCGGCGCCGTGCAGTGGTGTGAGGGAGGCCGCTGCTGCCGGCGGAGGGCAGCGGCGGCTGCCGTGCAGGGGGAAGAGAGGGAAGTCGACGGGGAGGGGGGTCTTGGGTGCAGGGGCTTAATTCTGAGAATTGAATACACTCCAGGGACCTTTTTGCAAACCTTTAATTAAGCCTATTCATTAGTTAATCCCTTATCATTTGCTTTATTGCAGTTTAGTCCTTGCAGATTTTAAGGATTCAATTTCAGCCCTGAGATTTAATTAAATTGCAGATTGAACCCCAGAAATTATAGAAATAGCATGTAGATCCCAGATTGTTACGGAATTGACAATTTGACCTCAGAACATGCTGAAATTATAAAACGAAACCTATACCTTGCTAGATAATATTATATGACTCTAAACCTATATAATTTTATGTGCTTTATGTCCTACGATACTAGGAAAAAGCTAGAATGACATCCAAACGATACGAAGAATACGACGAACTACCGTTAGCCAAGAAAAACCCTAGTACGAGACTACGATCATATAAATCCTAGATTCGATTAAATTCTAGATTCGATTAAATTCTAAACCTAGGATCACGAATTCTTATTCCATTCGGGGATTTATTCTCCTAGTTATTCCGAGCATATACAGTTAAATTAGACGCTAAGTCGAACTTCTATGCTATGTAGGGTTTCCAGACGAAGGACAGGATTAAGGAAGGGGACAACGAATCGCAATCGAACTTTGATAATCGAGGTGGGGGTAAAATCTTATCAAACAAATGCATTTTTAATTATACAATTTATTATATGAATTTATATGCACTATGTGACTTTAATTTCGATATTCATGTGAAGTCTATTTCAAGTTGAACGTCATTACTATATGATTGATTTTTGAGTAAGTTATATGTTTTCGAAAGGTTAACGATTTCAAAGAATACAAATGCAATTGATTTCATATGACGAAAAGTCGGGATAATACCCGTACCAAAGGGGTTTCTTTAGAAACCAATACATGGCAAAGGATTTACTTGTCTATTTGTATTGTTGTGAATTTTATGAACTTACGTGAACGTGATTAATGTGTAATATGTGTTATGTGAGAAACATTATGTGAAACAGTTAATTACGCATGCGTTTTCTACGCCAAGTAGGGTATTCTTCGGAAACCCAGCAGGGTGTAAAAACCCATAGGGTCGGCTTGGGGCCCGGATAGACTTCTTCGGATATCTATCCAAGACGGATTGTAAGGGACTACTCGAGAGTCCGCAATGTGTACTATGTTTACGTATATCACAAGATTACGATAAAATGTGTTTCCCTTTCCACAGTACAGGTCGACCCACTGAGTGTATTTTTGGCACTCACCCCTTATATGTTTTTATTTTACAAAAAGCCATGAGTGAAGGAGGGACGAGCTGAATTGTCTGACACTTTTGCATGTATAACTATGTATATTTTCCTTGTCGGCTTTTCCAGAACCCTATTTTGGTACTATGTATTAAGAATCATTTTACGTTGGAACTAAACATATTTCTTTACAGTACACGTTAATCACTTCTAAGTACGAGGATCATCATTTCCAGAATTTCGATTACTATTTGCTTTCCGATGATCTTTTCTTTTGGCTGGACGTCCTGTTTATAAGTTGTGCTTCCGCTATATAAGTTATATTTCCATATTCGAAATGGGGCGTGACAAAAATGTTTGAGTTGCGAGGCAAATTTGTCCATTGATATTTATAGAAGTAAAATAGCAATTTTAGGAGAAACCATTAAAAATATTAATGGATGATGCCCATTAAACAATTCTAGTGGTTTTCCAAAGTTATCACGTCTTTAAACTATAAGGTACCAAAGAAGAAATGAAAGGTGTATGCAAAAACATTGAACTATTAATTTGGGAATTAGAAAAAAAATCTTATTTGAATCTCTTGAAAGAATTACTTTTCCAAATAAAATGAACTTGTTTAATTATAAATAAATAAATTATTATTATTAAGAAGATTACTAATTTTCCGAATAAAACTTGTTCGGCTATTAATAAATAAAATAATTAAGATTAATTAAGATTATGTGATCGATAAAGTACATCTTATAAGTCTTCATACATTAATAATGACACATGAAAAGAGTCAAATACTACCAACAAGTTTAAGAGTATTATTCTTGTGCATCAGTTGCATGGATCTTTATCCATGCAACTGAGCGCTCTCCAGTCAGGTCGGACCTGATTCGGGCCAGATCTGCGTCCAGGTTTTTTTTTTTTAAATTTATGTGGTAATTTATGTTATATAAGTATTAACATTTTTGTAATGTCATAACTTTTAAGTTAATATACTTAGACTTTTTTCAATATAAAATGTAAAATAATATAGCTGAAAACATTTACGTTATAATAATTTAACATTTATGTTATATTGATATAACATTTATATATGTACAACTATCGATCATAATCTTTGAAAAAATATAAAGGTTATACTATTATATTATAAAAGTTAAATTATAATAACGTAAAAGTTATGTTATTATAGCATAAAGGTTTAAAATGTAATATAGGTTTATAATACTCTATAAACTATCAGGATATAAGGTTATCCAAATTTAACTAAAAGGTTATGCGAATTTTTTGCAATCTTGATATATATGTGATCAACTATTACTCTTAATATATTTTACTTTTGATTTAATTATTCTATTAACACAAACATATATATATATATATATATATATAAAATCTATTTCAATTTCAAGAATGGAGAAATATATGCGATTGCCGGAATATCAAATTTTATGATAATCAAGTAATATTATGAAGAAAAAAAAACCCTTCTTTTGTTATGTTAATAATTACAAGTGGTATATGTTGATGGTATATTTTCTTTAGGGGTAATCGAGTTCCTTAATAATTATGAAAACTATTTCTTTTGCTTTATATTTAAATTGTATTACAATGTGTTTTATTAATAATATAATTTCACACATATTATTATGAAATGTTTTAGTAATATTAAAAACTAATTAATACACACACTGGTGTAGTTCGATCTTGTTTACTACCTGAGTTTTTATTATTAGAGTTTGTTCATTTGGATACTCAATCGTCATCTAGATCGTGCAATATGTATTGTTGTCCAATGCATCTTTTCTTATCAAACAATATATGGTTAATAATATTAAAAGTAACAAAATAGAAAGAAGATAAAGATTGAGAATATGGAGAAATTTTATTCATCTTTATTTAATCCTTTGGGTACAATATATATACATGTAATAGTATGAATTTTAAAGGTCATGAAACATGAAGAGTCTATAGTAATGTCCACATAAATACAGATTTATAACACTCTCCCTTGGACATTACGACTTGATGTACATGTTTCCTTAAAAAATCGCTAGAAAACCCCAGTGGAAAAAAAACTAGATAAGAAAAGAGTACATGACATACAAGATTTTAATGTGTTACACACACTAATTGCGTTGTTAAAAATCTTTAACTAAGAAAACCTGTGGGAAAAAATTTAATCAAGGAAAAAAAGAGTACATCGTTGGTCTTCAGGACCTAACCTTCAGGGTTAAAGATGTAAAACTAATGGTTTTCAGGACCCAACATTCAAGATTGTTTTAAAATTATCAGCTCCCCCTGAAGACAATAATCTTCCAAGCCTACGCATTCTAATTACCACAAACATATTTTTCAAAATTAGATGTAAGTAGGGACTTTAGTGAACAAATTTGTAAGATTGTCACTAGAGCGAACTTTTTGTATAATTTCACAACTTTTCTAGATCAGTTCATGAACTGTGTTAAATTTTCATTTCGCATTCCCGCTACACATTTATGCAACACAAGAGTTGCATTATCCTCATAAATGACTCAAAAAAGTATAATATTTACTAATACCAGATGACTCACAAAAGCGTTTTATCATTATTTTTAATTATATACACATTTTCATGAGACATAATATAATAATAAGTGATTTGAAGAAGTGGTAATCAAAATTTGTTCAACATATTTTCTTGAAAATGTAATACCTCCATATAGAAAACTTAACTAGTTTGTATCTTGGCATCACAAAGATCAAATATAGAAACCAACATGTGAATAATCCACCAAAAACTTATTGTAAAGTAAACAAAGTAACATGAATTTAGAAGACATCGAAAATTATATTTAATGATAATTCAATATAACTTTATTGGAGGAGTAGTAAACTTTTACTAGTAGATTTACCATTACTATAATATCAAATATAGTTCATTTTGAAGGATAAATTACAAGTGATGAACTTCGTATCCTATATATACTCAAAACCTTCTTGATATTTCAATGGGTTCTTGCCCACTTCAAGAGATAACGATTGTTTTACATAGTCGACAAGACATATCCATGTAAAATCTTTCCAAAACCTTCTTCGAGTAAGTTGATTAGAGTATGAAAACTCCTTTAGAGAGATGCTCGATCTGCAGGCCGATACAATATTTAATCTTACCTAAAGTTTTTATTTCAAAGTCGACTTGGGCTTGGGCTTGGACTTGCTCCAATCTTACCCTTGATTTTAGAATATTCGTTGTCAATACGTGAGTATAGTATTATATGTTAGATATACATGTACATATATTTATTATATGTGCTTAAATTGGTAGAAGATAGTATAAAATTAATAGAAGAATATGGATGCCAATTAGATTAAGATAATGGGTGAGGGTGGATTTGAGTTGGCGTAGAATGATATGGCCGACAAGCATCACCAAAGTGTAGTTGATGATAGTAAAACTTTTTAATCCAAAAAGTGGGACAAAAGTGGATGAATTTTTATTACATTTAAATCTTCTATGGAAAACCAATTTCTTTTCCTTGCCTTTCACTTTTATCTTGCCCCATTTTTTCTCCACCCTAATCATGACTACAGACAACAACACGAACTTGGAGCTTTGAAATCTTTTTAATTTGCCAGGTGGGCCAACTTATGTCCTCTAAATTAATTATCCTTAAAATAATTAAATTATTTTTCAAGATTTCTTGCTTCCTAAAGTGAGGAAATTATGGTATTTTATAGAGTAGTCTCAAGAAACCCAGGATCTTTTTCTTTTCCTAAAGGCCCTTTTTCATCTCTGTGTTTTTATTTCTTTATTTGCATAAACTTTCAACTATTAATTTATTGTGAATTCCCTCAAACTATAGAATACTTGAAAATGATTAAATTGACACCTATTGACTAGTGACGTTATGAATTAATTCTGATGTCTGATGTAGATATGCATACATCGTATGAATTTATTAAGTGTCAAGAGTTGTACAAAATCACTAATGATATCAATTAATACAAGTTATACAAATTCTGCTGCATACACTTACTGTTATATGGCTCAATCTTTTCACAAATACATATGTGAGTTGTGTGTGGATCTGGAATCCATGCACTTGGGTCGACCCACCCACGCACCAAAAAGACATGCTTCCACGTGCATTCCACACCTATCTCACGCGCCTAGGTGGATTCACTCAAATTCACCCAAATTCGCTTATGGTGACATATGTTTACGTTATGTTAAAGATACATTTACATTATGTTAGAGATACATTTATGTTATGTTTAGCGATACTTTGTATCCTAATGTCATACCCTTAGAATGTTGAACTTCACTCCATGTGACATACCTTTACGTTATGGGGGAAAATTCAATTTTGGTCCACTTAGAAGGCTACTGCCCATTTTACGTCCACTATGGAATCTAAATTCAATTTTAGTCCACTTAGACCAAAATTCGTCACTATTTGGTCCAATTTTCGTCGGAAAACGGGTTTCACCCGTGAGTGTACTTCAACCGCCCCCGGAGTTTTTTAATAGCCTAGGTGGCACACCGGATCCCACGTAGACCAATCAAAATTATCTGAATCACCTATATATATATATTTATTTATTTATTAAATAAGAAAAAAATGTAAATTAAAAATAATTAAAAATGAAAAAACAAATTGAAAACAAATGAACAGAACGGCAGATCTGCGGTGGTGCCGGAGGAGAACGGCAGCGCCGCGTGTCGTCTACGTGGATCTCGACTTCCGGTATAAGCATCTCGTCGGATTTCATCAGTTCCTTGAAGGAAACAGATCTGTGGCGGCGCCGGTGCGAAGAGACCAGAATGGCAGATCTGCCAGTGGCGCCGGAGGAGAATGGAAGTATCGCCGTGTCGATGGGGGAAGAAGACGCGAGTGGCGGTGGGGGAAGAAGAAGGGAGCACGGCGGCGAGAAGAAGAAGAAGAAGATGCGGCGGTGGGGAAGAAGACACGAGCGCGGCGGCAAGAAGAAGAAAAAGCAGTTGGCAGCGGCGAGCGCGGCGGTGGGGAAAGAAGATACGAATGGCGGCGGCGAGAACAAGAAGAAGATGCGGCTGTGGGAAGAAGACGCGAGAGCGGCGGCGAGAAGAAGAAGAAGAAACAGTTGGCAACGACGAACGCTGCGGTGGGGGAGAAGACCCGAGTGGCGAGCGTGTCTGGCAGCGGCGATCTCAGCGACCAAGTGGCTGAGTTGCGGGGGGGCCGGGGTGCTTGGGGATGAAGGCTTTTTTTTAATTATTTTTTTATTTTTAATTAATTTATATAGATATGTTTGACTCGGATTATTCTGATTGGTCCACATGGGATCCGGTGTGCCACCTAGGCTATTAAAAAACTCAGGGGGCGGTTGAAGTACACTCGCCGGCGAAACCCGTTTTCCGGTGAAAATTGGACCAAATAGTGACGAATTTTGGTCTAAGTGGACTAAAATTGAATTTAGCTTCCATAGTAGACGTAAAATGGGCAGTAGCCTTCTAAGTGGACCAAAATTGAATTTTCCCCTTTATGTTATGTTAGAGATACATTTATGTATGTTAGACATACTTTTATGTTATGTTAACGATATATTTGTATCTAGATGTCATACCTTTAGAATTTTCAACTATACCTTCATACCTTTTAGCAATGTCAGACATACATTTAGTCATATTTAAACATATCTTTTAACTATGTTAGTTATATCTCTATATATTGTATAAGGTATGTCTAACATAACATAAAGACATCTCTAACATAACGTAAAGGTACAGTGTACAAAATGTATCGAAGTTAGGGTTTTTTTTAAATTAAAGGTATAAAATTTGGACATAAATGTGTGTATATATATATATATATCTAACATAATTTAAAGGTATTTCTAATATAATATAAAGGTATTTCTAACATAATTTAAAGGTCATCCATGCACCTAATTCACAATAGAGTTATTCCAACCTTTTTCTATTTGTCACATGGTTAATGAAATTGTGTGTGTTAGTAGAAGCTTTAATTGGTTTTTTTTTTTTTCGATTACAATTACAATTGAAGGTGGGGGACTCGAACTTGAGACATTGCTCAAGATGAGAGATGTACCTGCCACTAGACTAAGTTTATGGGTACTAATTGGGTTTTATTAAGATAGGAAATATCGAGTCAAAAAAAATTCATTTAATTGTTTTCTTCATTATTTTGCCACTATTTTTTTCAATTTTACCTTCAATCTCAATCTATAATAATTTATATGTATTAAGTCGGTAATGCTGTAATGAAAAAACAATTAAGGAATCGATAGAAAAAATGAATCAATTTAATTTGAGTTGGTATCATATACATTGGATGCACATGCAACCAAGCTTGATTCGAGTGATCGGATCTGCACTCCTTTCTTTCTTTTTTTCACTTCAAATTAAGACTTTTATATACAAACTAGTATATATTCCGTGTATTACATGATATGTTTTTTAAATTAATATTATTAAAAAAATTAGCATAAGAATGTAATACATTTTGAGTAAAAAATAACAATGCATCGAAAACACATGCTAGATCAATAATGTAACTTAACGAAAACTATTTTCATATTCACATGACTTAAAACATATTTGTATTGTCAATTTGTAGGTAATACATAGATTTTAGCCATATTTTTAAATTAAAATACATAAAATACATTATATTTAGTATTTTTTATTAATTTGTATTAACATAAATTAACATCGCATTTTCTATTAATATTTAATATAATGTGTATTACTATATTCGTATTAACATATATTCATCAAAATTTTAATATTAACATATATTAATTAGCAATCAATAAATTTTTTTCATGAATTTACTGATTTTTGTTGTTCTTAAAATTATATTTATATACTCACATGACCTAAAAAGTATATATTCGACATAATATTTTTATTCATGATATGCTTGATTTAATTTTTTTTCCAATTTATAAATGATTATATATATTTGCAATTAGTTTATACATATTAAAATGTATTGCCTCATTAAAATAACAATCAATTCCTATATTAAAATATTTTGACTAAAATTTCATAGGTTACAAATTGTTATTACTTATCATTAAAAATGCATATGTTACTAATTGTTAGCAATTATCATTAAATGAATTAATTGAATTAAATTTTAAATTAAATATATATATATATATATATATATAAATGAGTGAAAATTTGGAATAACCATAGAGTGATGAAATGTGTCCTCTAGTTATTATTCCTTTTGTATATATAAAAGATGTTGTGATTTTGTTACTAAGTTAAAAAATATTCAGCAAAGTAAAAAGAGAGAAGAAAGCTAGTAATTAATTAATATGTAGTCCCAAAAAGATGAAACCCACTTCACTCCATCTGATGATAATTGACACAGGCACACGTGTGCAGAAACCTAGAGTGTATTAGTATTAGTTACTTATATATGTTTTGGGAATGATGGGTAACAAATTTTTATTAGTGTAGATTTTACTCTCAACCAACAACTAGTCGATGAGTTGCCACTAAGGTACGTATTATCAATTGCAATCATAACATGTACACTTATATCTTCATCACCCTCAATTATCCAAAAAAAAAATTGCATAAATCATACATTATTTTTCTATATTATTTGTTTAAATTATAAAACATATATCAATACAACAAATTATCAATAACCCCACTAATTAATATCTAGTCATGTAATTCATTTATATATCAACTATTCGACCATGGTAATATTATAGTACCCATGAAATATAAATCAATTACCTCCAAATGATTTAGGAGTTAAGAAATTTGATATAGCAATTTTAGATATCCGAAACATTAGATATATACCTATAAGGACAATATATATTGTTTTATCTCATCAAAATCTAATACAATTTCTTCTTACAGAAACCAAATGAATGTGAGTGTGACATTTATTTTTTGATTGTTATTACTTTAGTATATACGAAAGATTAAGTGTATCGATATAGCATAGGTCACCTATAATTCTTTCTCAATTGTAATAAATGACTTTATTCAACAAATGATATTATGAGAAATACAAATAATCAAAGAGTATATTTAGGTTAAATTCAATTTTGATCCTAGGAAATTGTCTTATCCTTTTTATTTTTTGTTCCTTTTATATGCTTATTTGATCCACCGATCAATTTCCGTAAAATAATCATAGGACCCAATATATGCAAGTAATGTGGCTATTAACACCTTATTGTGGGGATGAAAATGGACGGCACTTATTCCTGGATCAATGTTGAATTTTTTCCACACGTATATTATATATATACAAAATTGTTTATAATTAATTACATTTTAAAAGCCTTTGTAATAATTTATAAAAGATATATTTTAGCAACCAATAATTTAAAATAAAATCACAGAGATGACATGAGTGCAAAACAAATAGCCAAAAGCATTATTCAAAACAATTACAAAATATAAAGAAAATTAATAGTTATGAAAATATATATGTATATATTTATATATTCAATATTATGCAAAGACAAACAACATTTAAAATATTGTAAATTACAAAATAAAAAATTGAACAGTTACAGAAAATAAATTTAGGACAAAAGTATATAAATATATATTAATTACTGATATTATCAAATTTGAGAAATGAACGGTTCCATCAAATATTTATGATAAAATTATGATGTAGAAATAAACTACATACATACGCAAAATTTTAAGAAATACTTCCCTCCGTCTCGATCGAAGTTGTCTACTTGTCATTCTGGTTTGTCTCAATCCAATTTGTCAGCCCATAAATGACAAAAAAATTATAAAGCAAAAAATATAAAAAAAACATTTTTTTAATCAAAAAGTAAGAGTCAACTGAGTTTTATTAAGCTCCGTGCCCGGTCAAAGTAGGCAACTTCAACCGGGACGGAGCTAGGGAGTAATAGATTTTGATGTTTTTTTTTCGGTCCTTATATTGTAAGAATTCAATGTTTAGGATTTTGATAAGACAAATCATATATGTATATGTTAGAAAGTTAGGATACCCCATTTTTGTAAAAAAGTAGTGTGTGTTAAGTTTTATTATGTCTATTGAAATTATCGTTGCAAAACTGCATAGGAAATCGAAGCTGAGAGCTAGAAGAATACATCAGCCGAAAGATAGACAAAAAGAAGGAAGACTGCACGCTGCATCAGGTTCACTACAGCAGATGCTTGAATGCAGCACAGAAGAATAAGTTGCAGCAACTGAAGACAACTTACAGAAGATCAACTATTGGATCATCAAAAGGCTGCTGCAAGTCAAGTATACGAGGAAAAACAACTTTAATTGTCATTGCAATTAGTTTAAATCAAATCAGGCCATTGAAGATAGCGACAAACCAACAGGTATGGAGGACAAATGTGGTGACGACACCTGAGCCTGAACAGACTGCAAAGCTGCAACACGGAAGGACAACCGCCTTAATGACACTACTTAAGATGAATTCAATGGAACTTGCAAGTGCACATTAATAGATTGTATGTACCTTGAAGATCAAAACCGATTAAGAAGCTGACCAAGAAGATCAACAATGATGATTGAAGATCGAGAAGAGTTAATAAAGATCAAGATTAGGTAGTAAAGAGGACAAAGAAGACAAAGACATTTATGAAGTGTACTACCTTCAAGTAGCATATTTCTACACATATATAAGGAGGAAGAGTGAAGTTGAAAACGTTAATGAAATTGATACTCACATACACATACTTTCAAGGTTACAACGCAGAATCAAGCTTCCAAAGTGTTTTTAGTCATTTAACTTTAGAAACAAGTTTGCACTCAACAAAGAAGGAGACACTAATACTTTGCTTCACATAGTTGAAGAAAAAAAATTATTCTTTAACCATTTTAATGTTGTGTTTGTAGGTTATTTTAGGTGTCCACAGTTAATATGAATTGTTCTTTGTTGTGTGTTCAGTCTTAGAAAAGACAATACCTTGTGTGGGTGAAGGAACCCTTTGTGGGTTACTTAGTTGCTAAAACCTGTGTGAGAGTAAGAACTTCAGTTAGTGTTTCCGTTAGGTAAGAGTTTGTTAGGATAAGGTCTTGTAAATCGAACGAGTTTAGTGGAATTCCTCATTGTGAAGGATAATAGTGGACGTAGAAGGGTTACACCTCCTTCGAACCACTATTAAAGTCTTGTGTTTATGTTTGTTTGCATTTACTGTTTATATCTTATATGTTGCATCTTTACATGGCTCACTGCATATTGTTTATATGTTCAATATGATCAATCTTCTAACTTCCTAGTTAAAAGGCTACCTTTACATGTTGAAACTCTATCAATCTATTTATGTTGTGTATAAACTCTAAGTGTTAGGTTGTTGCATTCTAATAGTACTACAAGCAGAACCATCAGACGTTGCTGCAAGCACCGATCACTTGCAGAACTTTTTAAAGGTAGAGTGAAAATTTGAAAATAGATAAAGGTTCATTCACCCCTCTAATCACTTGGGACCAGCATATTTTTTTTTATAGATATTTTTTCACTAAATTTAACTAATACTCATGAGTTCTTTTATAAATATTGATGAATTATTTTCCGAAAATATATTTCATAAATGTTCTAAGTTTCTTATATCTTCATTTTGTTTTATTTTTTGGGATTGCGGAGGTTTTTTTTTTTTCTCGAGACTTTTTTATAATGTAAATTATATATGCAATTTTATAATTTAGTTTTAAAATATCATTATTTTATTTCTCTTTCTTAATAATGTTTTGAAGACTTTTATGATTTTTCAATAAGGCAAAAATTTATGTGCATCAAGGGCATGGATCTTAGATTCGTACCCTCAATCTGTCCTAGTGTGTGGACCGTCTCCACGTGTCCACACGTGCTACTGCACTTGAGTTGGTGTGCGTGTCATATTATATGATTCAGTGATATGTATTATATACATACTGTTCAGATACTACGTGTATACTCTTAAGATATTACATATTTACCTTTAAGGTATTAAGTTTAATGCATAAGGTATTACACATGCACCTTTGATTATTACGTATTTACCTTTAAGACATTACATATGTAACTCTGATGTATTAATGTTTAGAGTATAGTATGTATTATATATATGGTATTACATATGCACCTTTGAGTATTACATATTTATCTTTCAGGTATTGATGCTTAGTATAAGATATTACATATTCAATTTTAAGGTATTACTGTTTATAGTTTAACATATTACGTATTTATCTTCAAGGAAAACAACAGATTTATGAATAACATACGATTATATTTGTGAAGAAGAAGAAGAAGAATTGTCGTAAAGGTGAGAAGAAGAAGAAGAAAAAAAAGAAGAAGAGAAGAAGAAGGAGAAACGCACAGAAGAAAGGAATAAGCAGAAAAGAAGAAGCACGCAAAAACTCTGGGGTAATAAACAGGCGAGATGGGTTGCAGGTTGGGTAGAGTACGGATCTCTTTCAATAGATGTTATGACTTATATAACTCATTTTTGCAGAAAATACCCACGCAAAAAAGAGAAGGCTCTGACAACAATGTTTCCCTCCAAAAAATAATCCTTACAGTTTTTGTTAGAGAAAATAACAAGAGAGGACCAAATGAAATAGTCCAACTCTTACCGTTTTCCTACCTGAAGGCTACCAATCAAACACTGTTGGCAAATATTGAATAATTATCATAAATTCACAATTGCAAACTACATTAAGAGACGAACAAATAAAAGTTAATAATTCAAAGTAAAATATAAGAACTCATCATAATAAAACGTTATAAAATACATTTTTTCAAACTAAATAAAAATTATGATACCCAATTGGATAGTCGGGTATTTATTATAACTAGTACTCGCATCCGCGCATTGTGCGGTCTCTGATATAATGTTGGTAAATATTAATTATATGATAATATAGTTTGAATGATTTTAGTATATAGAAGACAATATAATATTTATTAATAACTAAGAAAATCTAAATTTGATAAAGATAATTCAATTCACAACAATATATCAATATTATACACATCAATTTCACTAATCTATAATTAATACTAAAAACACAAGTATTAATCATGCTCTTTAAATCAAAATTGGAAATTTTACCTGCAAAGTTTGTAAGTCTTTTAAAAACTTCTTTATACACAACATTTCTAGTTGAAACATTTTTTTATTATTTATGTTAACAGACTAATATCGTCAGTTATTTAAATTAAATATACTAAAAAACTAAAAAAATTATGAATTAAAAATCAAATTTAATTACTATATATATAAATAATACATAATAAAATTAGAAATTTTATGTAGGAACTTGATGCAAGCACTATCAATTATATATTTTCAACCTTTTATTTTAAAATAAAATAAATTAAAAGAACATTTTTAATTAATATCGTTTAACATCAAAGATGACAGATAACTATTTCATTATATATATCACGTAAATTAATTGATATAACACGACATTGATCATTACAATTCAATGCCAACACAAAATCAAAATGTAGTACTTGTGATCATGATGATGACAATATAATTAGAAACTAAGCATATAATTTAAATAACCAACTGAGTCATTTAACGTCACACTCTCATATAAAAATATACGAAGTCTTAAGTGTAAAGTAAAAGACGAAAGTTTTATTTAATTATAAAATATTTATAATTGTATACTTAACAATATCTCAATTAATCATTAAAATATATCGATAAAGATTAAAATATTGAATGATATTACATATTTGAAATATAAATATTAATTTAAAAAATATTTAGGATGTATTCAGACAAAATACATATTATATATATACATATATGTATATACACAAATCTTTAATAGTATTATATTTATTTACTTATTTACATTAAATATGATATAAATTATCCTCATGCAAATTAATATTTAATATAGAATTTATTATTTGAATATCTATTGTTTGTATTTAAAAAATCATTCAATAAAAGTTAATTTAGTTAAGATCAATAAAATGAGAATAAACTAATACAGTATTCATATATATATAAAAGCAGAATATTCTGCCAAACATAACTGCAATAAATGTCTCATTTATTAAATATTTCCATTTTAAAAAATCATTAATAACTTTCATTTTACATTTATTAATAAAAAAGGAAAAAATATTAATATTTAAGACATTTAATTTTATATTTATTGTATAGAAACTCAAAACAAAAAAATAAATAAATCTTTCTATATATTTATATACTATAATAATAGAGGAAAAGTTGGAGATATTTATAGAAATATAGTTTTCTTAACAAAAAGTGTCACATCAACAATTTTTTTATTTTGTATTTTTATTATTTCATCCATCCAATTTATAATATAATATTGTATTAGTTTATTCTTATTTTATTAATATTAATTAAGTTAATTTTTATTGAATAAATTCTTATATACCAACAATAGATAATGTTCAAACAATAATTTCAATAATAAATATTTGGCAAAACCTTATATGAGTTGGACACACAAATCTAGATCCATACATCAGGGTTGACCTGGTCAAAACGCCAAAAAAAAAAAAAAAAACACTCCCACTCGCGTTTCACGCGCCCGCACGCTCCTGATACTCGCACTCAAGCCCACCCAAACTCGACATACCTTTATGTATAGTTAGACCTACCTTATGTGGGTAGGTTTAACATAACACAAATGTATGTTTAATTATACTTAAAGGTATGTCTAATACAACATAATGAAACATGTGCCAAACCTAAGGGTTTTTTTTTTTAAGTTTAAGGTATGAAATTTTGGCTGAATGGTAGGTTTAACATAACGTAAAGATACGTCTAACATAGCATAGTGGTAGGTGCCAA
The DNA here is from genome assembly GCA_005771605.1 of Scutellaria baicalensis. Taxonomy (NCBI): domain Eukaryota; kingdom Viridiplantae; phylum Streptophyta; class Magnoliopsida; order Lamiales; family Lamiaceae; genus Scutellaria; species Scutellaria baicalensis. The sequence continues at coordinate 32,282,469 of CM016723.1, read as the reverse complement.
AATTCAAAAATCAAGCGCAAAAAAGAAAATGTACATGAAATATGGGCAGATAGGTAGGTTTAACATAACGTGAAATTATGTCTAACATAATGTAAATGTAGTTCTAACATAACCTATTGATAGGTGCAAATTAAAATTAAAAAACTATGCGCAAAAAAAAAAAAGAGAAAGAGAAGCGGGTCCCTTGACCCGGATCCATGCACCCGTTTCATACGAGACTTACTCTAAATATTAATTTGTTTAGTGATAATTCGATATCATTTTAATATCAATATAATTAATAGATAAGTGTAACACTATTAAAGATGCGTGTATATATATATATGTATAATATGTATTTAGTGTGAAATTATATGTCATCCTAAGTATTTTTAAATTAATATTTATAAGTATCCCATCAACAATTTTTTTTTCATTTTTTACTATTTAATCATTTTGATTTAATAATATAAATATTGTATTAGTTTATTCTCATTTTACTGATCTTAATTAAATTAATTTGAATTGAATAATTTTTTAACTACCAACAACAGAAATCCAAACAATAATTTCAATAATAAATATTAATTTGTATGGGTATAATTTATATCATATTTAATATAGATTAATAAATAAAAATAACATTATTTAAAATATGTGTATATACTTATATATGTATATAATATGTCTGTAGTCTGAATTATATGTCATCCTAAATATTTTTAAATTATAAATATCTCATAATCAAATAAAATTTTCGTATTATTTTACACTTAGGACTTCGTATATTTTTATATGAGAGTGCACGTTTTGAATTTAGATGGTCCAGCTGGTTATTTAAATTATATGTTTAGTTTCTAATTATTATATTGTTATCATCATGATCACTACTACTACATTTCGATTTTGTGTTGAGCTTAAATTGTAATGATCTATGTCGTGTTATATCAATTAATTTATGTGATACTTACAACGGAATAATTATCTGTCATCTTCGATGTTAAGCGATATTAATTTTTTCTAATTCAATTTATTTTAAAATAAAAGGTTGAAATATATAACTGACAGTGCTTGCATCAAATTCCTACGTAAAATTTCTAATTTTATAATATATTGTTTCTATATATACATACTCACAAACACACATATTTAATTTAAGTAATTGAATTTGTTTTTTAATTCATATTTTTTTTAGTTTTTTAGTATATTTAATTTAAGTGACTCACGATATATGTTTGTAGCACATATGATAAAAAAAATGTTTCAACTAGATATGTTGTGTATAAAGAAGTTTTTAGAAAAAACTTACAAACTTGCAGGTAAATTTTCCAATTTTGATTTGAAGATCATGATTGATACTATTATTTTTAATATTAATCATAGATTAGTGAATTGGATGTGTATAATATCAATATATTGTTGTGAATTGAATTATCTTAAGCAAATTTAGATTCTCTTAGTTATTAAATATTATATTGTAATATCAAATAATTAATATTTAACAATATTATAATATCACATACCGTGCATAGCGCGGGTGCCAATACTAGTTTATATTATTAAATCAAATGGAAAAAAATAGTAAAATATGCAAATAAAGAAATTTGTTAATGTGACACTTAAAAATATTAATTTAAAAATACTTAGGATAACATTTAATTTCACACTAAATACATATTATATATACATGTATGTATATACACACATCTTTAATAGTGTATACTTATTTATTAATTTATATAATACATGATATCAATTATCCTTTAACAAATTAATATTTATTATTGAAATTATTATTTGAACAATATCTATTGTTGGTATTTAAGAAATTATGCTAAAATATTAACTTCATTAATATTAATAAAATAAGAATAAACTAATTCAATATTGATATTATAAATTGAATGTATTAAATAATAAAAGATACAAAATAAAAAAACAAATGTTGATGTGACACTTTTGTGGGGAAAATGTTATTTCTGTAAATATTTCACAATTTTCCTCTATTATTATATTATTAGAAATATATAGATAGATTTATATAGTTATTTGTCTTTTGAGTTTCTATACAATAAATATAAAATTAAATATAATAAATATTAATACTTTTTTAATTTTTTATTAATAAATGTAAAATGAAATTATTAATGATTTCTTAAAATAGAAATATTTATTAATAACATATAAAATGTAATGATTATTATTTTAACAAAAATATATTGATACTTTTTTAATTTGTATTAGTATAAAGCTAGGTATTTTAACTTTAAATTTATGTCATTATAAATAATTATATTCGAAAATATTAGAAATTTGAAATATATAAAGTTATATATTAATCTATGGATTAAACAAACAAATAAAACAAATTTGTGTCAGAACATTACATGGGTAGTGAAAATTTAAAAAATAAATTTAATATCTAAAAATAAGTTATATGTATTAGAAACGTTATGATTTAAGTATTGAGATAAATAAATTTATATTTTATTGGCATTTATAACTATAAATACACACGTATTTTAATATATTTTTTGTTTCAACGCCACATATAACTCATTTATTCTAAATCAAATAAAAAATTATATCAGCTTATCAAATACATGAAAATCTCTCTTGCTATCTATTTAAATGAAACAATTCAAAATTGGACTTAATCTACACATTTTGAATAAAAAAAATTATGAATAATAATCATAAGATTGATAAGTCAATATATCAGGGACTAAGAATGATGAAATTTTAATTTGTGAAACACAGAAAAATTACCTCTGTCCAATCCCTTATACCACCTCAATTAATCAGAATATAATATAAATAAAATTTGACAACAAATAAATATAAAATTAAATATTTGTATATTTTAAATGAATAAGTTGGTTAACTTGCAATAATAATTTTAATCTAATTTTTTCTATTTGATATGTTTTATATGTGTAATATATTAGGTACACCTATAATATTTTTTTTCTACATTTTAATATCATAAAAACGTTTAAAAATTAAAAATCATTGAAACCCACACACATATATTTCCATATTTCAGTTTGATAAATTTTATATGAATATTAAATTTAAGATCATTAAATTATGATTGATTTTATATATTATATATTTAAAATTGATTTAAATAGGGTAAATTACAAAAAAACAACCCCAGCTATCGACTTTTTTTTAAATTGCAACCTAATCTGTTTTTTTTTTTTTTAAGATTGCCACCCAGTCTTTCTGTGGTTTTGCCGATTGCAAAATTTCCGGTCATTTTTCCGGCAAATGAATTAATTTTTTTCACTTTGCAACCCAAACTTTAATTTTTTTGTCCAATTGCAAATCATGATTTTTTTTCGCTTCACACTGATACATTTGTGTTATATATATGAGTGTGACATTTATATTATATAAGTGTGATCGATATTCATAAAATAAATATCAAGGAAATATTGGTCAAAATTGGTGAAATATATGAGTAAAAAATTCGATGGAATATCAATAAATATCGAGAAAATATCGGAATATATTGGTAAATATAGGAAAAATAACAATAAATATATGTACCCATATTTCAATCGATATTTTCACGATATTTACATGAATTTAAGTTACCTATATTTCCACCTGAATCGAATTTTTCATTCTTAGTTGCAATATGATAAAAACACAAAGTTCAGGTTGCAATTAGATAAAAAAAAAAAAAAAGATTAGGTTGCAAAGTGAACAAATTAATCTCTATTTCGTCGGAAAATTAATTTGCAATCGATAAAACCACAAAAAGACTGGGTGGCAATCTTAAAAAAAAAAAAAAGATTAGGTTGCAATTTTAAAAAAGTCGATAGGTGGAGTTGTTTTTTGTAATTTACCCTTTAAAATAAGTACTTAAAAATAAGATGAGAGATAATAAATATATAATCCCTTATTTCATCTTATTTATCTATTTATTTATGTTATTTGAAATTTATATTCAATAAATATTATATTGAGAATCATAACTGATTTCTTAAATTAAATATTTATTTATTTGTATTGAATTTCTTAAAATACAATAAATAAGTTTATTTATTTTTATTTTTATTGAGTTTCTTAAAATACAATAAATATGTTTATTTGTATTTATTTATTTGTATTGAGTTTCTTACAATAAATACAATATGAAAGCAATTAATAAGTTTCTTAAAATAATAATTATTTAATAGGTAGATAATTTATTGCAGTTATTTTTGACAGAATATCCTGCTTTTATATATATATAGATATATAGATATCCGAAAATCAACTCGAATTTATGTGATCAGCTATCGAGATCAAAAAAACAATATTGGATTGGGTACCTTTAACCTGAAAATTAATGTTTGTTTAGTCCTATAAAAGCAAATTCTCATGTGCACTAGATTGGTGAAACTGATCTTTATATATAAATGTTATGACTTTTATATTCAGCATTGTTCTAAAATACGATAGGCGTTAGTCGGGCGCTTGACAGGCGCCTAGCGTTTAGGAGGCCTAGTCGGAGCCTAGGCAGGACCTAGACGCCATATCTAAATTAAATAGATTTTTTGTTATTTTAAATATTTTTCTTAAGTATATATCTTCAGAAAATATTTTAAAAAATAATATATGTATAGTTTGTGTTGGAGAACAATAAAATCTCAATATCTCATTTGAATTATATTTAAATATGACTTATTCAATTATTTCTAATCTATATTTTTCAATTTGTTAATTTTCTATCTATATCTAATTAAATAATAATAATAATTTGATAGAAGTTTATGATACATAAATAATACCATAAAAAGAAAAAAAATGAAAAAAATAAACATTTTGGCGCCTAGGCCCGCCTAGGGCCAAATTTTTCTGGGCCTGAATTTTTCCGTCTAACCCTACCAAGTCCGCCTAGCGCATAAAGTGAACGAATTGGTCAAAATCAGTTCGGCTATGGGCCACCTAGTGCCTAAGCCGAATTTTAGAATACTGATGTTCAGTAACTTAGAAAAAAACAAAGATTTTCAGATTTTTTCGCTTCAGGTTGAGACCTTTATATTGTATAGTTGTGACTAGAGGTGATAATTCAGGTCGGACCCTGCCCAACGGGCCAAACGATAAAGTCAGGTCGGGTCGGGCCAGCCCATCATTTGGCCAGGCCTACGAAATTGGAGCCCAGCCCAACCCCGCTCAGACCATCGGGCCGACGAGCCAAATCGGGTCAAATCCCTAATTATTTTTTAAATTAAAATATTTTTTAATTAATTAAATTCTTACATCGATTTATTTAGAAATAGAACTTCCTATTAGATAATTTAAACTATAATACCCTATTTATGTAATAGAAATAAATTTAATTAAAATATTAGTGGGGGCAAAATCCGACCATCTTTTATTTTCTTTAGCATTTAAAAATATTTTAACTCAAGTATCATAGTTTGTTAGTTGATTCTAATTAGTTAATGATAGTTGAAGATGAAAATAATTATAAAAAAATTAAAAGAATACATAAAAACATGGAAGAGGGAATTGAGTGACATAAAATTTACAAATTGCACAAAAAAAGTGTAATAAAAAAATTAATTTATCGGACCATCGTGCCGGGTCAAAAAGTTACGATGTTTTTCGGGCCGCTCATTTTAGAGCCCAACCCGACCTCATTTACGGGTCATTTGGGTCGGCCGTCGGGCCAGGCTCAAATTTTCGGCTCTAGTTGTGACATTTATGTTGTATTATTGTGACCTTAATGTACAAATATCATGACCTTTATGATCCATAACTTGGAAAAAAAATGAAAATTTTCGACGCATTTTTAAGATAAACATACATTTATGTGATATTAGTTACACTTTAATATATGACATAAATGTGTAATGAATATCACATAAACGTACAACTAATATTATATAATGGTGCAACTAAATCACATAAAGGTAAATATGTACAAATTTTGGTAAAATTCTTTTTTTTTTCTAAGTTAGAGTATATAAAGGTCACTACATTTATACATAAAGGTCACACCCATATAACATAAAGGTAGCAGCATGGAGCGAAAAAATATTTTTTTTTAAGTGCGGGGATCTAAGTCGACCCGAATCCGATCCGAATTGTATGTGCACCTGGTGCACATGAGACCAACTCCCCTATAAATGGATCTAGTCACATTTAACTTATAATCCAAATTCTATTTGATTAGATATATTTAATTCGTGGAAAATGTTAAAATACCTACGACTGACAACTTTTAATATGTATATCGCTGACGTGTATTGATCTCGTCGTTTCGTTACATACAAAGTGAAATTAATTGATATGATGGATGTTTGATATGTCTGTGATGCGCTCATTTTAATGTGCACACGGTGGATAGGATAGTAGGACTGTTTGATTCGTGGTCCATTATAAGTTGTTTATTCTCAAACAAGTTTTGAGTTGAAAGAACATTCCACACCATAGTCACTTTAAATGCAAATGTAATGGATAATTGTATCATCCCATTAATAATAAAATATTAAAAACTGGAAATTGGAATAATTTTGACAATTAGATTTATAATTACATGTGATTAATTGATAAACCACCTTTTGTCTCTTCATACAACTAATGGCTCAAAGAACGTCTTTGCATGTGAGCCCCTCAACTTTTCCGTATTTTAAAAAACATGCGCACCATTTATTCACTGAACCAACTCACAACACCACTAAGAGCATCTCCAACAGTGCGCCATCACAATTTGATGGCGTCTGTTTTCATCTTCAACAATAAATTTTTTCTCTGCGCCATCTCATATTAATCGCTGGGTTTGCGCCAACTATCCACAGGTCAAACCTTGCGCCATCTTTTTTTTTTCTTTTCTTATTTATTTATTTATTTATTTTGTTCATTTTATTTTCTTATTTTATTTTATTTTTAATTTCTTTTTCTATATTCTTACTTTGTATTCATTTTTTTCTTATCATTATTTATTATTTATTTTATTCTTTTTCTTTTCTTATTTTATTTTGTTTTTAAGTTCTTTTTTATTATTTTTACTTTGTATTCATTTTTTCCTCATTTTTTATATTAAGTGCTATTATATTCATTCCGATTTTGGAAAAAAAAAAAAAACAATACAACATACATTTTCATGGTTTGATTCCGCTCTACAATTGGATCTTGTGTAATATCTAAATAAATACGACACAAATGTCAATCTTCAATTGCCTTGTAACTTTGACCACGAGATATAGACATTACAAAGAATATGTATAAAAAGAAATTAGGAGTGCAAATGAATGTATGATCTATGACCTATATATAGATATTAGGTAAGTAATTGATAAAGATTTATTAATAATAAGATTGCTACAAATTTATTGATATTATTGAGGATGAGGATATATATGAACTAGATTTACGAAAATATTTGTAAAATATCCATATTGAATATTATGGAACTTATTAAGGATATAAGAATATATCTGAACTAGATTTACGAAAATATTTGTAAAATATCCATATTGAATATTATTATAAATATTATTAAGGATGAGGATATATCTGAACTAGATTTACGAAAATAATAAAGATGAAAAATAGATTATTTAACAATAATAACGAATATTTATAATAAATAAAATGTTAAATTAATTAATTAATAAAGAATATTATGGAATATTCCTTTTTGGTGCAGAGAATAATGTAAACTGTTGGAGATCATTGGCAGTTATTACATAAAAATTGTGTAAGATTAACAGGAAAATCCTGTGCACTGTTGGAGATGGTCTAATACACGTATACATAAATGGAAGAATTCTTTTATAAAAAGATTTGTATGTAGCCGTCAATAAAGAAACTTATTTGTCTAAACGTAAAGTTTGAATAAGCCAAAATTTCAATCTAACATAATATACTTTTATTAATGATAATTTATTCAAAAGTTAGAGTAAGCCAAACTTGTTTCAACATTAATGCGATTCTTAAGAAATTTTATATATATATAAATATAAATCCTTCTGATATTATTAAGATTATCTATGTATAGTACACACATACACATACCAATATATATATATATATATATATATATATATATATATGAGACTGTCTTATAAATATACTTACGTGGAAGGGGAGCATCTGGGTTGCCTCCACATGTGCCCACGACCCCCATGTAGTCCTACACTTGACCTAGTCTGCGCTCACACAAACCTGATTCCATATTAAATTATTCAGTGATACATATCAATTGTATACTTTTGAGATATCAGGTATATAGGCATATACTCTTACACAAATGATGTTGTGCACCAGGTGCACGGATCTGAATTGGTGCAACTGGGGCGACCCGACCCGGATCCACGCACCTGAGTTTTCTTTTTTTTTTTTTTTTTGTTTCGCTTCAGATTGTTACATTTATGTTGTAAGGATGTGACCTTTACGTTATACAAGTGTGACATTTATATATAAATGTTATGACATTTATGTTCAGTAACTTAGGAAAAAAATGAAGATTTTCAGATTTTTTCGCTTCAAATTGAGACCTTTATGTTGTATTGTTGTGATCTTTATGTGCAATTCTTGTGACCTTTATGTACAAATATTATGACTTTTATGATCCATAACTTTGAAAAAAAATGGAAATTTTCAAAATTCAGTGCATTTCTAGGATGAATATAGGTGCAACTAATATTACATAAAGGTAAATATGTACAAATTTTGCTAAAATTCTTCCTTTTTTTTTTCTAAGTTAGAGTATATAAAGGTCATTACATTTATACATAAAGGTCACACTTATATAACATAAAAGGTAACAGCCTGAAGCGAAAAAATAAAATTCAAATAAAAATAAAGTGTGCGGATCCGGGTCTACCCGGACCCGACCTGAATTGTATGTGCATCAGTTGCACAAGAGACTAACTCATACTCTTAAGATATTAGTTGTTCATTTAGTAAATGTATCAATTGTTTATTATGTTAAATTATTAGTTGTATACTATTAAGGCATTAGGTGTATACTTATAAGACATTGGTAGCTCATTCAGTGAAGATATCAATTGTATGTTCTTAAGGTATCACTTGTATTTTCTTAAGGTATCAATTGTAAACTTTTAAAGTATCAGGTGTTTATTCAATAAATATGCATTACTTAGTGTTAGTTTATACTCTTAAGGTATTAATTGTATGTTTTTTAGGTATCAGTTGTATACTTTTAGGATTCTGTGATATATATTATAATATATAAATATTCTTACTACTTAATTTTATGTTATAATCCAAAAGGGTAAAAAGATAATGTAGTTACGTGTGTTTATGATTTTAAAATTTAAATAATTAAAAGGGCTAATAAATAATCATCCAAACTATACTTGTTTTTGTACTTAACTACCCAACTTTTTTCGATTCCATCTCATCTTGTGTGAGTTGTATTCTACCATCTAAACCATTTGAACATCATTTTCTGACCAAATTGAATCACAAGCAAGACACACCCCATACTTATAAGAGTTTCTTTTCTTTTTTTTCATTTTAGGTTTGGTTTTAGGGAAAATAAATAGAATTCTTACTCTTAAACCCTAAACCTCAATATTCTTCCCCAATTTTGTTGAGTATAGACGAATTGGACGATAGGAAGAAGTAATCATGCATGAGCTTTTTTTGGGTCCGAACAAAAAAAAAAACACATCATAAACTAATTTAAATTCTGGTAGAAGATTTTTGGGCTTGTGAAAAGTATAGAGTATGTTTTATAATTCATAATTTTTATTTTAAAATCCCTAATTTCAATTGAAAAACATTAATTTAGTTTAAGAATCCTCAATTTATTTTTGAAATCCCAATGTTATAGGAAATAAAAAATTTATAATTTATTTTTTAAATCCCTATTTTTTGTTAGTATTCCACATTACTCATTTTCACGTATATTCTTTGTACATCCAAGTAAATTTATTTTATTTTCCTAATTAAACTTAAAATGATAGGGATACCCTCATAAGTTGAGGGCGCGCCTCATACATGATTCAATTTGCCGAAAATGGTGTTTTTTAGATAGTTATTTGCAACTCCTGCAAAGGTGAGATGGTTAGGTGCAACCCAAAAAAGTTTAGGTAGTTAATTGCAAAAACGAATATAGCATGAATGGTTATTACAATTGTTAGAATATATTTGAGTATGTTTTGATGAGACAAAACCTTAGAAAAGTAACCCTCTTTCAATAAGCATAACCTATCTTATAAGTTTTACTGCAGGAAGATACGACAGAGAAAATTTCAAAGAAAGGATACTACAGAGAATGGTGAAAGGAATCCGGTAAACTAAAAGGATACTGCTCACTACAGGAAGCTACCTGGAAGAGACCATGCCAAAGCATACTGCAAAGCAGCAAGCCACCGAAGACTCAAGCTATCTGACAGGAAGCCACCTGGAAGAGATTATGCCAAAGCATACTGCAAAGTAGCAAGCTACATAAGCTTCAAGCCACCTGACAGAGTAAGGCTGGGAAGGAAGCTCCAAAGCAAGCACGAGAAGGAAGCTACAAAGCAAACATGGGAAGGAAGCTAAAAGTTACCGGTAGAGAGAAAAAGAACGGAGCCAATCAAATGAAGACACGTGGAAAGTAAAAAGTTGACGTGTATCAAAAAGAGAACGGTGCATTAAATGCTGAGAACCTACCCACCTTCAACGGGCAGATTTTCTACACCTATAAATAGAAGACTGAAAGGAGTAAGTAAATGAGAGGGAAGAGCGTATGCAAGAAAAGACAGCAGAGTAGAGGAATGAAGAAGAAGAAAATGAAGAAAAGAGAAGAGAGTGTATAAAAGATCAAAGAAGAGAAGAAAACTCAAACACTTCAAACACCAGAAACGCTAGATTACTTAGTCATTCAGTCTTACAGCAAGCAATAGCAGAGCAACCTGCAAAAGAAGTCAAAGCTTCCTGCATCCAGTTGATAACGAAGACAAATCTTGTAAGGACAGTCTCGGAGTGTTTAGTACTAGGACTAGGATCCTGATAAGCTGTTCACTTTCTGCAGAAAAAAGTAAGGATCCTGTATGGGTCAGATAGGAGAGTAGGCAAGCAGCTGTGTATAGGCTTGCTACTTACTTGTTAAGATTGTGTTGTAATAGATAGGTCTATGTAATTCAACAAGATTAACAAATGTTCCCTCTTGAGAATAGGCAGAAAGTATGTAGAAGGATTACTCCACCTTCGAATCTCTGTATATCTATACATATGTTTGTGCTTACCTTTCTAACTAAATATCCAATATCAGATGTACATCTTCCATACTTGTGTTTTCAATGAAAGAAAGATTCCGCAATATAACTCTGATAACTCGAAAGTAACCTCTCAAAAGGTTACTGATTCTGGACCTAAGCCTTTAGAAAGAAAAAGTTTGAAAATTGAGTAGGCTTATTCACCTCCCAATCCTACTGCCACTTGGGACCAACAACAACAACAATATATATATATATATATATATATATATATAATAACAATTATCCCTTATAAATAGAAATCCTAAAAGTTTTCCCACCCATTTTCACTTCATAATGTTAATAATATCATAATTATTGATATTTTTTTTTAGTCGATTTAATATATTATCCATATCCAAATTGTTTGATTAGTTATATATGGTATACAATTCATTCTTATAATAAACCAAAAAAATTAGACATAACTTAACATATATGATTTGTTATGCAATAATCTCCAAATTAAGAATGATTTTCATCAATTAATGAATCTAAAATTATTTAAAAATTAATGATAATTAACAACTTATTAAATTTCAATTTGCCATATTTCTATTAAGAAGTTTGTTAACTGATCATATTTTTTTTACTATATACATAGATTTATAATAAAAAAGAATACAACTCTAATTAACGTAAATATGTTCCGATCCATTTATATTTTGAAAATATAAATTTAATCTTATTTATTTATTTATTACAATATTGGTAAGAAAATATAAAAAAAATTATTGAGATATCAAATCTATTCAGTGGATTATAAAATCACTAAATTTGATACTTCAACAAAATAAATTTAAGCAAAATTTATTCATGTCAATTCAAATTGTATTATAATAAAATATTGTACTCGAATTTTTTCAAATTTTTGGGAACAAATGATAATTTGAACATAAAACAAATTTATCGTGCTTTTTTAAACATTTATTTTTCCAGCTTTGGATAAACGCATATATTTAACAAAATTATTTTTCATACTTCATAATCAAAATTATTTAAAGGATTAAATAATTAAAATCATTATTAAGGGTAAAAAAATCAATCTTATTACATATGAGTTCTAATAATTCAATTTTGGTTTTTCAAAAATAACCCCAACAATTATGAAAATATCATAATACACCCTAATTTTTTGCTGGAAAAATTGTTGGAGTTTGCAATTTGTAAAATTTTGTGATCTGTTAAAAAATACAGTTTAGGTTGCAAAATGTAAAAATCAGAAAAATACAGGTTCGTTTAAATATTTAACCCTTATTTAAATTAATCTTCACTACTAATCTTGGAAGAACACAAGTTGTAAATGAAAACTTATAATGTTATAACAGATTAATAGAACAATATGGAAAAATGTTCATATATATTTTAAATACTTAAACTTATAATTATTGTCATCTATATATTAAGCAATTAATTCTCCGAATTTATATGACTTTAAATATTTTGATTGTGATTGCTTAAATTTATTCAATGATTAAATTAAATTAAAAAGTACATAATAAACTTTATTCTTATTTCAAATTATAACAAGTATCTTAAATAAAGATTTCTTTCACTTTCTAAAATAAGAAATGCAATTATGTAATCTATAACTCATCATTTATAAAATAATTATTAGGAATTCATTTTTTTATTAATATGTAATATGATATCATCATTTTTTTCTCATTATGAATATGTTATTTAGCATATGCTTGCATGATGTTTTTCACATTAGTTATGACAATTAATACAACTACTAAAATAGTAAAATAATATGTGATGAATATATATGAAATGTTCAAAATATATAAATTATATGTGGAATAGATTAAATTAAAATATTTCTAAAGAACTATTAAAATATTTGCACCAGGTGCACGAATCTCAATCGGACCATGCGCGGCCGTGCGCTGACTGGCGCGGGCCAGCCCCGCCGCGCCCCTTTACTTTTTCGTGTGTTTTGGTCGTAACCTTTATGTTATGTTAGTGTTACCTTCATGTTATGTTAGCGTGACCTCATTTCCAGATTTCATACTCTTGGTTTAAAACCATTGAACTAAAATAACACAAAGGTAACACTAACATAACATGAAGGTAACACTAACATAACATGAAGGTAAAATACAATTTTAATCATACATTCATATTATGTTATATTGACCTTCATGTTATGCTAGTATTACATTCATGTTATGTTAGTGTTACCTTCATGTACGCAGCACTAACATAACATAAAGGTAACACTAACATAACATGAAGGTATGACTATCTAGAGTGAATCTTGGTGGGTTTGAGCGCACCCACCAGGCGCGTTGGGGCACGTGGACAGGTCGACCCGGGTGCATAGATTCTAGATCCATGCACGAGTTGCACAAAATATTTTGTCTTAAAATATTTATACAAAATAATTACAACACTTGAAATTTGTATACTCATGCATCATCAAGTAACCAAATAAAATTAAATATTTTAAAAACTTGATTTTTTTCCATAAAGTTTTTAAAACTTGAGCTATCTAAATTCTATGGACAAGCGGTGTCACACACGTAACATATATATTGGATTGGAATTAGTCTAAAAAATTATTATTAGATCAACTAAAAAATAAACACCAGAAATTATGATATTACTAATATTAAGAAGTAAAAATGGGCAGGGAAAACTTGATATAGATATTTTACGCTTATTATGAATAAGTTATTGAAAATATATTTGTATAAGTTTTTTCAGGCCAATTATGACAAACAATTAGCAAAGTAGTCCAAACAACATTTGATGAAAATAAGAAATATTTAAAATTGATAACATATAAAAAATTTAAATGCATAAATTAAATGGGCAGTAGATTAATTTAAAATAATTTTAACTATATTACTTTTTGTGATCATATGTTTTATTTCAAAAAATTACTAAAACTTAAAACTTATGCATCACACGGGTAGCAATTGAGATTGCAATATTATCGAGAACTTTATTTGTTTGTAATCTAAAAAATTTCACATTAAACTAAAATATTTACATTTTATGATGGTGCATCACACGATAATAAATTAATCGAAATCTCCAATAAAATTTATTATTTTTATGCCAAACATTTTTATATAAAGTTTATCAATAGTAAATACACATATATATTTATATATTTGTGTATCTCACGGGACTTATACTAGTTAACTCTAATTCAAATATGATTGTATTTGGCATTTCAAGATATGTAAAGTAAATAGTTAATTGTCGTTAAAATCACCAACTTTGATTAATTCATGGTCGTAACTAAATTTTTTAATATTAACAAATATAACATGACCATAATATTTTGTGCAAATTTAACCAATAAATATAAATAGGTTTTGAATGTGCTGACGTGTCGAGCCGCTGACTACGTGTAAAAAAAAAAAAAAAAACCACATGATGTACTAAATCACATCGTTTTATAGTTGCCAAATTGAATCACGACATTTATTTTAATTGTAATTATAACTAAACTCTTTTGAAAATCAGAAAAATTAATAATCATAACTTTAGTTCATTTTTGTATATGATAAGTTCATTTTTCTTCGATTTCTTTAGAAAAATCATATTAAAAAAAAAAAAAAAAGGGGTTGTGTTACTTGTGTACAAGCTTATTTGGCAGGTAATAATGAGAGAGAAGTAAGCACATGTGGAGAGGAGAGAGAAGATGATGATCTCTCCCATACAAATGGCCCACTCAGTGTGTGTATATGTTGGTGTGTTGGAAAACATGATTTATATACCATTCTTTCTCTTCTAATTCTTGTATCTCACATTTCATCAATCACCATTAATGGAGAATGAGAAAGAGATCCAATTACACAGCCTCGGAGCCGTTAAGGTACTGGGCAAAGGCGCCACCGGCACAGTGTTCCTGGTCCACTCCCACTCCCACCACCCACCCCTCTTCGCTCTCAAGGTCGTCGACAAGTCCTCCTCCGCCTCCGCCTCCGCCCACCGCCGTGCACGCCACGAGATCTCCCTCCTCCGCCGCCTCGCCCACCCTTTCCTCCCCCACCTCCTCGCCGCCTCCGAGGACGACGACTTCATCTCCTGGGCCATCCCCTTCTGCCCCGGCGGCGACCTCAACGCCCTCCGCCACCGCCAGAACGACCACGTCTTCTCCCCCGCCGTTATCCGCTTCTACCTCTCCGAGATCCTCTGCGCCCTCCACCACCTCCACCGCCTCGGCCTCGTCTACCGGGACCTCAAGCCTGAGAACATCCTCGTCCAGCACTCCGGTCACGTGACCCTCACCGACTTCGACCTGTCACGTGATCTTGCCCCCCGTAATCTGTCCGACGTGGAGCCCGACAAGGACAAGAAGAGAGGCAACGCCCTTCTCAGTAAGAAGAAGGCGAAAAGCGCGCGTGTCTCGCCGGTCAGCCGGAGAAACTCCAACGAGCGTTCCAACTCCTTCGTCGGAACGGAGGAGTACGTGGCGCCGGAGGTAATAAGAGGCGACGGCCATGAGTTCGCCGTCGACTGGTGGGCCCTAGGCGTCCTCTCCTTCGAAATGCTCTACGGATCCACGCCCTTCAAGGGCAAGAATCGCAAGGACACGTTCCGGAAAATCCTCTTGGCGGAGCCGCCCTTCATCGGAAAACCCAACGCCTTGACGGACTTGATCGGAAAGCTGCTGGAGAAGGATCCCACGCGCCGCCTCGGGTACCGGAGGGGCGCCGCCGAGATTAAGGAGCACGTGTTCTTTCGGGGACTGAGGTGGGACTTGCTGACAGACGTTATGCGGCCTCCATATTTGCCGGAGACGGAGGAGGTGACGGCGGAGGGTGGTTTCGCGATAAGGGACTACTTTCGGAAGCAGAAGCTTCCGCCGTCGCCGTTATGGTCGCCGTCAAGGGATGAATGTGTAGATGACGTGTCATTAACAGAGTTCTGAGGAGCACACGTGGAAAGGCTTTATTTTTATTTCATTAAAGAGTGTAAATAAAATAAGGAATTAAGGAAAGGAGTTTGGCTTCAAAATGGGGTTGATCAAGAGAAGGTGTAGTTGTTAGAATTAACAGATGGTTTTGTAATTAATTTTAAGCTAATCGTAATTGAATTGGTATAACCCTCAATCAAGTTGAATAGGCATCTTTTCTTTATCATAAGTCGTTTAAGTTGGGAATAATCTCTTCTTTTTTTTTTTTTTTCTGAGTTTTGCACTAGATTCTTTTTTATCAAAAACAAATCCATTCTTTATTTACTTACACAAGCAAAGAACTTTATTTTGTTTCAACACTCATGATTTAGTTTGCTTCTTGCGCAGTAAATTCTATACTTGGGACTCGTGTATTTGGGTTCAACACATTACGTACATATGTTATTAAGTGCATATTGAAATGGCCTTTTTGAAGAAAAGAACATTAATCTTCAATCCAATTATCTAACGGTGATAGAACCAAGCGAGATAATTTTTTATATTTTGACACAAAATTTTACGGTCATGAGACATGGATTTATGCACTCGGGTTGACCCGATTCACATTCATAAAAACATGATTTTATGTGTTTGGGTGGATGCACACAAATCCACCCAAATTCGTTCCCTAGTGTTGTGTTTTTATTTTAAGTAGAAACTCATAAGAAGCGGTCTAATCCAACATCCAAAGATCAGATCATAAAAAGACTTGCTTCATAGCAACAGTTGAAGAAACCACTTTTACTTTTATTAACTTTTTTGTTGTATGCTTGATTGTTTTAGGTGTCCTAATTTGATATATAAGATGTTATTTCTTGGTGAGTATAGTTGTCTAAGTTGAGACAACAATTTTATGTACGTTGAATAGATCTTGTCTGAGTCAGCCTTTAGAGTTGTTGTGTGGGAGTAAGGTTTAGTATCAATTAGCAAAGTTTAGTGAAGTTCCTTCTTGAGAAGGTGAAGAGTGGACGTAGATGGATTACACCACCCTCAAACCACTATAAGCTCTGTGCATTTTATATCTGTGCTGCATTCATTCTATCTATTTGCTGCTATATCATTCATATCATACATTTGTTGCAAATCCTTATTTATTATGTTCAAAAGCTTTCTTTGGCAAGGAACCCTATCCAAAAAGTAATTTCCGCTACAAAAATGAACTTTGAGCAGTTGGCAAGTTGCACTTACTCATTGTAAGCTGTATTAACCTCAAGTGTAGAAAATTTAAAAAATTTGAAAAACTGATAGTGGTTTATTCACCATTTCTCTAAACCTCTATGTCACTTTAGACTAACAACTAATATAACATAAACGTATGACTAACATAATGTAAATGTATGATTAATATACTATAAAGGTCAGAACAAAAACAAAAAAAAAAAAAAAGTGGATCTAGGTTGTAGGTCCGTTCAAATGACCCAGAATACAAAATTAGATTCATGTAACTGATGTATGGATACCTTTCTTATATTCATATATGGCCTTGCATTGTTACTCTAAGATGCAAACTATACTTACTTTTTTCTATTTACTATGACTCATGTATCTATTGGAAGATGAGGTGGATTAAAAAAGAGAGCATAAAATAGAAGAGAATGATACATGGGACTGGGTACGGGTAGCTAGCTAGTTAGCTGTACGTATTGCTTTATTTCAATTTTTAAATTTTAAGCCAAAAAAGGCAATGGTGAAGTTTAGATTATCTTAAGTTGCTTAAAAGGTGTGCCTTAATTATATCACTACTTGACAAAATGTCTGAAATTACGGTACCCTATATAATAATTTATGCTAATCTCACTTTAATCTTTTCCATTCTTTCTCCTTAGACTTCCACTGCTTTTCAGTGCTCGAGTCTAATTAAGTTTAGAACAAATATGCTTATTCAATCTAGAACTTGTTAAACATTCTATGATATTTCGATATAAAATTAAATTAAACTCGTGATTGGCCCTGTTAATTAGACCATTGATTGTATATGTACACCATTTATTAATATCAATTACTCACTTTTATAAAATAGAATTCTAAAAATCAGTCTATTCAGTCATAGTAGGCTATAGGAATAGGCAGGGGTTAGCCGAAAAAATCATCTCCAGAAGGCCTATGGAATCATAGGCGCCAAATAACTTTTTTTATTTTCATTTTTTTATTGTTTAACAAAACCATGGTATTCTAATATATTAAGAGCCTATATAACATTATTTTCATTTAATTAAATATATATAAAAAATTATTGAATTGATAAATTCAAATAAAAAATAATCTTATAATCATTAAATGCATATATAAATATAATTTAAATAATATTAAAGTTTTACTTGTCCTTAAAACACAAATTATTCCCAAAATATCTTTTAAAGATAAAAAAAATTAAAAAAGCTAAAATAACAAAAAACTTTATTTAATTTAGGTACCTAAATGCACCTAAACCTCAACTAGGCGAGCTCCTAGTGAAATTTAAAAACATTGATTAAAAATAATGGTGTTGCTTTATTTTAGCAACATAAATACATCACAATCATTTTAAAAATAAGTTATTTCTGAAATTAATCCAAAAGTCTAGATTTATTCTAAAAAAGCATGACAATATACTAAATTTCTAATAATCAATAATTAAATCGTGTTTTTAATTATTAGGATATTGTAAGAAGAAAGGAAGTTAGATTTCAACGAGACAAAACTCGTTGTACGTATTAGGATGTTAGAGTATCCCATTTTTGTTTCAATAAGTAGCATAATTAGAGATTGTGAAAACTTATACGGCTTCAATCACTGAACGCTGTAAGCAATATGGAAAGGAGAAGTCTGCTTACAGTGCGCTACACGAAGAAGAATTTTCGAGAGAAAGTATGTTGCACGATGCAACCTGGAAGCTGCGCATTTTAGAATACAACAACCTATGTAATGCAATACACCCAATAAGTTGCAGCAACTGAAGTCACATGCAGAAGGTCGAAAATGATCAAACTGAAAAAGTTGCATGTCAAAGAATACGAGAAAACATGAAGACTTTAGTTGTCACTGCAGTTCGATCATAGCCAATTATGTAAAGCTACAAATACGAAGTGGAACGGGCCAACAAGGAGCCGCCACCTGCGCCTGGAACGACTGCAAAGACTGCAACAGAGGACAACCGCATTTAATGAACTGCAACATGAAGACAATGACATATCATACAAAGTTGCAGGTGCACATTAATGGGTTGTACCCTAAGAGATATGGAGATCAAGGAGTCAACCAAGAGGAGATCATTAAGGACGATTTTGAAGATCAAAATTGGTGTGACCAAGAGATGAATCAAATGAAGACACGTGGAATGTGCTTCTTTCAACGAGCACATTCAACCACCTATAAATAGAGGAAGAGTGGAGTTGAGGAAGACAACTGAAAAATTGCATTTTGCTAAGAACTCTCACATTCACATTCAGGAACTTGCAACAGAATCTGACCATGATCAAAACTTGCAGCCGATCCCACCATTTCATGGAACGTCGTTGCTGCTGTCGCCTCCACTCCCCACCACTCCGCCGCCTTCATCCTAGTACTCCATGAAATCACCGCCGCCTCCACTCCCGCCCTTACACTCTGCTGCCTCCACTCCCATTCAACCCTCTCTCCATTTTTCCTCTCTTTGTATAAGAATTTATTTGAGAATTTTTTCTGAAAATTAGGGTTTGGGTTGGATGAAGAAGATGATGGATAAAATTCATTTAATAATAAAGAGTATTTTGGACTTTTAATATCTATTTACTTTTGTATTATTTAAAGATGTGTGTGTTTAGGAACTAATGGGGTGAGGATAGTCGCACCCTAATTTTCATGGTTCAATAAATAATATGATAAGCCAATAATTTTGGAGCTAGTTAGTTAAAAGTGATCAATTAAAATATAAGCTTCTAGATATTTATTTATATACAACATTTCTCATAATTACAAAAATTATCTTAAGATGATTTGTTTAATTATAAAATTGATCATAAGAATTATTCTAGACATTAAGCAACTAAAGTTTACAAAAAAACATAAAAATTGAAAGCTAACATTCTATTTTTTCCTATCTTTTGTTTAATATTTTTCATGTTTTGATAAATAAGTTGATAAACTAATAATTGTTTTAGTTGGTTAAAAGTGTCAAATTAATAATATAAATTTTGATATTTATATATATAATTTCTTATAATCACAAAAAATATCTTAAACTTTAAAGTTGATAATGAGAATAATTCCAGATATTAAGTAATTAAAGTGAACATATTATAAAAAAGAATTAAATTATTGTTGAACACTAAACAACAATCAACAACAACAATAAATAAATAACTAATAATAATAATAATAATTCTAAATACAAAGAATGACAATATATTATATTGAAAAGAGTCTTAAATAACATGATCGATCTTCTTGACAAATCTTTAATTTTTAGAAATTTCTTATTAATCAAATGCTGGATGTGATATTTTTACAAGAGAAAATGACAAACTTGTAATTTCTTTCCATGGTTATATTATATAAATATATATATATATATATATATATATTCTTGGTTTCATTAATTTTATTGATGTTTCCTATATCTGAATTTGCCCTTGCTCAAGATGGATGTCAGTGGAGACACCATAGCTCGTTTTCTTCAACTTTCAATCAATTATGTATTCCTGCTTCAATCCCTAGTGCTCGGATGACAGCGGCATGCCAAAGAATCTGCACTGTTTAAGTTGTGTTTCGAGTGATCAATGTGATTGCATTTCATTGCTTTGATGAAGTTGTTTACTTCATCCAGATTTTATTTTATGCTAATAGTGTTAATCTATCACATTACTTGCTTGTTTACAATCCTGCTAATCAATCAACACACTCCTTTCCGTTGGTCTGATTGATTGATGATGGACGAATTTTTAACTGCTAGAAAATGTAATGAGTTTTAGGGGATGGACAGATTTTTGTTGGCAATGGAAATGTGATGAGTTTTATATAAATTGGGGATTACTTATGATGACTAGTGACTTAGGGGTACCCATCCAGAAACAAGCCCTACTCCGGTAACAATTTCGTACTTGACCCAATAATGAACTATGATCAACTTTTAATATAATTTTCTGTTATTCTTGACCAAATAACTGAACAAATATACAAATCAGCTATGATCTGGTATAATGGGAAAAGCCAAAAGAAAGAAAGTAACCTGATGCACACATTGTATCAAAGGTCAATGTGATCATTTGGTTTGATAGTTCCACTTTCTTCCAGTTCAAGAACGGCTTCTTTACTTCTAAAAAGAGCTTCTGAAGGAATGTTAATCCCCGTAAAACCAATCATAACAGCAGCAGCTCCGATGTAATCCAAGAGATGAGGTGCATTCCCTGTCAGTGAATCCACGATAGCTGCTAATGGTACCTGAATTGAAAGCCCTGCTGTTGCCACTGTGGTTGTTGTGAGAAGCACTGCCTTGGCCCATAGATAGTCACTGAGTACATTATCCAGTAAACCTGAAATGTCAAATGCCAATTCTTCCAATCATCAGTTAAGCTCAAAGGAAATAATTGCAACACAGAACCAGAGATTAACAGTTAACTAAGAAGGTAAACTTTCCATTAAAAAATAAGATAGCAGACTAACAATTCATATTGCCTCAGAT
This sequence comes from Scutellaria baicalensis, assembly GCA_005771605.1. Taxonomy (NCBI): domain Eukaryota; kingdom Viridiplantae; phylum Streptophyta; class Magnoliopsida; order Lamiales; family Lamiaceae; genus Scutellaria; species Scutellaria baicalensis. The sequence continues at coordinate 32,260,721 of CM016723.1, read as the reverse complement.
CCATGGAATATTATATAACAAGTTAAACTCCGTAAGATCATCTATCCAGAAGCAAAAGACACAACAGATTGAGCCCATGAGCCTTCCCTGACTGGGCCATCTGACTAAACTATTACTCTAAAAGACTTAAACCACAGACCAGTATCAAATCTAACTTCTATCCCACAATCAACATGTAGCAGCAGTTCAGCACCTTGAAACTATTAGACCAACTGATCAGCATAAAAAGTAAACTGTAGACGTAGATACTCTAAAAAAGGAGGAAGCTGATCATATTAGGAATCAAATCTCAAAAATTCAGATTTATATAAATATGTAAGACTTATTTATCTAAGAAAAAAAAAATTCAGGGATCCAGGGCCAAATATATATATATATATATATATATGGAAGGCCAAAAAAACCAAAAGTATAACTAACAACTACGTATTATAACTCTACATGCACAGGAAAAGGTGAAGGTGAGCATATGCTACAACATGAATTTGAGAGGCCAACTGATTGGACAGTAAACAGGTAACGTTAGATGAGGACTTGCATGATTTTAAGCATTAAAGTGCACTGACAGAAGCGCTAAAGCAAAATCTATAATCATAGAATTCTTGAGATTGAATACAATTTGAAGCATAAAAGTTATTATAAAGTCCTGGCTGAGTTGACAACCATAAAAAAGAGAGAGAACTGTTCGGAAACATCCACATGAGAAATGTAGGTGCAGGATGCATGCAAACAGAGGAAGGTGATGGAAGATAAATATACTGCAAGAAAATACAGCACAGATAGACTCGTTAATGTTTAGATTTCTGCTAGTTATCCTATAAGGCAGTAATATCCATTAAATAATGATATTAGTTTCATCTCAAGGGCTAACATAGCACTATACATGACTGTATCGAAGTGACACGACAAGAAAAATGGCCGTAACTATAACAAATCCCATGTAGTTAAACTACAAGCTGAATCATTGATATCATACCTTTACCAACAATTAGACCAAATTGCTTCCCAGTAAGAGAGCTGAAAGACTCAATCTTGAAGAATTCTAGTATAAGAGCAAGAGGAAGAAATATCAGGAAGTTGAACAAACCCAAGAATCCAAGAAACTGTGCCATACTAACATGGCCTCGTACTTGATCATCTTCATCAGGTATTTTTTGGCGGATTAGTGTTATATATGCAGCATAAAAAGCTGAAGAGAGAAGAGCCAGAAGATCTCCCAGAGCAGGATTTGAGGCAACTACACTTGAAGCTGTTCCCGAGTCACCTAGGCTCACAACTATTGTACCTCCCATGCAAAACAAAACGCTGATCAGCTTTAACCAAGTGAACTTCTCTCCCAAAAATACAAGTGCAACTAGAAACGTGAACAAACTGGAGGCACTGCATAGGATGGTATTGGATGTAACTGTAGTGTACTTGAGAGAGAGATTGAAAGTGAGCTGTGCAAAAAACCAAAGAGGGCATATCAAAAGGCTAACTTTAGCAACTCTCATACGCGTCCAACGCCCTCTTGCATCCAACCCTGCATTGCAATCATCAACATTCTCTTGTTGAGCAATCACGCCTAGAGTTATTTCACTGGTTTCAGCACTAGGCTCGTTCTCATTTAGAAGAATCGAATGCTCAGAAGCCCTAGAATCTTGCAGACTAGTATCCTTACTATTTAGCCAAAACAAAACTCTACCATGCTTGTCCTCCAAGTAACGCCCAATTTCAACCAAAGGTATATACACCAAAAACAATGAATTGCAAATGTAGGTTACCAGAAATGGTGAAACGCCCTCATCCACAACGGATTGCACAACAAAACTAGCTGCAATCCATATAGTTGCAACAGCAAATATATACACTAACCCTAAAACCCATTTCCACATTTGACTTCTCATTAGCCCACAAAATGCTTAATTATCAAAATTTTGCTTTCAGGATGAAATTGTTCTCTCCAATCCAACCAAGACTCTTTTCTTGAGGGAATCTGAAAAAAGCAATCGAGGAAAAGGAACTCAAAATACATCTGAGAGCAATCAAAACCATAGGCATGAAGGTTTAGGGGAGAAGGAAAACCTAAAAACAGAACAAACTCCATAAATCTGAATCAGAAGAATCGATTGCGGAAGAAGAAAAAGAAATGCGATCAGAAGTCAACAACATAAAGCAACTTACCAGTTAGGAGTCGGATGATTTATGAACGCGTGTAATCAATTCCGTATGAGAAGGAAAAGGTTTGGGAACTTGGTGTACGAAATCCCGTTGCGGGTTTCTTGTGAAGATGCTTTCCAATTACACTTGTAATTTCAAAATTGTACCTCTTTTACACTTGAACACAACTATACGTCTCAACTCCATTGTTGCTCCCATCCATTTCCCTCTTGCTTGGGATTCAACCATTCCAAATATATCAATTGATCAAAGTTTACAAAGAATTTTCAATTTTGTAATTTTAACATATTTTTTTCACTATTAACAAATTTAACTTGTTCATTATTTTTATCATAATTTAATCTATTAACTTTTCGAACTCACAATTTTATCTCTACATTTTCAAAAATACTAAAATTTAGAAAAGTTATATAACTATTCAGTCCAATTTAACGATTTTACTAAATAACATTAAAAATAATATGAGAATTAAAAAAATAACAGAAAATTAAAAAAAATTACAAATTAAGTGATAAAGTTGCCAACTCGAAATCAGCAAATTAAGTTGAATGGCTCGAATTTAGGACTTTCGTCCAATTTGATCTCAATTTGGCCTTTCGAGCTGTAATTGGTCCATATATTCGAATTTTTAAAGTTAAAGAATAAAATTATGAGCGCGAAAAATTAATTGTTGAAATTTTCGAACTCCATAAATTATTAGGTAAAAAGAAGTCATAACAAACTCCAATTTTAACTTTACTCTTAAATGTTTCATGAATCCATAAAAATCAAGTAGATTTCAAGTATTTTTAAACTTTATAAAATCATGTTTTTAGGTGAATTAATATCTCTATTGATCATGTAGTTGCATCAATTTGGGATTTTTTTTTACTTTTAAAAATTTGGGAAAATGCTCGAAATATATCAGCTAATTATGGATGTATGACACACAGAAAATCATTTTGAATCTACTAATAGTTATGAGTCATATTAAAATTGTAATTTTTGGAAATTTCGTGATTTCGCTTTAATTATCCCCATTAATCATCTTCTTACGGTGTTTTTCTTCTTCTTTTTCTTTTTTGTTATGTGATATATAGATGAATACTTCATTGAATTTCAGTTAAGTACAGTTATAAAGTATATTAAGAAATATAAAAAATTGGACATATATATATGCTTTTATTTTTAATCCAAAACCATATGGGATGATTAAGGAACCTCAACTTTTATATTTATTGCACCCAAAGTCTCATACAACATGTATACATTAGATCTAACAAGCTATTATATATAATCTAAAAGACAACACCTAATCATAACAACCTATTTATAAGATCTAAAATTAGGTACTTGCCAACTATCAATAATAACTTGAATCACGTTCTGAAAACTTTTAAAGTATTACAAACTGGAACTTCTGAAAACTTTACAGAATCACGTTTTTATACTCGAGATCTTATTTTCCATCTTTTTAGTGTTCGTTTACATGTAGCAGGAATTGATATTAGAGTTAGAACCACAAATGCAGATGAACAATTTTACGTTGTGAAGGGGCTAGGAAGCTATCGAGTTCTAGGAGAAAATCATATGAAGATCTAGGCAAAGAGATGTGTCAAACCAATGCAGAACACATTTGGTTGATCTTTTTAGGATAATGCCTTATAAGGAACGCTGTTGATTATGAAGTTTTAAGTTCAGGTTAGAGGCAAAGAAATTACATATTTATTTAGCAACAATACATTCCAAGAAAAGGTGGTGGCTGGTTTCATAATTTCCAGCACACAAACAACATAGAGAAACGAACCTTTTTCACTGAGATTATCATCAAGAGGCAAATAGTTATCGAGTAATCTCCAAATGAAAGACATAATGATTAGAAGAAATAGTTTTCCCATGCAGAGTTGAAAGAAAATGCTCCATTTTTAATGAGTGTCCAAATGGGAATATATATTCATATCCAGAACTGAAAGAACAACATAAAAGGGAAGCATGTGCACAATGGGTGAAAGAAAGCTTCCTTAAAAATAACCCCAAACCCTCTTCAGTTTTAGCATATCTTATATGTGTTAACTAATCAGGAAGTTAACAATTCAAAATGAATTACATGGAAAGAAGTTAATGATTCAAAATTAATGAATTTTAGTTCTTAGAAGTAATTGAGAAATAGAATTACATAAAAGTGTAAAACTAAAACTACACTTAATTGGAAATAAAAAAAAACACACTTCAAAACATCAACAAGAAAATAAATAGCCATAAAACATTACATACAATAAAACAAAATATAAAATACAACAGATAAATTCATTGAAAAATATGATGAACCCATTTTTACTCACCTTTCTCCTTGCAATATTCACACAACAAAATAGAGAAGATAATCCATTTTGAATCCAAATCCGGAAAACCAGAGTAGGCAAATTGTCTCAATAAGTAAGCAGCCCTCAACATTTTCTTTGGAAGCAGTTTTACAAATGTAGAGTAATTGTTCAAGTATAATTAACAGTATAGCAATGACCCACACAAAAATAATGAATAATGGTAATCCATGCTTGCAAAACCACGATAAAGTAGCAGAGATGAGGTAGATGACACGATTATCCTACCAAATCCCAACATAAAATGACTATAATGAGAAGTAATGTTGGTAAAATTCTAGGTGTGTGCTGTACTCATGTGGCCGTGTTTCTGCATGACTCTCCGAGTAGCTAGAGCTGCAGCCTCACTAGCACGTAACGTACCAGTTGCCATGATTGCAGCAAACTCCCTGCTAATCTCCTCTTGCACTTTGCTTCGTGCATCTCCAAGTGGATCTGCGTTACTAGATGCCTTCTCTTGTGAAGAGGGAACACTTTTCTCCTCACTCTGTCGACTTAAATCTCCTGTTGTTGATCCTACGACTGGTTTTCTATCAACATCTGTATCCTTTGTCTTCGTGGATTGCTCACTAGCATTCGAATTAGCAGCACCCGAAGGCCGGAACTGAGGTGCCTGGGGAACTGCACCTGCTCTTAATGTACTCTCTAATTGTTGTATCATAGGCACTGCACAAAAACAGCTTTTAGAATCTAAAGCCAAAATCATTCTCATGAAATCCCTTTTAAATACCAACCATTTTTCAGTAATCATTATTTTATATCTATATTGTTGTTGAGTATCTACCAAAAACCAAACAAATGTATTTATGATACTAATAGGTTAAATACAATTTTTCTTCTGTTCGGTTTATATCAAACATCTTTAGTTCTTGAAACATTGTCAATGATATCCACATTTTAACAAACACCGCAGGGAAAGAAAGATCATAAAAATGGAAACAGAACATAATTAACACCATAGTATCATCAAAACGAGAGGAGTGACTTACTTATGAGAGCTCCCATGGGACTACCCATAACTTCATTTGGGAGATTCAAAATGTATTCTGGTATTGTAGCACCAACCAGGAACTGGGCAACCTCATTACTAAAATTGTTGCAATTATGAGTCAACAGACTGTAAGTTTCAGCTGTGTAGCGTGGACCAATCTCTTTTAAGTACATCTCAAAAACATCCTTAGGCACATGTGTCACACCAAGTTCCACAACTCGTATTGGAGTCCCATATGGAGTTGTTCCAACTGGAGCATGTTGTATTCCACCACCAAAATAGTACTCATTACCATATACCACCACTCCAGTGTGCCTGTAAATTTTACAAGAAAATTGAAGTAACTAAACCACCGTGGTATTCTAATACATCTAAACATTAAAGAATAACAGTCCTTACCATATGCCTTCGATAGCCTTCCCCAAAAATGTTGTAGACAGCTGCCTTGCTAGGCCCTGGCTTAAGTCATACACATTCAAGGAGACCTTGGAACCTTCCTGTAATACAAGTTATGGATAAATTTGCAAAGCATCTCACTTTCCGCTATTTTACTCCACTTATAAAATAAATAAATAAAAACTTTTGAAGGGCAGTATATAAAATAGTGAGATTTACCTACCTCAGCCATCTCCACCAGTCCAATCAGAAAAACAATAACAGAGAGTTTAGCAAGACCCTGTATTTAAATAAGATGAAAGGCTGACCTGCATAAAAAAGAATATTGAGATCACAATTCAGAAGATAGCCAAAGCACTAACCATAAAATCCAGAATTTATCATATAGGCTGAAGAGTAGCAAACAATATCATGAAGTAAAACAAACATTCCATATAACACATAACCAAACAAAATAAGAATTTTAAGCACCAGACCATTACCAGACGTGCCACTTCAAACGAAAAACACATACTGATATCAGGAACACAACATCTTAGGACATCTTGTAAAATTTTCAATGTGGCATGAATTCAGCTCAATTTCAAGCTAACTTTCAGTCTTGACATTTTGGACAAGAGTCTTGATTTGAGAGATCTTATGTAAATAGGTCTTAAGATAGAGGAGCAAAGAAATACAAGAGCATGTATATGCACGTTGCAACTTGCCACAAACTATGCATTCTTAATATGCATTTATAAGACCATATATATATATATATATATATATATATATATATATATATATATATATAACAGATTCAACACCTCTGCTCATAAATACAAACAATTTAACATCTGAGATATGCAGCACAGTGACATCAACATGTTATACACTGACACAAACACACAAAAAGGGAATAAAGAAAACACATTATAATGATATTGAAATGACTCAAGCAGTCATCCAAATCTTTGCTGTTTTGCATGCAACTGTGTCTATTATGCAAAAAGTGCTAATGGCAGAATACCCAGTCCGAGAATATTAAGTAAGAGGAAAACACCTTGCATTATTCAATTACAGATCAATTTTGAATCAAACAAAACAATAAGGCATCAGAATGAGTCAAATTCCAGATCTTAAACAGCGTTATGACAGGATCATAAAGTTAAATATGACAAATGTGTATAAAAAATACAAATCAATCCATATCCTAATCCTAAATTAAAAGTTCAAAAATAGAAACCATCACCCAACTTATAACCATAAATCCATAACAAACGCTAACAGACATACAGATCTTACAATAGTCTTCTCCCACATTGCAAATATGGAATCGAATCAAAGCACATTATTCAGCAAAGCAGCATTATTTCCCTAGAAACACAGCAAAAGCCTCTTGAACAACTCTGACTCCCAACCAAATTCCACAAAAATTCTCAACTCACACATACCAACTCCCAATTAACTCGTCATTGCGAAATCCTCAACACGCTGGGATTCTATTTATGATCTAAAGAAATGAGTAAATGCTTCCAGGTAACTCAGATCTAGCCCTAATCAAATATGCGATCACATGAATCAAAAATCGAGAATATCCAACGGATTAATTCAAAATTGAGGCGAAAAGTCTAAGGTAAATTGAAGGATATTAGAAAGAAAAAGGAAATAGGTAAAGGATGGAAGAGGAGAGCGAAGAATGGTGCATACCTGAAGAGAGAGAGGAATTGTCCAGAAAAGTCGTGCTCGAAGAAATAGTTCTTTACCAGAAGTTGGGAGGGGGCTTTTATAGTGAGCATAGGAAGATTCGCAGAGATGGCCTGGAGTTTTCGGACTCCTACATTTTCGAGAATCTTCTATCCAATTATATCTCGCCACGTAAGTTGGAATTGTTGGTTGACCGCCCACGTTACTTATTAAATTTTGTATGGACCAAACTAATTATTAAACAAAAATAAGTCTATGACTCGTGCGCTTAATTAATACTAACTAATACTTGTACCTGCGTGATGCACGTTTGTGATATAATATTGATAAATATTAATTATTTCATAATATAATATAAGTAATTTTAGTATATAAAACATAGTATAATATTTAATAACTAAGAAAGTATAAATTTACTTAAGATAATTCAATTCACAACAATATATTGATATTATACACGTCCAATTCACTAATCTATGATTAATACTAAAAATAAAAGTATCAATATCATGATCTTCAAATCAAAATTGTTAATTCTACCTATAAAGTTTGTAAGCTAGTTTTTTAAAAACTTCTTATACACAACAATTATAGTCGAAACATTTTTTTTTATCATTTGTGTTACAAACTAATATCTTCAGTCACTTATATTAAATATACTAAAAAAACTAAAAAAATTATGAATTAAAAATCAAATTCAATTATTTAAATTAAATACATGTGTGTGAGTATGTATATATAGAAACATTACATAATAAAATTAGAAATTTTACATAGGAACTTGATATAAGCACTGTCAATTATGTATTTTCAACCTTTTATTTCAAACTAAATTGAATTATAATTTTTTTATTAATATCGCTTAAAATCGAAGACGACAGATAATTATTCCTTTATAAGTATCACGTAAATAATTGATATAGCAATACGTTAATCATTACGATTTAAGCTCAACACAGAATTAAAATGTAGTAGTAGTCTACGATCATGATGATGGCAATATAATTAGAAACTAAGCATATAATTTAAATAATCAGGTGAGCCATATAAATTCAAAATATGCACTCTCATATAAAAATATACGAAGTCCTAAGTGTAAAGTAAAATGCTAAATTTTTATTTGATTATGAGATATTTATAATTTAAAAAATATTTAAGATGACATACAATTCAGACTAAATACATATTATATATACATATATGTATATACACACATCTTTAATAGTGTTATATTTATTTATTAATTTATATTATTATGGTATAAATTATCCTCATGCAAATTAATATTTATTATTGAAATTATTGTTTGGATATCTATTGTTGATTTTTAATAAATTCTTCAATAAAAATTAATTTAATTAAGATCATTAAATGAGAATAAATTAATATAATTTTTATATTATTAGATCAAATTGATTAAATAGTAAAAAATGCAAAATAAAAAAAATTGTTGATGGGACACTTACAAATATTAATTTAAAAAATACTTAGAGCATCCACAACCCTAATACAAAAAATACAATCCATTCAATCCACATCAACACTCTCTCTCATCCACATCAACTTTTCATCTATTTAAATCCACACCCACAACCCATTAAATCCAAATTCAACTATTTAATGGGTCCCACTTCACTCAATCTTCTCTCTCTTAATTTTAATTTTAATTTCATTTGAAATTTGTAATTTTGGATACACAAATTTTATTTAAATAAATTTTAAATTAAATAAAATTCTATTAAACAAATATGTAAACAATTTATTTCATTTCAAGAAATAATAAAATAAAGGAGTACAAAAAAAAAATCCGATAAAGCTAATGATATAATAATTGAACTGATACAAAGTTAACATTTAATTCATCGTTCAAACATTAAAATGTTCCCAAATATGCTCAACTAAATCCGCACGAAGTTGGTGATGCACTTCATTACTACGTATCTCTGTATTCATTCGGATAAATTCTTGAAATTCTCAATTTGGGCCTTGAGATTGTTCCACGGGACTATCACCTTCGTCATTATACCAATTTGTAACCATATTTCCCTCGTCTTCAACAATCATATTATGTAAAATAATACAAGTCAACATGATTTCCTTAAATTTTTTCCTGTACCAAAATCGTGTTGGGCCTCTCACAATTGTCCATCGAGCTTGAAGCACCCCAAATGCTCGTTCAACATCTTTTCTTGAGGCCTCTTGTTTTTCTTTAAACAATCTTCTTTTAGGATCCTCTGGGCACGGAAATGCTTTAACGAAAGTAGCCCATTCTGGATAGATACCATCTGTTAGATAGTACCCTTTCGTATAAGTTGTGTCATTCACCATAAAATTAACATCCGGCGCATTTCCTTGACACACATTGTTGAAGAGAGGTGATTCATACAACACATTAATATCATTGCGGGAGCCTGCAACACCAAAAAATGCATGCCATATCCATAGATCTTGAGAGGCGACTGCTTCAAGGACAATTGTAGGAGACCCATGTCCTCTTGAAAATTGGCCTTTCCAAGCAACTGGACAATTTTTCCATTCCCAATGCATACAATCAAGACTTCCCAACATACCTGGGAAGTCATGTCTCTCCTCATGCATTTGGAGAAGACAATGTGTATCATCGACAGTTGGTCTCCTCAAGCATTGATCACCAAAAATTGAGTTCACAACTTGACAAAATGTGAAAAGACACTTGATAGAGGTTGACTCACCCATTCGTAAATACTCATCGAGGTAGTCTGCTGGAACTCCATAGGCTAGTTGACGGATAGCTGCTGTGCATTTTTGTAATGGTGATAAACTAGCTCTTCCCAAAGCATCATGTCTTTGTTGAAAAAATGTTGAGTGATTTTCTAGTGCATTCACAATGCGAATGAATAACTCCCTTCGCATTCGGAATTGTCTACGAAACAAATTTTCAGGATACACAGGGACATCAGAGAAATAATCATTGACTAACCTTTCATGTCCAGCTTCACGATCCCATCTAATATATCGTCTTCTCTGTTGTACCTCATTTTCTTGTATAACATTTTGAAGGATTTCATTGCTTCGTCGAACTATCCTTGATATCAATTCAATATCCCTATCATTAGCTTGTGGATCAGTTTCCACATCACTAGAAGAGCTAGAATTTGAGTTATTAGAATATGCCGACATTTTGCTACATTGTGTTGTGTTGTTATGCAAAATTGTGAAGTTATAACATAACTCGCTTCTATTTATTGCAATATTTTCTTGTCTAGTGCATGTGATATCTTACACAAAACTTTTAACTTGATGTGACCTCGGATGGACATTTGTTTTTGTCCATGTGATCTCTTTAAACAATTTTGCAGAATCCATGTGATCTCTGATAATTTTTGCAGAGTCCATGTGATCTTTTTAAAATTTTGCAGAGTCCATGTGATCTCTTTTAACTTTTGCAGAGTAGATTTAGAACAAATTGTTAAAATTAAACACAATATATCAAACAAATTGAAAATACATGATAGAAAATACAAACAAATTGAAAATACATGATAGAAAATACAAACAAATTGAAAATACATGATAGAAAATATAAACAAATTGAAAATACATGATAGAAAATACTAATTGACTAAATCAAAGAGCAAACATATTTAGGCATTCCACTTCTCTTTGATTTCCTCACACATTTGTTGATGGTAGAAAAGTTGTTCGGGAGTGTAATGTCTTGTGTCTTTCGTAAGAATCTTATACTCCCTCATGCGAATTTTTTTTTTTCATTCTCCACCTCTTGTTTTTTCATAGATGCAATTGATGACAATTCATCCACCATCTTAGTGTATTCCGTTTTTAATTCATTGATGGTGGATGTTGTTGCATTGCTCTTCCCCTTCCCTTTTCTTTTTGCTGCCTTTTGTCCAATTGGACGAACCTCATCTTCATTTGATCCCAAATCAATATGAGTGTCTTGATTGGATGAAGTCTTGCTTGCTCCTGAATCATCAGTTCTTGTCTTCTTTGTACCAACATAATGGTCTGAGGATTGTGGAGTAAATTGTGGTCTATCTTTCATGATCCTCCACACGTGCTCCAAATTAAATGCAACACCATTATTTTCATCACGGTATTTTTGATAGGCAAGACGCAAGATATCTTCATCACTATGACCACTTCGATGAGAACCATAAATTTGATTATATTTATAGGTCGCATTGAAGCGATTCACTTTAAGGCGAATCGTATTATGCCAATGTGATCTACACACAGAGTGTTCTCGATAGATAAATTCTTTGGGCTTATTTTCATTGTAATATTAAGCAATACGTATCCAATATGCCGCTGCCTTTTGATCGTTACCGGTGATGGGATCATCGCTGACTGTCACCAAAGATTTCGCTAGGAGCACATCCTCGTCCCTCGTCCAATTTGGACGCTTTCGACAAACTTGAACATCAGTCCTTGATTTATCAAGAGTATCCTCCTCGGCATGTGTTGAATCTCGATCAGACAATTGAGTTTCTGGGACATAAGAAGGTGTGACTGGTTCTTTTCCCATTTCAAACAAAAAAGGCTGACTAGCTGCACTTGGATTACAAAATCCATGTCCTCTCCAAAACTCCGGTATGAATGGCACTTGAGGAGAATTTGTGTTATAATTCATCATACCTCCAAAACCCGACAAATTTTGAGAATATTGCTGAGGGAATGAAAATTTTGGGGTAATTGTGGTGGAAGATAATATGGGGTTTGAGAATTTTGTGGAACATCATTTGCATTCTCCACATTTTGAGAATTTAAGAAATCTTGTAATATTTTTCTACTATTTGGATCCATTTTTGTAAGATGAGATGTGGAGAGGTGTATTTTTTTTATGAAGATGATGATTTATTTATAGGCAAAAAAATAAAAATCTTCAATCCAAAAAGTGTTGGTCAACATATTTACATTACATACCACTTTTAATAAGAATTGACAACATCATGCTATGAAATGTTAAAAATTTAGAATTGACAACACAATGCTACAATAAGTTAAAAGTAGAATTGTCAATTCAATAATACTACAAGTTAAAAGTAGAATTGACAATACAATAATATTACAAATTAGAAATATATATTTAGAATATAGTTATAATTTTTCTTATATAATTTGTGTTGCAATTATTTATAATACATAAGTTATTTTAGTTAAATTTTACAATTATAAAAATATATAGGTTAGTTATAACATAAATTCAAATAAAATAACAACACACATTATATAAAACAATACTATAAAAAAAATTCAAGGAAAAAAGGAGAAAAAGAAAGAAAAAGAAAAAAAAGAAACAAAAATACGCAAAACAAAATGGGAGAAAACAAAAAGCAGAAAATTGGGGATGTGGGACCCAACGACAGAATCGCATCACTCGCGCTTGGAGCGCGTGTAAGGCGAGGTGTACTACACGCGCTGATGGTGTGAATTGTTTTTTTTTTCACTGTTTGGATTAAATCGGATTCAAAGGATTGAATCCGATTATGCCTCTCTCCTCCACCTAGGATTGGATTCCTTCTCCACAATGCTAAGGGATCTATTTGATATGGATTCAAATCCAATTTTACCTCTGCATTATGGATGCTCTTAGAATGACATATAATTTCACACTAAATACATTTTATATATATATATATATACATATATGTATATATACGCATCTTTAATAGTGTTACACTTATTTATAAATTATATTTATATTAAATATGATACAATTATCCCCAAACAAATTAATATTTATTATTGAAATTATTGTTTGAACATTATCTATTGTTGGTGTATAAGAAATTATTCAATAAAAAATAACTTAATTAGTATTAATAAATAAGAATAAACTAAAATAATATATATATATATATATTATAAATTGAATGGATTAAATAATAAAAAATGCAAAATAAAAATATTATTGATGTGACACTTTTTTGTTGAAAAAATAGTATTTCTATAAATATTTCAAATTTTTCCTCTATTATTATAGTATAGAAATATGTAGATAAATTTATCTACTTACTTTTTCATTTGAGTTTCTATACAATAAATATAAAATTAAATGTATTAAATATTAATATTTATGTATTTGTTTATTAATAAATTTAAAATAAAAGTTATTAATGATTTCTTAAAATGGAAATATTTAATAAATGAGACATTTATTGTAGCTATTTTTGGCAGAATATTCTGCTTATATATATAGATATATATATATATATTCAAAAATATTAAAAATTTGAAATATATAAAGTAATATATTAATCTATGGATTAAACAAACAAATAAAAAAAATTGTGTCAGAACATTACATGGGTAGTGAAATTTTAAAAAATAAATTTAATATCGAAAAATAAGGTATATGTATTAGAAACGTTATGATTTAAGTATTGAGATAAATAAATTTATATTTTATTGACATTTATAACTATAAGAGCAGCCGCAGCAATGCGCTCATCTAGCGCCAGCCGCCAAAGTAGATAAGAAGCATGCCCCCAACAATTACTTAATTCTTGCGCTAAAGTAGAGTTTTTCAAATTCCAGCTTCACATTTTGCGCCGCACTGTTGCGGCACTATCTTTTTTTTTTCATTTACTTTTAATTGTTTATATATATTAGTTTTATGAAATTTGAGAATATATATGTATTAAATTTTCAATTTGTAATATAAAAGTGACATTAATTAACACGAGTGGTAATTTTAATGATGTGGATGATAATATAAATTTTTTAAATGAACATGAGTGGTAAATTCTCAACATGAATAGTAAATATACAATAGATGAAAACAATAACATAAAATTACTAAAAAAAAAAAAGGATTCAAATACATGGAAATAACACATAAAATTAAATAGATGAAGATAAAAACTAAAAGAAGCGAAAATCAGATTAAAACACATGACAAGAAAACATAAAATTACTAAAATAACAATAAAAAACCTAATAATCTGAGAGACCGAAGTTAAAAATAATTCTCGCAATTTTTCATTTTCCTCTTTCATAGTGTTTAGAAAAACAGACATTTCTTCACTTTGTTTCCTTTTAGATTTGGACTTTTTTACCCCTTGTGGCCGCTGAAATGAGGAACCACCACTTATGTTTTCATCGCTTAAATCGATTGAAAATGAAGGTGCAGAAGGGTCAGGAGAGATAGGAGATTCATTAACCATTTCTTGTGGAAATGATAGTGAGACTCCACTTGTGTTTTTAGTCCGCACATAATCTTTCAAAACAGACCACACATGGATTGTGCTTTCATAAAATCATAATAATGCACAATATGATAATAGAAGATGAAGGAGATCTGACTGCTCCAATTGAAGAAAACTTGGAAGTGCCACCCCCGGATATCAAATTTGCTAAGATGAATCCACTCGCTTTCAAGATTTTCTTGGTCGATTTAGACAAATTAGAAATACAGATGCTCATTTTGCACTCTGAAATGCTTTAATTGATCATTTGTGGAAAGAATATTCTAATTCAGAAAATTAAAAGTTATCATTATGTAACATCTATTTTCATTTCAATAAAAACAATGTTATTGCTTTTGTTTTCACTTTGAGTAAAGTTTCATTCAATTTGAATTTTTTATTAATTAAAGTTAAAAATATAAAGAACAAAAATTATATTAAATAATGTTTATGTGTGTTAAATATGTTGATCAATTATAATAAAATTGGAAAATATGATTAAATAAATTAATAATTTGAAATACTATGGAGTATTCTTTTTTAATGTAAAATTTAGTGCAGACTGCTGGAGATTTAATACTGTTTCTGCACTATTTTAGTGCAGATTCTGCACTAAAGCAGTGCAAACTGCTGGAGATGCCCTAAATACACACGTATTTTAATTTATTTTTTTTGGTTCAACGCCACATATAACTCATTTATTTTAAATCAAATAAAAAATTATATCAACTTATCAAATACATGAAAATCTCTCTTGATATCTATTTAAATGAAATAATTCAAAATTGGACTTAATCTACACATTTTGAATAAAAAAATTATGACTAATAATTATAAGATTGATAAGTCAATATATCAAGGACTAAGAATGATGAAATTTTAATTTGTGAAAAACCAGAAAAATTACCTCTGTCCAATCTCTTATGTCACCTCAATTAATCAGAATATAAATATAAATAAAATTTGACAACAAATAAATATAAAATAAGAAAGATAAAATAAAATATTTGTATATTTCAAATGAATAAGTTGGTTAACTTGTAATAATAATTTTAATCTTTTTTTTTCTATTTGATATGTTTTATATGTGTAATCTATTAGGTACACCTATAATATTTTTTTTATTTCTACATTTTAATATCAATTTACAATAAATTAATATTATATATCATAAAAAGGTTTAAAAATGAAATTAAATCATTGAAGCCCACACACATATATTTCCATATTTCAGTTTGATAAATTTTATATGAATATTAAATTTAAGATCATTAAATAATGATTGATTTTATATATTATATATTTAAAATTGATTTAAAATAAGGTAAATTACAAAAAGCAACCCCAACTATCGACATTTTAAAAATTGCAACCTAATCTGTTTTTTTTTTAAGATTGTCACCCAGTCTTTTTGTGATTTTGTCGATTGCAAAATTTCCGGTCATTTTTCCGGCAAATGAATTAATTTTTTTCACTTTGCAACCCAAACTTTAATTTTTTGTCAATCGCAAATCATGATTTTTTTTTTTTGCTTCACACCTTTATGTTATATATATGAGTGTGACATTTATGTTATATAAGTGTAATCGATATTATAAATAAATATCAAGGAAATATTGGTCAAAATTGGTGAAATATATGTAACATCGGTAAAAAATCGATGGAATATCAATAAATATCGAGAAAATATCGGAATATATTGGTAAATATAGGAATAATAATAATAAATATATGTACTCATATTTCCATCGATATCAATATTTTAACGATATTTTCGTGAATTTAAGTTACCTATATTTTCACCGGAATCGAAATTTTCATTCTTGGTTGTAATCTGATAAAAACACAAAGTTCAGGTTGCAATTAGATAAAAAAAAAAAAAAAGAGAGATTAGGTTGCAAAGTGAACAAATTAATCTCCATTTCACCAGAAAATTTGCAATCGACAAAACCACAGAAAGATTGAGTGGCAATCTGAAAAAAAAAAAAAAAAGATTAGGTTGCAATTTGAAAAAAGTTGATAGGTGGAGTTGTTTTTTGTAATTTACCCTTTAAAATAAGTACTTAAAAATAAGATGAGAGATAATAAATATATAATCTCTTATTTCATCTTATTTATCTATTTGAAATTTCTATACAATAAATACTAAATTGAGTATCATAACTGATTTCTTAAATTAAATATTTATTTATTTGTATTGAATTTCTTAAAATACAATAAATAGGTTTATTTATTTTTATTTGTAATGAGTTTCTTAAAATACAATAAATAGGTTTATTTGTATTTATTTATATTGAGTTTCTTACAATAAATACAATATGAAAACAATTAATAGGTTTCTTAAAATAGTAATTATTTAATAGGTAGATAATTTATTGCAGTTATTTTGGCAAGATATCCTGCTTTTATATATATATATATATATATATAGGTGTAATTCACCATTTTTTAAGAAATTTAAAATTTATTCTCATTTTTCAATAATTGTAAAAAAATCACAATCATTGTTCACCGTTGCAATTTAGATCATTTTTTAAATTTTCAATAATTGAAGTTCACATGTCCGACAAACATATCACTCACATGACATATTGGATGACATGTCATTTCCAACAAAAATCTTCAAATTGCTAAAATAAAATCATCATCTTTCCTAAATTTGCAATTTAATTTCAACCTTTCAAAAATTAGCAAAAGAAGCCCCATACTTCATTTTGTGATTCGAATTTATTTTTTGATCTTTAAATTCATCATAAATACGTCACATAAACTACAAAATTATGAAATTATTTATTTATATCAAAATAATGTTTATGAAATTATGAATAAATATGGAATGAAATAAATTAATAATGTCTACGCAATTATGACAAATTATAAAATTTAATTAGACATCTGGCATTGAGTAGGCAATTAATTATAACACTGAGTCTGTTGAATTAATATTACCCACAATCTAAAATTTAAAATTCTGACTTGAAATCAAGATTAGATGAGAGAAAGAGATAACGTAATAAAAAAATTTGTTCTTTTAAACATTTTTTATATGTTGTTTTTCGTTAATTTTAGAGAATTGATTCAAGACATCATTATGCTTGACTTGGAGTTATATATTTTAGTTCATATTGATATTGACTTTCAGACTCTGTTGATCGTATTTAGTAATGTTCAAATTAGGAAATAAATATGGAATGAATTTAAAATAATAGACATTATGTAAATTCATTCCATATTTATTTCATAATACTACTATCATAAATACTATTTTGATGTAGAAAATAATTTCATAATTGTGTAGTTTATGTGACGTATTTATGATGAATTTAAACATCAAAAAATAAATTCAAATCGCGAAATGAAGTAGGTGGCTTTTTTTTTGCTAACTTTTGAAAGGTTGGGATTAAATTGCAACTTTAGGAAATGTGTTGATTTTATTTTGCAATTTGATTATTAATTTTTTTATTGGAAATGACATGGCATCCAATGTGGCATGTGACGTGACATGTTTGTCGGACACGTAGACTTCGGTTGCCGGAAAATTCAAAAGTGGTCTAAATTGCAACAGTGAACAAAAGTTATGATTTTTTTTGCAATTATTGAAAAGTAAGGATAAATTTACAATTCCTTAAAAAGTGATGATTTCTTTTTGCAATTATGCCTAATTAATAAATTAAAGGAGGCACTCTCTTAGCTCCTATGCACCAGACATAATAGGATTAGAATTGAGTCGATTCAGATTCGTAAATTTTGTTGAAAATTTGGTTTAAAGCCAATTATAAAGTGTAATGTTGGTTTTTGTAGGAAGTCTTAACCACAGGTGTTCGACCATTTAGTTGGGTAGTGAAAGTTAGGCAAATGTAAAAGTAAATGACAATAGATCGTTATACGTTTGGAGCGGATCATCATTAGTGCATTTCACTCTCAAAATGATATTCGGTGAGTGGAAATTGACGTATAAAGTTAATGACCATAATCTGTTTTGTTGACGTCAGAATTTGTTTGAGCACAAATTTCGAGTCACACACCCATATATGTTGAATTAGATCCAAATAAACCAAATTAAAGCACAAAAATCGAATCAGATAGAATGTTTACCAAAAGATGATCCGGGCAAGATTGCTCTAGACTTGGTCTGGACGGCCTATTTTAGGTTAGTTAGAGAGCTTGTATTATGAATGGAGAAAAATCCCCCTTAATTGTCTGATTACAAGAGAGCGTATAATTCGGATCCCTATCTCTGTACTCTTCAGGCCCTATTTATAAATATATTCAAGATTTGATCCTTGGACCCTAAGGAACAAATCTCATGATTGTAGGGTATATATATACATGGAAAAGAAAAGATTCACATCTATCTAAGTAGGCCCTATTTATAAATATATTCAAGATTTGATCCTTGGATCCTAAGGAACGAATCTCGTGATTGTAGGATATATATGCAATGAAAAGAAAAGATTTATATCTATCTAAGTAGGATATGACATTATCCTTAAATTGTTTCCTTATATTTGAGATATCTCGTCGTGTAGCTCGGGTCACCGATTCAGGTAGGCTTATACAGATCTGTGCACCCTAATGAATAGATCCTAGATTATAGGGTGTATATGAAAGAAAAGATCAATTCACATATATCTAAGTAGGATCTGATATTATCCTTGATTTGTTTCCTTATATTTGAGATATCCCTGTCGTGCAGCTTAAGTCACCGGTTCAGGCCAGTTTATACAGATCATCCCGATTTTCACTGCCTCCTCTCATAAACCATCAAAAAATACTTAGCGAATATTTAGAGGTGTAACATGTTTGTTGGTCAAATGTTGCCTCTGATATTGCCGACATGACATGCAACATTGTCTATAACATCGCTTGTCTAAAAGTCCGTTGGAAATCCCAATGGAGAGGTCCATTTCGAGGCCTATGGACCTCCAAATCCTCATGCACGTGGTCAATTGTTATGGGGAGGTTACACTCATTTATTAGGGGAGGTTACACCCATTTAGTGGAGGGCTTAAAATCAAGCATTAAATATGATTAGCCCTTCACATGGGTTGAAGTGCCTATAAATAGGGCATGTCTTTCATCACATTTCACACACCTCAAGGCACAAAAATTCTCTCGCAAAACACATCTCTCATAGCATTTTTGTAAAAACAAAGTTGCATTTTTTTTTAGCGTATAGAGTGTGATTTAGTCCAACCACCGTTCTAAGTTCGTCGGAGCTTCTAACTTTGTGGTGCTACTAGTTAGAAGACATAAGTTATTTTACCTTTGGGAACGTCACATCGTGTCGTGAGCACTACAAGAGACGTATTTATTTTTTAGGAAAAAGTTCTCCTTGAGTCAGCTTTGCAATCGTGCATTACATTTTCGTGGTTCTTTCTTAAAAGAATTCGTTCCTTGAAAGTTGGTGCTGATTTTGGAGCTTTGTACGTGGCCAAGTTTTGTATTATCCCAAAATTTTAAGATATAAAACTTATTGTCAAGAATTAACCCTGCAACCTTCAAAGATTCAAGCAAGAAACCAAGTTTCAATCTGAAAACCCTAATTAATCTTAGCTCAAGATTAAACCAATTAAGCAACACCCAACATCAATCAATCAAAACACAAGCGAATTTACGTGGTTCGGCATAAGCCTGCTCCACGGGAACAATGGGGAGGGGTTTCTTCTCATTCAACGAAAGCAAAACGAAAAACGCGATTACAATCACTCAATGAACTATCTGCTGTTTTTCTCTCTCTGTTTCTCTCTTTACACTTTACAATATGCTATGTAACCTATCAATATGGAAAGACCTATATATAAGCTACACAATGTAAAAAGAATTACAAAGATCAGATGAAAAACGAGCAAGATATGCTCATCTGAATATATCTGCGCAAATCAGCCTTAGCAGCTCAAAGTAGCCGTTGTCCGCACCGAATCCGAGAAAACCGAAATAATAGACTCCACGTGTCACTGCCCCATTCACTGAAGGATATGATCCCAACTTCCACATTAATTCCAAACGCGACTCTATTAGTGGAATGACAACTTCTCCCAGCCAATCACAAATAAAGTTGATGAACACATGAATACGTTTTTATAAGTGAAAGAGCAACTTTAGCTCAAAACACAAAAAAGTTTTCTTCATTTCTCAAAACACTGCAATACACAACGTTTTTTAATACTGTTGTTAAAGACCCGTTGCCAAATCTTTAACATGCATGCATCTGTAGGATTTATCTCTGTGGGGATCTTCTTCACCTTAAACACTTGTTTCTCCACCAAATCCCTGATGAAGAACAACCTTGATATCTTATGAGAACCTTCTTAAGATATTCAGTCTAATTCAATTCAATGAAGCCCTTCTCATCCTGCCTGATAATTTCCATTCCTAGCATCTTTCTAGCCAAGCCAAGATCTTTCATCTCAAATTCTGATTTTAGCTTTCCTTTAATCTGATCAATTCCAGCCTGCTCAGTGCTTGCTATTAACATGTCATCAACATACAATAGCAAATAGATATGACAATCCCTAGAATGTTTGAAGTAGACACAATGATCAAATCTGCTTCTGTGAAACTTAATTTGATGCATAAACTTATTAAACCTCAAGTACCATTGCCTTGGACTTTACTTCAATCCATAGAGAGACTTATTTAGTATGCAGGCCTTCTCTTCCTTATTCTCTACCTGTAAACTCTCAGGAACTCTCATATAGATGGTTTCTTTCAAATCACCATGGAGAAAAGCAGTAGTAACATCCATTTGATGTAAATGCATACCAAACTGAGCTACCATGGCAAGGAGTACCCTTATTGAGCTGTGCTTTACTACTAGAGAAAATATTTCATTGTAGTCCAAACCTTCCTTTTGAGTAAAACCTTTAGCAACAAGCCTAGCCTTAAATTTGACTCCACCTCCAGGAATAGCCTCTGATTTATTCCTAAAAATCCACTTACATCCAACCAACTTCTTGTTCTTTGGTTTGCAGACAATATCCCATGTGGCATTCTTCTTAAGTGAATTCAATTCATCCTGTATAGTAATTAACCATTTGTCATTTTCCTTACAAGTGACAGCTTCACTATAGTCCTTCAGAGTCTAGATCTTGAGCTGTGAGCAAAGCAAAGAACATATTGTCTGCATAACCAAATCTCTCAGGAGGTTTGATATTTCTTCTTGACCTATCTCTTACCAAAAGATAGTTGCCAACATCATTATCATCCTCAGTAGCTTGCTCACTCTCAGGCTCTGAATCTGATTGAGTATCAGCATGATGAGGTTGAACATCTGTCTGACTTTGTTCATGTTCCTGAGTGGTCTCCACCTCAAGTTGTGGTTGTCCTGATTCTAAAGGTGGGCTTTGATAGGAATCAACTTGTTTCAGAGGCATCTTAGTCTCATCAAAGGTAACATCCCTGCTAATGATACACTTTTGATGGTCTTTCTCATAACACCATAATCTGTAGCCTTTAGTTCCTTTAGGATAGCCTAGAAACACACACTTTAGAGCTTTGGCTTCAAGCTTACTTTGCTTTATGTGTGCATAAGCTTGGCTACCAAACACCCTAAGCTCAGAGTAATTTGCAGGATGTCCCCCCCACACCTCCTTAGGAGTCTTAAACTGCACTGTTGTGGATGGACTTCTATTGACTAAATATGCAGCTGTGGAGACAGCTTCCCCCCAAAAACATTTTGATAAACCAGAGCTTAAGAGCATACATCTTACCTTGTTGAGGAGAGTTTAATTCATCCTTTCAGCTAAGCCATTTTGCTGAGGAGTGGATGGGACAGTCCTATGCCTCTTAATGTCTCTCTCTTTGCAGTAGGAGTTAAACTAATCTGAGGTATACTCAAGGCCATTGTCAGTCCTTAAGCATTTTAGTTTCTTCCCTGTGGTATTCTCTACTTCAGCAAGCCATTCTTTGAAGCTCTGAAATGCCTCATCCTTAGACCTTAGGATCACAACCCAGACCTTCCTAGAGAAGTCATCAATGAAAGACATAAAATATCTACCTCCATTTCTTGTTTGAGTGGTAGCTGGTCCCCATAAGTCTGAGTGAACATAGTCAAGAATACCCTGAGTAGTGTGTGATCCACTTCTGAAGCTCAACCTCTTTGATTTCCCCAAAATGCAGTACTCACATGTCTCTAATGCAGTGATCTTGTCATTTCCAAAAGCCTTTTGTTTCTGAAGCTCCAATAGACCCCTTTCACTGATATGACCCAACCTTTTGTGCCATAACTCTGTTTGATCCATCTCCTTAACTGAATGAGCTTGATCCATTGCAGTATGTCCCTCCAAGTAGTAGAGCTCATTCATTTTGCTACCCTTCATGATGACCATTGATCCCTTTGTGATCTTCATCTACCCTTTCTCAGACTTGAAAGTGTAGTCTTGTGAGTCTAGCATCCCAAGAGAGATCAAATTCCTCTTCAAATCAGGGACATATCTGACATTGGATAGGATTCTCACCACTCCATCATGCATTCTGAGTGGAATTGAGCCAACACCTACAACATTGCAAGTCTGATTATTGCCCAATATAACCAATCCTTCATCCCTCAGTTTCAGTTGATCAAACCATTCTTTTACAGGGCTCATATAGAAGAAGCACCCTGAGTCTAGAACCCATTCCTTCTCAGTATCCTTGGTAGTCACAGCCAACACATCTGCAGACTCATATCCAGAATTATGAGTAGAAGGTTCAGAGGATTGGCTCACCTGATTTATCTGTTTCTGAGATTGGTTTCCTTGACTCTGCTTGAGCTCCTTGTACTTCAAGCAATCCTTCTTGAAGTGCCCTGGCTTGTGGCAGTGGAAACATCTTTGCTTCTCAATATCTTCTTTATTTTCTTGTGACTGATTTGCTTCCTTCTTTGGCTAAGACTTTCCACCTTTCTTGAAGTGCTTTTTGTGGTTGTGTTTCACCATCAATCCTTCTCATGTGTTCCCTGTCTTGCTATCATTTGCTTTTGACAATTCTTTAGTTCTCAAAGCAGTCATAACATCATCAAGAGTGAGTGCTGATTGTCTACCTTAAAGCAAAGAATCACAGAAGTTTTCAAAGGATTTTGGTAATGACCCTAAAAGCATTAAAGCCTTGTCTTCTTACACTAGGGATATCTCAATATCTTCAAGATCATCCAAGATTTTACAAAGCTCTTCAATCTGATCAACTACAGGTTTATCTTCAGCCATCTTATAGGAATACAATATTTTCTTCATAAAGAGTCGATTAGCTAGTGACTTCACCTGATAAAGAGAGGCTAACATTTCCCATACTGCTTGAGTTGTTGCTTCTTTAGACACTTCCCTCAAGACTTTGTCTCCCAGACAGAGGATCAGTGTGCTATGAGCCTTTTCCATGATTTGCAACTTGTCTTCAGCCTTCATAGATTCAGGAAATGCTTGTGCTCCCTGCAAGGCCAGTCCCAGTCCTTGCTGCACAAGTAGTGCTCGAACCTTGATCCTCCATAGGCCAAAGTCCCCCTTGTCATTGAACTTTTCCACATCAAAACGTGTAGTGGACATCTTTGGAGATTGCGTCTTCCCACAGACGGTGCCACTTGTTAAGAATTAACCCTGCAACCTTCAAAGATTCAAGCAAGAAACCAAGTTCCAATCTGAAAACCCTAATTAATCTTAGCTCAAGATTAAACCAATTAGCAACACCCAACAGTAATCAATCAAAACACAAGCGAATTTACGTGGTTCGGCGTAAGGCTACTCCACGGGAACAATGGGGAGGGGTTTCTTCTCATTCAACGAAAGCAAAACGAAAAACGCGATTACAATCACTCAATGAACTATCTAGTTGTTTTTCTCTCTCTATTTCTCTCTCTACACTTTACAATATGCTATGTAACCTATCAATATGGAAAGACCTATATATAAGCTACACAATGCAAAAAGAATTACAAAGATCGGATGAAAAACGAGCAAGATATGCTTATCTGAATATATCTACGCAAATCAGCCTTAGCAGCTCAAAGTAGCCGTTGTCCGCACCGGATCCGAGAAAACCGAAATAACAGACTCCACGTGTCGCCGCCCCATTCGTTGAAGGATATGATCCCAACTTCCACATTAATTCCAAACGCGACTCTATTAGTGGAATAACAACTTCTCCCAGCCAATCACAAATAAAGTTGCTGAACACATGAATATGTTTTTATAAGTGAAAGAGCAACTTTAGCTCAAAACACAAAAAATGTTTTCTTCATTTTTCAAAACACTGCAATACACAACGCTTTTTAATACTGTTGTTAAAGACTCATTGCCAAATCTTTAACATGCATGCATGAATTTTCTCAACCTATCTTCTCACTTATATATGCTGAAATATATCCATTGAATGAAGCATATTTCATAACATAGGAATCATTTTCTCGATGTGAGACATGCATTAAATCTCTTCTAGGAGTTTGCATTGAAGTTTTCTTATCTTGCACTACAGGTCTAATAAAACCGTATGTACTAGGTTGCAACTTTTTTTGCAGTCTGTCAGGCAGGTGTATGCAGTTTATTCGTCCAATGTACTGCATTTTTCACTTTATTTCCACCGGCTATATTTTGATTTGTTGAGGTGATTAATTTCAGGATTGATCTTCATCTTCCTCCTATATGGTAGCATAACCGCATGTTTTCTATCATCTTATTTTCTATAGGTGTCTGAATGTAGTGATCAATCTTTACAACCTTCTTGCATCAAGTTACTTGCAGGATGTGATAAATATGAATGCAAACAATGCGACTCAAAAATAAAAAAGTGAAAATGGCTAGCTAGTTTGTCTCCTAATTCATTGCATCTTATACCGGTTACATATTAATTAATGATGTTATTTGGTCGAAAATGTTAAAATGTTTATCATGAACAACTCTTAATATATTCATCGATGATGTGTAATGATATCTTCTCTTAAAATTATGGAAAATGGAATTAATAAATATTTTAAGTATTTGACACATTAATAGTGAATAGTATAACATAACTAAATATTATTAGTTACACGTGACGTGATACATAATAAAAGATGAAACAGAAATGAAATAGAAAATTTTACTGTCTATACACCATCTATTTTATTTATCATAAATGTGTCTAGCTTATTAACTTTGAACACATGAAGATTCATATGATGCCTTATTGAACACGGACATGTACAAAAAGAATGTTGTCATAACCGCGACTAATTCGGATCTTCTCATCAGCATATCTGCACCATATATAGGGAAAAAAATAGGCTTAAATATTTAGAGGCAAATTACATCTTCATATCTACAAAGTTAGATATTGAATGCGTTTATAGAATTTTTTTTTTCATATTAATCGTCTGTTTAGCTACTTCATCACTATTTTCTCAATTTCTTAACGGATTTCTTAATTTTAGAGTCACATATTTAATCTTTAGAGTGACACTTGTGTGCTCTAGGGGTATGGTGCCCCCAAATTAATCATCATATGATGTTAAATACAAACTCTACAAGTATCATGTATATACTCTTCAGGTATCACATGAATACTCTTATATACATATGATACATGTAAGATACATTTATAACACCAATAAACATAACACCTATAGAGTATATATATAACACCTGAAGAGCATGTATATACACTACAAGAAAAATGCACATAGACAACGCCCCTAAGACAACGGTTTTTTGAAAAAACTGTTGTCGTAGCCAAATTTAGCGTTGTCGTAGACAAAACCGTTGTCTTAGGGCACAAAAATCCGCTTATAGACAACGACATTTTTTTAGCGTTGTCGTAGAGACGTAGTCGTAGGGTAAAATTAAGCCCTAAGACAACGCTGATGACTTGACGTTGTCGTAGTGGTGTAGTCTTAGGTACAAAATGAACCCTATGACAACGCTTATGATACGGGGTTGTCATAGATATGTAGTCGTTGATCCCTAAGACAACGGATACAATATGAGGTTATCGTTGAGGCGTAGTCATATATCCCTAAGACAACGGCAACTTTATAGCGTTGTCATAACCTTGCCAAAGCGTTGTCGTAGACTAAGAAACTTGATTTTTTATTTATTTTTACTATATGTAAATTACATGTAAAATTTACATAGTTAGACAAATTACCCTCAAATCAAAATTCAGCATTCCCGGCTCCCCCGCATCCCTTCAGAACAGCCGCCGCCGCCATCGTTGTATCTACTCCCCCGTGCCTCTCATCGCAGCCTCCTACCGCACTCCCCCGACCCTCTCTCTCAGCCGTGGCCTTCCACCGTACACCCCCCTGTCCCAGCCCGTCACAAATCAGGGAAAACCCTTAGTAAAATCGGGGAAATCTACCCAAGTCACAAATTACATCTACCCTAGGTCAAAAACAAGAGTGGCGGCGAAAAGAGAAGCGGCGGCGGACCGGCGAGAGGTGGGCGACGGAAGGTGGTGAAGTGCGGCGGCGGAGCACTAGGGTTCCTTCGCTTATTTTCTACCCTAGGTCAAATACGAGGAGAGTGGCGGCGAACAAAACAGCAACGATGAACAGAAGAGCGGCAGCAGATCGGAGAGCGGTGGGCGATAGAAGATGGCAACGGCGGCGGAATAATTCTGATTTTCAACATATTTCTCCAGATCATTGACTCCCTGAAGAAATGGTGAGCGAAGAGCTCGCGGAGATCGAGGGCCAGATTTATGATATTTTTCGAGCTCTTTCGTGAGTTGTTTTCCATTTTTGCTATTTGATTTATCTGATTGAGAGACGAAATGCGATCAAAGGCTTGAATTTTTAAGCATTTGGTGTGTTGGTGATTGTTTTGATTGCATTGCATAGGAATGGGTTCCAGAAATTGGAGAAAATTAAGGATTCCAGCCGGCAGAGCAGGCAGCTGGAGGAGCTTACGGACAAGATGCGCGAATGTAAGAGGTATTTGATTTCTTAATTGGTTGTTTGTTGTTGTTGTTAAGTGCAAATTTGAGCCATTTTGGAGTTTGGTCTCGGATGAATGTGCCTGCCTTGCTATCATCTAGTTATGTGTTTTCAATTACATCTTTGAATGTTTATTTTGACAAAATAGGATGTGTTTGAATTAGATCTGGAATTGGGCTTGGTAACAAAGTGATTCTACTTTTAATGGTGTTTCAAATATAAAGGCTAGTGAATGTCAAGATAGGATGCTGTTTGTCGAGTCAAGGTAACCCAGGCCATTCCTTATTTGTCCACTTTCATGTAATTTGGTGGTTTTTATATCTGCATCAGGAAGGTACAAGTACAACCATGACACTTGTTGTCTCAGGTGTAGAGTTATCTGCTTATTCAATCCCTTAACTTGAGATCGACGACATGCTGTTAACACGTTTGAATCAGGATGGAGATGGAGATGGAAGCAGATTGCATAGGATTGATATTGATGGCTGCAGCTGGGTACGTACGATCCTCGAGTAGCTCCACAAATGTACGAGAAGTTGGCCGGAAGAGTGAATGGTCATTCTACATTGCAAAATTATCTTGGCACTCATCCTTCTTGTGAAAAGAGAGCAAAAATACTTGCTGAAGTTCAAGTCATGGAAGAAGCCCTTTCCATATATAGGGAGGTCCAAGCTGGAGGTGTTGTTGAGCCATTTCTTTAGCTTCTTTCTTTTCTCATTTCTCAATCAACCAACTTTTTTGGATCTTACCCATCTATCTATCACTTGCATTTTGCTATACTCATGGAATTTCTTTTCTTATTTATCTATGCTTCTTTTTATTTTTATTAGTTTGGGTAATAAATATGCCACTATTATGTCCTCTGAATGATATAAATCTAAAATTATTATGAGATTTTATTTGAGTTGAATCCTTATTTTGTATATTTAAAAATTAATTTAAAATAATTATTAAATGATGCTGAAACTTGTAAAAGACAACGCTGAAAATAAACTACGACAATGGATTGGAAATTGTTGTCGTAAGGGTCTACAACAACGGCAACAATAAAAAACCGTTGTCTTAGATAGCTACGACAACGGCGGGACAACGGTTAAAAATCGTTGTCTTAAGTGTCTACAACAACAGTTCAAAACCATTGTCAAAGCGTTGTCGTAGACGGAAAAGACAACGGTTATTTGGAATCACAAACCTACGACAACGGTTAAAAACCGTTGTCTATGTGCGTAACTACCATTGTCGTAGCCATCAAAGACAACGGTTAATAACCGTTGTCTAAGTGTGAAAAAATGATGACTCCTACGACAACCCTAGCTACAACAACGCCTGTTTTTGAGCTACAACAACGGTTAAAAACCGTTGTCTATGTGCATTTTTCTTGTAGTGATAACACCTAGATTTGTGCCCCTGTGTGCCCCAAGAACATATAAGTTTTTGCCTAATCTTTATAATTTATTGACACATATTTATAATCTTTCTTAATTTCAAATTCTAAATGATGATTCTCACGTCTGGTTTTCAAATTAAATTTGAACAAAACTTATATGCCTTGAGGTATAGATTTTAGATTTGTGCCCCCAATCCAAGTCAGTGTGTGGTCTTAAATATACTCTTCAGGTATAACATATATACTCTTAAATTATTATTTTTCATGTTAAAGTGTGGTATTAGATAAATATACTCTTCAAGTATCACGTGTATACTCTTTAGGTATGATGTTCTATGTTAAATGATTCAATGATAGGTATTTGATATATACTCTTCAGGTATCACGTTTATACTCTTAAGGTATTGTTGTACTGTATTCTGTAAAATTCAAATCTTAAAATTTCAAATGCAAATTTTCATCATCTTCTTCTGTTGGTCCCAAATATGGTGGTACTAGGCTTAGAGGGGGTGAATAAGCCTATTCATATTTCAAACTTTTCTTCTATTCTGTCGGCTTGGTTTCAGTATCAGTAACCTTTTGGGAGGTTACTGATCAGAGTGGTTGCGGAAGCTTTTCTCTCATATGAGCCAAGTATAGAAGATGTGCTACTTAACGTAGAGTATGCAGGTAAAGCAGTAAGCACATATAGATGCATGGATATACAGAGGTTCGAAGGTGGAGTAATCCTCTACATCCTCTCTGCCTCTTCTCAAGAGGGAACATTTGTTAAGCTAGTTAGTTGATTTACATAGTCCTATCTATTACAACCCTCACTTAACAAGTAGCAAGCCTTCACACAGCTGCTTGCCTACTTTCCTCACTGACCCACACAGGATCCTATTCTACCCACTCAGAGTCCTCACTTTCTTCTTCAGAAAGTGGACATATTAGCAGGACTCACTCCTCGCACTAAACACTCCAAGACAGTCCTTAAAAAGTTTGTCTTCCTTCTTCTTCAACTGGTGGCAGCAAGCTTAGACTTCTTTTACAGGTTGATCTGCTGAAGCTTGCTGCCGGACTGACTGACTGAGCATGCGTCTCAGGGGATAGAGTATTTGAGCTTTTCTTCTCTTTTGAATACTCTTCTCTTCTGTTTGATCTTCGCCCTCTTTTCTGCGTTTTCTTCTTCTGAGTCTTCCCTCTATTGAGCTCTTCTATTTTCTTTTGCGCTTCTCTCTACAGGCTTGTATAATCTGTTGTGTTCGTTTCTCTCTTTTTGTCTTGCACGCTCTCTCTCTTCGCCTCTCTCGCATGCACTCTTCAGTCTTCAGTCTTCTTCTTATTTATAGATTAGGAAATCTGCCCGTTGAAGGTAGTACGTAGATTTCCATCATTGATAGCGCCGCACTTCTTCTGACACACGCCAGTTTTTCGCTTTCCACGTGTCTTCTTCTGGTTAGCTCCTCTTCTCTTCTCTCTACCGGTAACCTTCTTGTGTCTACCGGTAACTTTTGACTTTCTTCCCATGTCTTGCTTAGTAGCTTCCTCCTCGCGCCTTCTTTGGAGCTCCCTTCCCTAGCTCGCTCCTTCAGGTGGCTTGAGGCTTCTGTAGCATGCTGTCTTGCAGTATGCTTTCGGCATGGTCTCTTAGGTAGATTCCTGTCTTGCTGCTTTTACAATCTGCTTCGGCAAGATCTCTTCCAGTAGCTTCCTGTAGTCATCAGTATCCTAATTAGTTTACCCGATTCTTTTCACCATTCTCTTCAGTGTCTTTCCTTTGACACTTTCTCTGATCTTTTTTTCTTTTGCAGTAACTCTGTCGCAGTAACCTCTCCTAAGATTGGTTATGCTTGTTTAGAGTTACTTAAGGTTTTGTCTCATCAAAATCTTCTTAACTGTTTCCAACATCTTCTTCCAATTTT
This sequence comes from Scutellaria baicalensis, assembly GCA_005771605.1. Taxonomy (NCBI): domain Eukaryota; kingdom Viridiplantae; phylum Streptophyta; class Magnoliopsida; order Lamiales; family Lamiaceae; genus Scutellaria; species Scutellaria baicalensis. The sequence continues at coordinate 32,229,770 of CM016723.1, read as the reverse complement.
TCTGCAATTAATCTTATATGACTGCAATAATTTCTTTTAAATTTGTTAAAACATTATAATGGAATCGTGCTTTGTAATTAATCATCTAAATCTACAAGAATGAAAAATAAGAAGAAAAGGAAGAAGAAATCATTAACATGGAATCATGATTCGAAGAAAAAAACCAGAAATAAGAGCTTGAGATTTGTAATAGTGTGGAGTCTATGAAGAAATTTAGAAAAAAGTGTTCAAATTTTGAAGAATTTAAAATTTGAGATGAAGAAATAAGAAAGAATGAGGAAGAAGAAAAGGAAAAAGAAGAAAAGGAGGAAGAAGATGAAAAGGAAGTAGAAGATAAAGGTAAAAACTTGTGTGCACCAGGGGCACAGAGGCGCGCCCACGCACCCACATGTGTGGCTGCACCTGAGCTAGTAGATTTCATATTATGTGATTTAATGATAGGTAATATATATATATATATATATATATATACTCTTTCAGGTATTACGTGTATAGTCTTAAGTTATTATACATTTACATTTAAGGTATTAAGCTTAAAGCATAATGTATTACATATGCACCTTTGAGGTATTACATATTTGGTATTACATATATACCTTTGAGTATTACATATTTAACTTTGATAAGAACAACTTCAAGAAGAGTATGACACATCCTTGTTGTTCTTTTATGTAGAGATAAAGATTTTCATTCCAATTTATAGTTTTTTTTTTTTTATTACCTCACCCGATCTAGTTAAATTAAGGAAGCGGCAGTACCTCTATTTTAGAATTAATTTGACTTTTGTTCCAATTTGGATCATAAATCTCTTAATTAGTTAAGGATGTGTTTAGTTTCCATTTCCATGTTCCTTGATTCATAACTGAAACCTTTAAACGACAAATAAAGATGGTCAAAGGAAGTATTCTCAGACCTAAACTTTTATGGTCCTAAAATAAATTTAGGCTATTTTTAAATTTACTCTCTCCTTTTTATAACAAGTGTCTTTTTAGAGTCAAAATTTTGTTTCATATAATTATATTTTTGGGTATTTTGTCATTATTTTTCCAATTTTACCCTCAATCTCAATCTTTAAAGATTCTTAATATTTATTATGTTGGGAAATCTCAATCTTTAAAGATTCTTAATACTTATTATGTTGGGAAAGTTATAATGAAATAATTCGGAAATAAATAAGTAATGACTTAGTTTAATTTTGAAATGGATGCGAGAGATAAATATTGTCTAAGGGTATATTTCATATATTCCTTAATTTAGAACAAAAACTCGATGGAGAACAAGAATGAATATAAAATGGAAGGAGTAAAACAGATAGGAATTTGATAAGAATACTTACAGGAGCTGTAGTGTGAAGTTAGTTTCCATTTCAGCAGGGATGCCATATGGACCAGCTACTATTGCTGCATCATCCATTCTCACTTCATACTTATTCAACCCACATTTTCTTCATCCCACAATATAACAACAGTGATAATATAATTAAATGTCATGACATTCCACACAAATATGATGTTCATATGATATTCAAATGAAATAAAAGGTATAGGTTAAAAACATTTTTCCATTCGAAGTATACATGATTTTACGCTTTTGTATAAACTTTGAAATGTTGCATTTTGTCGTATGAATTTTACATTTGATGCATTTTACTGGTATTGAACAAATCATAGTCATACATGTGTCCTAAATCAACATCTAGGATTTGTTTGATACTGTAAAATGCATCAAATTAGAAGTTCATACGATAGAATGCAACGTTTCAAAGTTTATACCAAATAGTGTAAAATTGTGCTTTAGTTGGAATGAGAAAACTTTTTTAACCCTAAATAATATACAAATGACTAAAATTGGGACTCTCTGATAGTCCTATTACCTAACATATGATGGACACAATAATATATATTCACTGCTGACATGTCAGATATCCAGCATATCTATTAATTTCACTTTCCATTTAATCAAGAAGCTTGATTATTACACGTCATCGGTGAACATATTAAAAATTGACCCATGAATATTTTAGCATTTTTCATGTATATAAATATATATAAAAGCTTACTCATATTTCCCAGTCATGGAGAACTTGAAACCAAATAAAATATCGACGACAAATTTCATTCCTCCATTTGGCCTGATTATCTACACAAGTATCATCATAAGATTGGTTAAATATTTAGATAGGATGAAGAAAAATGGAATAACATGAATTATAAAGTTTTTTTATAACACCCCAAAAACTTACATAATTAAAAATATATGTATATATATATATATAAGTATATCAAGGGATACACTTTCCTTCATCTTTTTTTTTTTTTTTTTTATGCAAAGGGATGTGAGGAATTAGAGGCTTAGTCACACCTCCCCTTTTCTTCCCTAACCAACACGTGTGATGTGAGCAAACTTAATAATGGGGAAAAACTCTCTTCCTCCCCATTTTTGCTTACACTCTCTCTTGTCATCATAAGGATTGCAGCAAGGAGTTTTTGAGTGTATCTACAGGGTAAAGAATTAATGTTCCTGTTTAATTAACAAATTATTTTTGCTTGTATTACGTTGCTGCTCGTTGTGTTCTTGTTGTTTAAGGGTGAGAGGGTTACGGTGGAAGGGGAGGGCGGCGCCGGGAAAGGCGCCGCCGTGCGTACAGTGGGCAGGCGGGGGTGCCTCCGTACTGAGTATGCAGGTGGGTGTAGGTGTTGTGTGTGTATGCGTGTAGTTTAGTGCATGTGTGTGCTGTGAAGATGAGGAGGGCGAAGGGTAGGAGGCGCCGCGGCGGCGGCGCCGTGCAGAGGGGTGGGCGGCGCCATGAGCGGCACCGCCGTGCTGTGCGAGAGTGAGGTATGTGTGTGTTTGGTATGTGAGTTTTGGTGTGGGTGCTGCTGCTGTCGTTTGAGATAGGGAGAGGCACCGCCGCGACGGGCGGCACCGTGTGCGTGTGCAGGTGAGCAGGATGGTGGGGGCGCCGCCGCATGCAGTGGGGGTGAGAGGGAGGTTGACGGCTGGTGGCTGAATCGGAGAGAGGGGTGTGTGAGTTGTGTTGTGTGTGCGTGAGTGAGTGGCGGTGTAAGAGCGCTGCTGCCGGCGGACGGCAGCAGCGGCGGCGGCCGTGCAGGGGGTGGGGGGGTCAGTGACGGGGCTGGGGAAAGGGGGCAGGGGCTGGGAGTTAAAAATTTGAATGTTTCCAGGGGCCTTTTTGCAATTTCTTATTTTTGCTTATTTATTCTTTCAGCCCTTAATCTTCTGCCTTATTGCATATTAGCCCCTACACTTATTAAGGATTTAATTTCAGCCTCTAAGATTAGTTTAGATTGTAGAATGACCCCAGAGTCTTGATGCAATTATAAATTGAACCCAATACTGTACTGGATATTATATTATGACCCTAAAACCTTATATTTTGTGTATAAAAAAGGCTGGAATGACACCCAAAATAATACGAAAAAATATGATAAACGACTGTTCTGAATTCAAACAAGCCCTAACCCTAGGATCACCGATTATCTTTCTTTTCGAGGGTTTACTCTGCTGATTATTCCACGTATCTATAGTTAAATTAGACGCTAAGTCGAGTTATTACGTTTTGTAGGATATACAGACGAGGGACAGGAGTAAGGGGGAAACGACAGACTTCGATAGAACTTTTGATAACCAAGGTGGGGGTAAAATCCTATTTAATAAATATGTTTTTAATTGTGTAATTTACTACATGAAATTGTTGCATTATACAACGTGTTGCATGAAATTGATTTCATTTCGATCGTTAATGTTTGATGATTGTTTATCTAGAAAAATATGTATTTCCAAGGAGTTATGTTTTCCAAGAATACAAGTGCAATTGATTTCATATGATGAAAAGTCGGGATAATACCCGTACAGGAAGAGTTTCTTTAGAAACCAATACAGGTCAAAAGATTTATTTGCTTATTTATACTTGTCATGAATTATATGAATTTATGTGAATGTGAATAACGTGTACTATATGTTATATGAGATCCATTATATGAAATCTAATTGCGCATGCGCTTGCACGCCAAGTAGGGTATTCTTCGGAAACCCAGCACAGAGGGTATTCTTCGGAAACCCAACATGAAGGGTGTAAAAACCCAAAGGGTCGGCTTGGGGCCCGGATAGATTTTCTTCGGATATCTATCCAGCATGGTTTACAGGGGACTACTCGGGAGTCCACAATGTGTAATATGTATATGTATATGTATATGTATAGTATATGTTCATAGTATTATGTGTTCCTATCATAGTACAGATCGACCCACTGAGTGTTCCTTTGACACTCACCCCTTCTATGAATTTATTTTACAGAGGACCCTGGATGCTAGAAGGGACGAGCTGAATTGTCTGACATTTTTGCATGTATAATTATGTATATTTACTTTGTCGGCTTTTCCAGAACCCTATTTTGGTACTCTGTGTTAAGAATCCTTCACGTCTGAACCAAACATACATTTCCGTTGTACATGTTGAACTCTTTTAAGTACGAGAATTATCATTTCAGAATTTAGTTTACTATCTGTTTTCCGATGATCTATTCTTTTGGCTGGACGCCCTGTTTATAAGTTGTGCTTCCACTATATAAGTCATATTTCCATATTCGAAAATGGGGCGTGACATTTTTAGATTGCAATCTTATGTAATTACTAATAAATATTGCAATCAAAATTGGTATTAGGGTTTTTTAAACCTAAATACATGAAATATATGTCAAAACACTCCCCAGTTCATCAGACGAAAACACCATGTAATTAAACAATTTTTAGATTTACATTCAAATCATACTCAATTCAAGCAAACATCGATTAACGAGAATTTCGACTTCGATTTGAAAAAATGGCCGAAATATTAGATTAGGTTGCAATCTGAAAAAATCGTGATGTGTAATTGAAAAATGAAAAAGAATATTATTATAGTACTGTAATTGAAAAACAAAAATACTTCAAATTGATTATTGAAATTAAGTGGAAGAGAAATTAATGAAGGTAGGTACCTGTTTTCCCATTAAACCTTTTCCAGCATTCTCCATCCAACTCTCCGTTACTTCCTGCGTTAAATGATAAATAAGAAGAAAACAATGAGCAATCAACTTTACTTTATCCTTTAATTACATAGTATTATATTTGTAATATAAACCATGTGTCTTCTTTTATTTTATAAATCCCGATATTATAAAAAGAAAATAGAAAGAGTCACATAAAAACTCGACCTCGTTAAAACCTTAACCTAGCAAAATGTAAAGGGAAAATATTATGTTAGGGGAAAAGAATATCGGGTAATACACAAACACAAATGCAGATTTGGATCAACTATTTAATATATTGATGCAACACTAGCTTTATATTGGATCGACACTAGATTATATATGAATGGTGGGTTGACTTTTTCTTGTTCATATTACTTATTAGGAAAAGAATACTAAAATGAAACCGATAATGAATCATGACCTCATTTCTAAATTGTATCAAAAGTGAATTTAAGAAATATATTTAAAACATTAATAATGAACACATATTAATATATTTACGATTGATATTATGGGATAGTTTAATTGTGGGTTGCTTTCATGGAAAATGTGAAAATACCCACGACGAACAGCTCTTAATATGAACTCGTTGATGCGTAATGATTTCATCCCCTCGATATATGGAAAGTGAAATTAATTAATATGCTAGATATATAACACGTCAGTGAGGAACATATATTAATATGATCATAGTAGGTATGATAGAAGATATGACTAATATAATATGAAGGTACAACACATTGAGCGAATTTTGGTGGATTTGAGTGCACTCATTAGGCACGTGAAAACACACATGGGGGCACTTGACCCGGGTGCATGAAACCTAGATTCATGCACCAAGTGGACAAAAGTTTTGGTTAAATTCATAAATTGTGGACTAAATGAAATTTATGATACTTATAGGCGAAAATTGGAAGACTCCACATTTATGGGACGAAAAATGATTTTAACCCGAATTTTCCTGTTAAAATTGGATTGAAAATAAAATGGATTTTAATTTATGAGATTAAAAATCGAAGAAGATCATAATTATGAGACTAAAAATAATATCAACGAGAGACTGAGAGGTCCTGTTTTTTAGATGAAAAGATAATATGGTTTGAGGAAAAATTACAACCTGTGTACTCCAGATCATTAGCCACTCTCCTTCAACAAGTTCCATTTCATCTTTAGCTGTGCTTTGATGTAAAGCAATGAACCTATCAATAGCCTGCCAAGAAAAATAATTTCAGATAAACCAGTACAAGTTTTATATGAAATTGTCTGATAGATCATTTTAAGTGAAACATAACATGTAATCTATACTTCATGATTAACAAATAACCTTATGAAAATGAGTAGGAATAGTTGTCCGAATGATCTATTTCACAGAAACTATCCGATAAACTGTTTTACACAAATTTTTATAAAATATTATATGTTAAGTTGAAGAGAATATAATAAAAAAAAAAATCATTTGTTAACCTCTTTCACATGATCTCCACCCTTTGAAATGGTTGATAACAAGTTTTGTCTTTCTTCAGTCTCTTTTTGCAGCACAAACGTTGTTCCCTGCACTATAGCATTGGCATACAATAGGTTGTAAAGAATTTTCAATATACTTAATCATTTTCAACTGGGAAATTAATAAAACTAACATCTTTTAAATACTTTTTTTTTTCCCTACACAAAAAAGATGTGAAATGAGAGGTATATAATAAAAAATATATATATATAGGGTTTGGTTTGAAGTGTGTACGTAACCTTGTTTCCTCGGGAAATACGGATATTTCCAGAAGGGGACAAATAGGTAGTGTCCAACCAACCCTTGGCTTCATCTCCAAGAAGTCGAAAAGGTACTGGATATGGAATCTTAAACGGAACTAATTTTAAGGAAAAAGCTGCTCTCTCGAATTGAAATAGTATCCGTTTTCCATCCTTCACTGATGCTATCGCCTACATATACCCAAATTAACTACCACCATCCAACTATTCTTTACAAGTATAGTATATATAAAAGGTAGGGTTAAATGCACCTAAACTATTAACTTTTTTCACTTTGTAACTTAAACATTTTTTTTCCCGATTGCAACATAGTCTTCTAGAGTTTATCCGATTGCAAGTTAAATCATTTCTCTGGTCATTTTTCCAATACATGGATTTTTTTTTTATCTAATTGCAACCTCGGATATACAATACATTTTGACAAATTTCACAACTTGAGGTTGCAATTAGATTTAAGAACGAAAAACAAAGTTCAAGTTGAAATTAGATAAAAATAACATATTTCAAGTTGCAAAAAGTTAAGTCACGTGCATGTTATGTGATCTCCACGTTACAAGTAACTAGATAAATTTTGGAAAATTAGGTTGCAAATTGGAAAAAAATCTGTACTTTAGGTTGTTTTTTTGCATTAAAAGCCACATATCATTCCTACAATGTTTGCATGTTAAAGGCTCTTATCATTACCTTTTCCTTTATTTGAGATAAGTTGTCATATTAATATAGATGTTACCATATAGATAAGTTAAAATTTAAGATAGGGAAAAAGATAATTGATAATATTTTTAATATAAACCATATAATATTTTGCACGCGTAAGCAAAACAATTTTTTTTAATGGAATAATTTCAATTTTCATCCTGTATGTATGACCCTTTTTATTTTTGGAAACAACCAAGTATACGTTTTTCAATTTTGGTCTTGTATGTTTCTACTTTTTTTTCAAATTTGATCCTATATGTGTCAAATTATTCCAATTTCAGTCAAATTTTCCACTTTTGATCCTGTAAGTTTCAAAATTTTCCGATTTTGGTCATGTATGTTTCAAATTTTCCAATTTCAATCTAGGATGACCGTCGGAAAATCTTACGTGGCATCGGCGATTCGTTAATTCCGATCGAAATTAGACTAAATTTGAAAAAATTAAAACATATAGGACCAAAATTGGAAAAAGTATAAACATATAGGACCAACAATGGAAAATGTATATTTGGTTGTTCAAAAATGGAAATGGTCAAACATATGGACCAAAATCAAAATTAACCCTAAAAAAAACATGATAAAATATTACAATATATATGATATATAATATGTGCAGCTTTTAAATAAAACTATAAACCATTTTTGGGTTAAATTCAAAAAACGACCCAAAGTATAGACATTTTTTACTTTGCAATCTAAATTTTTTTGTTTTCCGATTACAAACCTAAATCATTTTTTCGACACATGAATTAATTTTTTCACTTCACAACTCAAACAGTTAACAACTCAGGCAATGCAGTCTCATAATCACTCATCTTTGAAATATAATAACATAACACCACAAATTCAAAACATTAATTAAGATAGAAATAGAAGTGTTACCTCAACTTTCAAGTCTCCAATGGCATCAGAGAAGTTGACAATGTTGGAGACACGTGGATCATCACTTCTAAGATATATCTCTTGAAAGACACTGAAGGATTCAACCCCAACAAAACTTCTCTGCATCCAATATATATATCCATCAATATAATTACCATATATAAAACATGATTAAAAACATAATTAATTATATTACAGAACAGATCATATATATATATATATATATGTGTGTGTAATATAAGGTTAATTTATATAAAAATTTATAAACGTAAAATCTATTTTCAATTGCAACATGAATTTTTGACTTTAACACCAAAAACACTCAATTTAACACGTGTTTCAGTTGAGGACATGTTTGAGTTTTCTGAATTCTAATTGCTAACAAGGAGTGCAAATTGTATTTTTAAATCATTGACGTCGACATATAAATTTACATGTGGGTGATAATTGTATTTAAAATTACATGTAGACAAAACTTATACAATTTGGGCTTTATGTCATTTATTGGAGTTCGAAAAAACTAAACACGCCTCGAATTGAAACAGATGTTAAATTGAGCTTTTTTTTTTTTTTTTTTGTTACAACCAGAAGTTTATATTTCAATTGAAAATAAATCCTAAGTTGGTACCTTTTCACGTGGTTAACCATAATCTATATATATAAAGAGAGAGTTGTGTCTCTCCAGAGCATGACACGTCAGCATTTTAAATGACTGTGAAGCTGTCACGTGTCATCTCTCTCACTCTCCTTCAGTCTATATCTCTCTGCTCATCATTCTCTTTATAACTGTTTCGGAAACCATTTATTATCATCTATCTCTATACATATTCACTCTCTTCTATTAATTTTGGTTTCTTTTTGTCTTTTCAACACCCTCTACCTCAACCAATTTATGGTTTCTTCACTCTCTTAAGAATTTGCGTGTTGTGAAGTTAGGAAGGAAGAGATTCTGTTTGATGATAGAAGATGAGAAATTGGAGTAGGAAAGTGGAGACGAGAGAAATGGGGAAGCAATGTCGATTGGTGTGAGTGTGGCGACCAAGGTGGCGATGAAGAAATCGAAGAGTTTTGGTTATTTGGCTACGATTGTTATTGTTATTTCGAGTTTGAGATTATTTGTATGGCTATTATGGTTGTTTACTACAGGTTTGTTTGGCAGATGTATGTTTCTATTTCCACTCCATTTATTTTTTTCTTATTTCACTCAATATTGAGGGTTGATTTTGGTCATTTTAAGTTGAAATTACAATGAAGACACACACATTCTCTCTCTCCCTCTCAAAAATTGGGGTGCAGGGTGGAAAGGTACCTTATATAAAAATGTTTTTTACATTTGCTCTCTTTATTGGTGTTGCTGAAAGTTTCTTGATTTTTATTTAGCCAAATGAATTTCTTGATTTCATTGTGTAATATTGAATAAATAATTGTTGAAATTAAATTCTCAATTGAGGATGAGTTCTAGCCTAGATAGGCTCATTATAGCTTATGCATGAGGTTCAAATAGTTTTACTTCAATTAATAACCAAATTTCAAACTCAAAATTAGTTTTTCTATCATAAAGTTGGTTAGCTTGGACTGTTGTTCAATGGATGCCTTGAAAAATTGAGAGGGAAACAAGTTACATTTATTGTCATTCTTTTACGTTTTCATTTCTTTTCTTTTTTTTAAGAAAAGTGGATAATGATAATTGCAGGAATGAAAGAAGTATTGGTGATGGTGAAGATTTCCAGAGAGACAAAATCATTCTCTTGGTCTTTTAATTGCTCCAAGTTATCATGTTGCTTACTATATTATCATAACTTTGATTGATATATACTCCCTCCGTCCCCTCTTATTTTGCCTACTTTGACCGGCACGATTCCTAAGAAAAAACTATTTGACTTTAATGTGATGTGTTATTTTAATATTTTTGAGTGGCAATTTTGTAATTAATGTGTGTTTTTTGAGTGTAAAAGTTGTAAAATGAAAGAAATGGAGGGGTAAGGAAGTAAATTTTTCTTTGCCATTTTTGGGTTGGCAAAATAAGTTGGGACAAGTAAAAGTGGAAAGTAGGCAAAATAAGGTGGGACGGAGGGAGTATTAATTATTTTCATGATTCTAAAGGCTATATTTTTTGTAGAAAGCAATTTTTGCTTTAAACTTTTAAGAACTCTAAACTATCATTTAGAGATCATTTTCTTGCACTCTAATATAGCTTTTGTAGATCAACTTAAGTGAATATCATAGTGTAAAATCTATGTGCACATCTAAACCACACTTATACCTATATTGTAAATGGCAACACAATATTGCACTTTAAGGTTATTTGTAATCATGTGATGAGAATTATTGTTTTCAAGATGATATATAGAATTGCTCAAATGTTAAATTTAGAGACCTTTCTTGGTTTGAAAATGGAGAAATCAAAAAGTGAAGTGGCTACACTTTGTTTGAAATACAAGGTCATCTTCTGGTATGCTATGTAGAGATATGAAACATGTGAATGAATAGTGGGATGATACAAGTATGAATAATTAAGCCATCAACTATTAGTTAAATGTGTTCAAACATAAACACTCAATTAAAATATGAAAAGTAGATGAGACATGAAACATGTGCAACGCACGGGTCCAATTCTAGTATATAATGAATGTAAAAGTTTGTTAGTAAATTAATTACCTGAATTGGAGAGGCTGTAGCAGGTCTTGTCGTGAACATTAACTGCCAACGTCCTTCGATTAGGCTCGAACCTGTCTGTTCATTATTTACTTCTTTACTAATGCTTACAAATTAATAAGATAATTGAATGGATATAAATTTGAAGTTCATTATTTTCATGATGAAGTAATCTTTTAGCAATATCTGTGAATTTTTTAATTTTGGATTTGAATTTATTCATTTATTTCAAAACTTTCAATCAAGCACAAACCTAACTCCCAAATAACCTCTTGATTATCCTTCCACTACGAGAAAAACGGGAAGTAGTAGCTATGTATATTATCCTTCAAATGTTAGAAAGACTTCTCTCGTTTTTTATAATATTCAATTACTTTATGATCTGTTTTCAATGGTCTATGATTATTATCAAATTAAATAATATACTCTACTCGTTCCAAAATAATTGACAGTTTATTATTTTTCACACATATTAAGGAGACTTACAATATGCCATGACTTTTCTTCTTCCTTTTTATATTTCCATTACTCACTTTAAGATAAAACATTTTCCTCTTAAATAAAATATTTAATAAGGAAGAATTAAAAAAACAATTTTAGAAGAATTGGTGAATGTTTCTTAGATCCCTATAATGACAAATATTTTGAGAAAACTTTCAAACGTAAAAACAATAATTATTTTAGGATGAAGCGAGTATAATTGAATAATTATCAATAATTATCAGAATCAAATATATTTTGTGAGTTACTCTTTTGTGAATCAAGTACATGGATTTTAGATCCATGCATCCAGGTCGGATTTGGGACGCTTGACCCGTTTTCCTTTTCTTTTTTCGCACTACATTTTAAAATTTTGGTCATGACTTTTAGGTTATGTTAGAAATATTTTTACATTACGTTAGACATACATTTGAGTTACGCTAGACATACCTTTAACTTAAAAAAAAAAAAAAAACCCTAACTTCGGCACATTTTGTACACATACGTTTACGTTATATTAGAGATACATTTATCTTATCTTAGATATACTTTTATATTATATTAGACATACATTATCCAATATATAAAGGTATCGCTAACATAGCTAATAGGTATGGAGGTATTTGAAAATTCTAAGGGTATGAAATCATGATTTAAAGGTATTGCTAACATAATATAAATGTATCTCTAACATAACATAAAGGTATCTTTGAAAATTCTAAGGGTATGAAATCAGGATACAAAGGTATTTTTAACATAACATAAAAATATTTCTAATATAACCTAAACGTATCTCTAACATAATGTAAAGGTATGTCACCTGAAGCGAATTTAGGTGAATTTGAATATATTTACTCAGGCGCGTGGGAGCGTTTATTTTGGACGCGTGGACGGGGTTGACCCGGGTGCATGGATCGGATCTCAGATCCATGCACCCGGCTCACATAAGTATTTGTGATATTTTTTATTTTATATAGTAAAAGGGCAATATTATATAGTAAATGAAAGGTAAATAGTGACATACTGGATCAGGCACTCCCTTAGAATCTTCCAATTCCTTCACTGCCCTCTCTACTTCCTGCATATATTTCACAATTCTACTTTATATAAAGAAACCCAAGAAATATAGTTTGCATAATTTCATTAATTAATCCTCATAATTTTATGTAATATCACAATGTATTCTCTAGCTTAACTTTGTAAAATCCATCATGTCGCTGTAACTATATCATGTTTTAACTCTATGTATAATTAAAATGTGCACTTCTAATACATCCATTGAGATTTAAAATTTTAGTTAAGAATTCATTAAAAAACTAGCTAGTCCAAGATTAAAATTATTATATTTATTACAGAAAAAATATCGTTTCAACCATATTTATCGTCATTATAAGATTCAAGAAACATTTATTCATATTGCCTCAATGCTACCCTCATATATGCTAGTCTCAAATTAAATGAGATCACAAACTTGAGTATTTGAAATTTAGTTAAAATAATTGTACATGAAGAATTTATCAAATTTCTTAATTTATGTGTAATATAAAATGACACTTATTTCGGCACAGAAAAATCACGATATTTAGTATATATACATCAGAAACCGGAAGAGGTAGGTAAAATGGTCGTGAAAGAAGTTAACCTGGAGTTGGGAGGGTGAAGTGTTCCGGCCACGGCCTTGGACGCCGATCAAGGCATTGATGAGTGATCTTTCTTCCGTCGTAAATGCATTAGCTACTTGTTGATCACCGGCCACCGAACACTTCACCAGTGGCCGCCGGAATATAAGCGTCGGAGCTGGTGGCCGGAATGGGAGGCCCGGAATAGCAGCTGCCATTAAGAGAATAGTGCAGTGAGACTGGGTGTTAGTGTTGAGTGAAAGGAATTGAACAAATTAATGATTCTTTTAGATTTTGTTGTGTGGCTCTGCTTCATGGCCTCTTGGATTTCTTTTCTTCTATCCTTTTTTTTTTTTTTTAATTATAGAATTTGTTTATTGGAAACCATTTTTCCTCCCTATACTTTTATTTTTTAATATCAAGTTTCCGTGTAAATATTGTTATATTTTTTAGGAATAATTAAGTATGTATATTTTTTCAATTAAATTTTGATTTAAGGTTCCGTGGTCAATGTCATCTAATATAGACAAAAGTTTGATGTGAATTTTCCATGATTCAATATTTGTAAATAATAGGAGCAAGACTAAATTTTATACAATATATTAAGTATAAGGCTTAACTAATGTTTATAAGAAAACCTATCAGATTTCATATATGCAACTCAAATGTGATCGTGGAACATGATTGATTTCAAGTCAATTTAAAGTAGAGTATATATGTATTATGTGATATCGTCTTACAGATCATTTTATATTAAACAGATCAACCCCACAATTTATACTTCACAATTCATATATAAAATTGTGGAAATGGGTTGGGTCAGTAGGTAAAAAGAACTCGTCTCACAAAAATTATCAGTGGAACCATCTCACGCAAGTTTTTTTATTTAAAGTATATGATAAGTCTTTTAATTTTTGTAGGAAATGTCTGACCATTTATTTGAGAATAAGTTGAGCCAATTAGAATATTGAATATACATTTCGAATAGATGATTCTAATATTTGGTTTCAAAATCAAATTCTGGTAAGTGAAAAGGGTATCTAACTAAAGCCCTCAGCATCCAAACTTTGGTTTGCGAAAAGCTTAACATATATAGTGAATTCCATGGGAACCAATGTCAGGAAAAAAAAACGATTATTCGTGATAATAAAATGTTTTCATACAAATATTGATAGTTGTTGCAAAAATATTTGCAACAACAACATTTTGTTGATTAATTATTATCGCAAAAGTCTTCTTGTAAATACTTTTTGGAGCAACATTGTTATCACTAATGTATTAGCAACCACAATATTGTCGCAAATAAGTCTTTTTTCATTATTTTTTGTGACAACATATTGTCGATTTACATTAACTATTGTCGTAAAAATTAAACTTTTTTTACAACAATCGTAAATACCTTATGATATTGCAATATGTGCACTTTTAATGTCACAAGTGTATTTTTTTTGAGTAATAGTTGTGTGAGACCGTCTCACGGATATTTTTTCGTGAGACGGGTCAACCCATAACCCACACTTAGCAATTCATATGAAAGTTTGTGGATATGAATTCAATTCATGGGTAATAAGGATCCGTCTCACGGAAACTATCCGTGAGACCGTCTCACATGAGTTTTTGCATTTTTTTTTTCTTATGAGTAGATCTTGTATGAGACCGTCTCACGGATCTCTTTTCGTGAGACGGATCAACTCATAACCCACACTTAACAATTCACATGAAAATTTGTGGATATGGGTTCAATTCATGGGTAATAAGGATCCATCTCACGAAAATTATCCGTGACACCGTCTCACATGAGTTTTTGTATCATTTTAAATACAAAATATTGACATGGCAACATTTTAAAGTGTGATGGTAATACCATCTCAACTTAAGTTCAATATGGTGTCACAGTGAGTTCCAGTTTCTTTAGCCTCGGCTGAGTTTGCAATCTTGGTTCTTTTTTTTCCAGTCTTTCTTGCTGATATCTTACACTCTTTTTCCCTCGTATAGTTGTTACCCATGGGATTTTGCTCTGTCAGTGTTGGAATATAGGCCCAAAGTGTTGTATGGGCTTGTCTTTTATTTATTCCTACTTACTACCCAAGCCCAGGCCCAAGCCCATGATTAACCCTAGCCCATTACCCCGGAGCCTTTTAAGGCTGTTGCCCTCTTGCTCCTCTCACGAGGCGCATCTTCGTCTCCGACGATTCCTTCTCCATTGCTCCTTCTCGATGGAAGCCCTCTGAGCTTCTTGCTCCTCTCACTCACCCCTTCTTATGGGGCTGTAGTGAAGGCAGCTCTAAGCAAGCTACATTCGAGTCTCCTTCTCTTTCTGCCTTCATCTCTTCTTCTCTCTGTAAGAAACCCGATACTACACTGAGTTAAGCTTGAATCCTTGCGAGTGAGTGAGAGTAGAAGCGAGAGGCTTCCTGAGGGTTTCCCTGAGGGTTCAGTTGGTGAGAGGGTTGTGGGCTTGTTCGATCTCTTTGTGAGATCTTCTTTCTGGGTTTGGGTCTTGAGTCTCTGTGACTCTGTGAGTGAATCCCTTGTTCCCACTGGTCCTTGTGTTCGTTATTGGTGTAGGCTGTCTGAGCCTTTGACCACAAGGTCCACCCAACAGTCAGGGTTTTAAATTGATCGGATTTTTTTACCTCTCTTCCATTTGTAATGTTTCACGTTTTATTTTTCTTTTTTAATAATATTTCAGATTTATTGAAAAAAAAAATGATTTTGGATATTAAATTTATTTTCAAAAAAATTCACTTACATGGTAATGTAGACAAAAAGTCTTTCCCCCTTTTGTGGTAGTTAAATTTACTTTATTTTTTTGTTCAGTCTTAAAAAACTTATTTTTTTAGCATTATATATGTTCATTATAATTTTTAAATAATTATATATATCATATCATCAATGCACGGTACAATACTAATAAATAATTATAGAAGCAAAAAGTCAACATGAGTGCATGTAATAATATCAATTAATTTAAGATAATTTGATCCATATTTACAAATGGTCGTCCATCCATAAACCAAATCAATAAGACCTACTAATTAAAGTCATCAATTTCTCCTAAATAAAACCTAAGCTTAAAGTACAATACTTAGAAGCCCCCAAAATTAGATATCACATCTCCGTGCGCCAAGTCAATGAACATATCACGACTACATAGCCTTCAAATAAACCAAGATAAAAATCAATAGGTGGAAGCACTAAATATTCAATAATTTTAGCAATGCAGTATTCTCAATAATAAATTGATGATTATAAATAATACCTATCATTACAGAAAATGCATTTAGTAAAATTAATAGGCAAGAAAGACTACTTACCAGCAGAATAAATGGGTATGTTGTCAATGCTACTCTTTGTTTCTGGAGGATCTGTCTTTGCGATGTCCACCAAGAATACGAGAAATCTGAAGACCTCGACTGAATGCTTGGTTGAACAGCATTCGTGTTTGGAACTCAGAGACAAATGGAAACCATGCAAGAAAAGCCACAGGGGTAAAGAGAAGCAAACCCATCAGAATTTCGTAGCCACGTGCTAAAGTTCTCACTGACCCCCAGAATCCAGCTTTTTGAACGACCGGCTTACATGCTTGTGCAATCTGGAACCAAAATTTAATTCAAATTGTTACATACTGAAAAGATAAGAGTTTCGAGATAATAATGGAGTCTTGAGAAATAATGCTAACCAGAAGTAAGCCCCAACCGGTAGGCATGAAGGCAAGTATGCAAACCAATATATCTTTTGGTGTCATGTGGGGAAGGGCAATCAAAATAGCCAGGATAGCGATGAACGTCACAAAGATCAAACCCTTGATAAGCCGGAACACGAGTTGAAAATTTGCACTAAATTTCCTCCTTCCAACAGAAATTGTCTGGAGAAGACAGTAGAAAACCCATCAAATTCAAACACAGCAAATTTAGTGCCATCAACTTTTAATAAATAAATTTAACATTATTCTGGCACAATGAAACTAAAATTGGAGTGAAACTTTATGTATTTAAAATGGACAAAATATTTTGAACAGAAAGCAACAAAGATTCCAGCCAAATACAAAGGGCAGAAGCAGGAAAATTATATACATTGAATCAGTCACTAGTTGCTAAATAAATGCTATCAGCTCCAAATGACACCATTTGATGCTTAGTATACAGAATAAATAATTAGGGAGGATGTGATAGAAAAGTAAAATTTCAGGTAGTTCTGCTTTCACCATAAAAACTATGGAAAGGTCTACTGAGATAATTAGATGCACGTATTTGTACAAGTTCTCCATCTTTTCGTTTTTCCATTTTTTCCTAAATAGAGGAGGATGTGGTCTCATTTGCAAGTACCAACATCATTTAATATTAGACATAAATATTGTTTCTAAAATTTGAGAGAGAGATCAAAAATATTCATTATCACCTCTCTACAATAGTGTATCCGAGAAAAAAATCAATATACTTAAATAACCATTCTCACCTTCATGACAAAAAGTATCAGAAAGATCACCAGCCATGATATGCCATATACCTGTAATCCATTTAAGTGTTTATCAAAAACATGTTATCTTAATCAACTCCACATGGAAATGATTTTCAGGACAGAGAAGACAACATACCAGAACACTTTTGGTATGCTTTGTGATATTCAAGTGGTATACAAGTCCATACTGATAAATGAAGAACCTTAGTGCCAATACTATCTCAGCTATGATACCACGTTTCCCAGAATGACGAAGATGATCTTGCTCTTCTTCCCACCATGATTCCCAACTTTTCTCAGGAGGAACACCAATGCCTCCTCTGTTACTGATCCACTTATTCCAATCAGTCCAATCATCAACTATCTTTTGCCACTCAAAACCGGAAGGATTGAAGAGGAAGGGAGCAAAAAGCCAGGTGCCCACCATAAACCACATCGATACAGTGATTAAGATATATGCAACAGCACCTCTATAGGACTGACCAAATATTTGATAAACAAGAAGCAATATCATTAGCTCAAGACCCTTAACAAAGTGGCTTCGTGAGTACAGCCGATAGTTTTCAGCAAACTTGGCATGGAACACTACAAATCCACGACCTGTCGGCCTATATTTTGCACCTCCATGAAGTAATGTCCTCCCATAATAATGAGTTTTAGTTCCAAGTGAGAAAGTGAAAAACACTGGTGCTAGTTGTAGCTGCATCAATATGAATTCACTTAATGCTGTTCGAAAACCCTTTTCTAGTCCAATTTCCATCATCATGGGAAGAGCCATCAGAAATCCAATTTGAACAAAGGACTGAGAGGCCAGAGCAATTTCAAGAGATTTATTATCTCGAATACCTGGCTGAGTGATTAATCCATTTTCAAGACCACTAAGAATAAGATAAAGGCGACCATAAAGAAATACATACACAGTGAGCACAGTAATCTGTCAGAAAAAACACAGTTAGAGAGTTCAGATTACAAAATAACAGATTCAAAAATAACAGTTAGATAAATACAGTTCATATGTCACTTAGACATACCAAAGTACTGAAGTAGAACCCAATTGTGGTGAAATAGCATGATAACATCCGGAAAAAATCAAAGCGATGTCCCAGCCTATATAAATCACGACTCAATGTCTGTTCTCCATTTCCATTGGCAATTTTCGCCTCAAAAAGGGAAATTTGGTTAAGCCCAACATCCCTCCCTTTTCCAACCTGTATGTACTCATGATGAGTTACATTACCTTCGCGGAGTGTAGAATTAAAACCTGCACAGGTAAATGGTCAAGCAATTTAATCCATAATGAAAAAGTTTATAAGAGTTGAACAATAAATTATGAGCATACCTGCAAATATGTCCTCACTCAAGTTGATAATCTTGGATGCTTTGCTAACCCCACCTCTTGTAAGGTGGAAAAGCCTATCAAAAACATCAGGATGGCCATAGTGAAACCGGACCCTGAAGAAACAAGAACGAAGCACAACACAAGATTATAAATACAAGAAAAATAGCTGATTAAAAACATGAAAATTTTGCACAACTGGGGCAGGGGAAACAGTGCACATAAAAAATCAATAGATAAGCTCAAAATGAATCAAAAGTACACAAGTCTTGATATACAGGATTGGCTCCAAGAATTTTCAAAACCTGATCTAGGGTAGTGCCTAAATATTTAGGCTGGACTTAATACCACTAACAATAATTTGTGCTTCCCCATTTCAAAAAACAATCTTCTTTCAAAAACTAACAAAATTAACCAAATCTTCTTTCAAAAATCAAGAAGGGAGACAAACTTTAATATCAAGTTTGGGTAGATATGGTTGGAAGCAATCTATAAAAAGGCATCTTAAAATGGGTATAAACAAATTACTGTACAGTGGATATTTGCTGAATTTAGTTAGCCTAAAAAGTCAAAGCAGCTGAGAATAACCAATCAACATGAAGCACTGCATTATTTTCCTGGTGATTTTTCAATAGAAGCAGTAAATCATATAATGTACTATGAAGATTGAGAACATAGAAAATGTAATAACATTTGTAAACTCCATAATTAAATTCAAGCAATGTCTCTATCTTTTATGATCTCAAGCCTAATTAAGAAAATACATTACCCTGACAAAATAAATGATCACCTCATGCATTCTTCCTTCAAAGCATATCTTAATGACACAATTCAATTTGTAGAAGAATGCAGGTTTTCTCATTGATGTCTCCTTGATGATCAGATCACTGCTATGAATTTCTGAGTAATAGTTTTCTTAAAGTTTAGGATGTGATTGCATGAGAATGAAGATGCTTACTTAAGCTTTCCTAAATTAGTTAGTACCCGTTTCTTCCTCATAAGAACCTCATGTGTGTGCATGTGTGTGTATATCTAGGACTTATGATTAATATACAGAAATAAGCATTCTTTCAACTCTAAGAACATAATTTCCTGGTATCAGCTGGAATAGGATTTATGTAAAGAGTAGCTCAGTTTTGGCCAGCGTTATTCTTAATGCAATATTCTACCAAAACAGTTCATATAAAATAGTTTGTATATCAACAATAACAATCAGGGAAACTTAGAAGTTAAATCCAAGACCCACTAAGCAAAATTTTAAATGTCCACTCAAAAAGACTAAAATGCTTTTATCCACTATCCAGAAAGCTATATCTCATTTAATGTCACATTTCTTGAAGCAAAATCCATTTTTTTCTGGAAGAAAATATGAATCTAAATATACCTCATCTCCAGGGATGACAACATCTATTATGGATGATTAGGGTTTGTCCCACTCAATTAACTTCCATCTTTATCTACAATTAACCACTTGATATGATGACCCACATTGCGACTTCACCCTTCAAGTCTAATGTTCCATCTAAGGAACCTGCCCACAATGGTACAGTCAAATCTCTATTACCTGCAGCCCTGCCTATGATGCTTCAATCACTCCCCAACCCAATTTCCATTAAGGGATTGCCTAAAAGCTTCAGCTGTTAAGAAATATCATTTACATATATCTCTATAATTTCTTCAACATACCCCTTTAAAGTCATTTAATGTCTCACGTGAACTTGTGTTTATTTGTAGGTGGGCATCTCAAAGAAGCATACAGATATTCCTCATAGGATTCTCCTTGATTTGTTACACTGATTAGGTCAGGTAATCTATGAATAAATGTTTCTTGAAGTTACATGTGATTGAGAGAGATAGTTTCCTTTTCTCTCATTAGAATCTATTGTATATAGCCCTTGAGAGATTGTCGATCACCTCTTTCTTTACACAAATATAGATTCGTTCACAATATTCTAAGAAAAGGAAAGAGTAATGAACAAACATAATTTTAAGAATCTCATTTAAGATTTCTTTGAATATTTAGCAAATTCAACTCATGTATGAAAAAACAACTGTAAATAACAGATACCCACACACACACACACACACACACACATATATATATGAGTATAGAGCACGTGCCTCGCACGTGGAGAATGAATTTTCATTGTTGTTATTGTTTAAATAAATAGAAAAAAATATTGATGCATTAGATTAAAAATCCGGGTTCATCAATTCCTTACAAATGAAAATTTAGGAAAAAAAGTCTATTAATCTAAAGATTAATAAGTTTTGAGATTGTAAAAGGATTGATAATAAAGCATAAGCATAACTACTTTTAGATCATTGAAATGGTGATCGATACTTGGGTAATGTATAACTTCTTGATCTTGTTTTAGTATCTCAATTCACATTTCAAAACCTATCTTTTTAGGGTAAATCATTATCTACGGCCTCAGTGATAATTAGAGATATATTTTTTTACCGAAGATAAATGACTTACTCATCATATATGATCGTGATTTTTCTTTCAAATCTTTGCTCCTCTTTTGAGTAAATAATAATAGTTTCATTTACCCTTATCAGTACACATATCACATATGTTTGTCCGACTCATCTATGATAAAAACTCCTTTATTTCCTTCAATTACACAATCTATATATATATATATATGTTGCTTATATATATATGTTGCTTGATATTCGGGTTATGTATAACTTCTTGATCTTGTTTTTGTATCTCATTTTACATTTCAAAACCTATCTTCTTGAGTAAATCATGATATAACCTAATATAAAATTATTAATTATAAAGTAAAAATAAAATAATAAATAAATATCATATATTCTAATATAAAATTATTCAAATCAAAAATATTAAATCACTATCAAGGTCTTAAATAATAATCTTTATAAGGATATATAATTTATATCAAATTAGAATCCTAACACAATAGAGTTCTACTCATAATAGAATTCTATATTTTGGTTTAGAATTATAATGTAAAATAATTTAAATATGAAAATTCTAAATTACTATAATAATCTTAAATAATAATTTTTAGTAAGGATAAATTAGGTAATTCACATTTTGTAAGAAGCATCGATACTTTTACGTAGGTAATATATATATATATATAACTTTTTTATAAGAACAGCCTTTCAGAAAAGGCTACATTCCTGCCTCTTCATATCACTTTCAGTTGGTTCAGGCATTAGGCTTCATTACATTGAACCAAGATGCATCATCATGTAATAAATTAACTTCTATGTATGCAAAGGGCCAAGATTTTGTATATGTATGTAAAAGACACTCGCAAGAAACACACAGGAAAGACACAACATTAAACAAATGATTCCCTGGGCATCCATACTGATCAATCTAATAGAGATATTATTTAACTAGTGGGAAGATTAGGCCAATGCAGACAAGAAAACTTACTTAAGAGGGTTAGCCAGCAGTCTCTGACCAATAGTAACGAAACTGGTCTCTTGATTAGACATAAACCAAGCAAGAGAAGAAACACTGCAACAGGTAGTGAAAGAAATAAAATAAGTAACATTAAGGTAAAGAATATTTTAGGCATTTGTTCTCAGTCAGGGACGATAATTAAGAAAGAGTGGTCCACCTTCCAGTGAAGATATGTTCCCTCAGGCCAAGAATTGATGGGTGTCTCAGATCATGCCTTTTGAGAAATTCTTCAAGCAGGTTTCTCATTTTAAAGGCTTCTTCCATGTAGTTATCCTAAGTTGGGAAAATAATCATGTCAATCCTCAAAAGTGAGAATTCGGAGATAAATGGACAAAAAAATAGCTTACCTGGTTCATATCAATTGTTTGTAAGCCTTCTCCACGCGTGAAAATGATGGCATGATTCTGGTTTTCAGGCTTTCCTTCACCCAGGATAGAAGGGCCTGGTAATTTTATTCGGTAGATAATCTACATACAGAAATCCACAAATTTCAAAACAAAAATGGTCATAAAAAAAATGTTTTTAGTTAACAACCTATTGCTGCAAGAAATATTCCAACATGCTAAGATAACGAAGCCAGCAAAAAGAAAAACCAAGTCCGACCAAATTGAAATCTATTCTAGTGACTCATTGCGCGAACGGATAATGTCTACTAGCCAACCCAAGATATTAATGTAATAGCTAAAAATTGAGTATGTTGTATAGCTAGATGCAGAGTGTCAAGACTGAAGGGGATGTCTTCCCCATGTAGCTTCAAGCAGAAGTAAATCAAGAAACCAAATTGAAAATCTGTTTCTAGTTATGCACCCCATGAATAAAATTGTCGACTTGCAGCCCTTAGGTTATAGTAATGGCTAAAAGATTGAGTGTAGCTAGATGCAGGGTGGCAGAAGTGAAGGGGATATATCCTCATGTAGGTTCAGCTAGTCAGTTAAATCAGAGAATACATACATACATACATACATATAGATATACTACCTCCGTCCCAAAATAAATGTCATTTTAGCAAGTAAAATTTGTCCCAAAATAATTGTCGTTTTTGGATTTCAATGCATGTTTATATGCAATGTACCAAAGATACCCTTATTTACTTCTCCCAAATTAAATGTTGTTAAGAAAGGAAAGAGAAAAAGACTCCTCATTAATTAAACTTAATTAGGGGTAGATCAGACTTTTAATCATATTCTTTAATTTATGTGTAAAAGGTTAAAACGACATTTATTTTGGGACGGAGGTAGTATATTATAAAGGGAATAAAATTTAACTATATGGCCTCCATCCAGGTGATATCCTCTCTCCTCCCCTATAACCTAAGGCTTTGATTAGACTAGAGCAGAGATGGATTTTCCAAAGTCCTAGGATTTTGTTTGGACTAATGTTAAAAAGAAATTTCAGTGGAAACTCTAAAGCGACCTACAATTTTATTTTATAACTTCTATTTTATATTTTTCAATATTTGGCTGCCTACTATTTTCATTTTGATGATTTATGTACAATCTCACTTTACCTGATCTAGATTCTGTCCTGGCTCTGAAGAATTTGACTTTGGCAAAGCCGCCTTCACTAGAGTTGAGTAGTATACTTTATCATTAACCTTCTTGGTTTTGTCTTTATTATGTTCTTCAACTTCATCAATATATGCTACTCGAAGAGATGGATACCTGTCCATAGAGATGTGAGATTAAGTGATTGCATTTTCAAGAGAACAAACAGTCAACAACCTATACAGCTCTATGACTCATACGTGGTCATAAGTCTCAGAATATCTTGCGCTCGAGGATCTTTAGATCGTTTTTGAATACCATATAATTGGCAGGAGACAACATATGTAAACTTCATATCTGCGACAGCTTGACATTGTGTCCACAATGACCTCTCCCCCTTCATCTGATCCTCATTCAACTCAATGGCCTTATAGCCTTCCATTAAATCTGTTTAAATTGAGAAATACAACACCTTACACTCCTGTAGTTGTACTCAAACATGAAGGTGCTAAAGTGCAAGAAACCAGACACTTGTGTTCATTAAAAAAATGTCAATGAATAAGATACAGTACCATCATCCTTGGCCATATCAAGGAATGCCTGAAGTTCCAGAGCTTTGCGGTAATACATCATTCCTCTAACTGTCACAATTAAGAAAATGCATCAGTTCACAAAAATATGTACTTAAGAAATTCAAGAGGTACCATAACCCACTAGTATGATCTAATAAGGTAGTCAATAAGCCATTAGATTGGATGAGAGATTAACAACACTCATACTCTGCCATGATGACCCATTGCTTAAAGACTTCAGTTAATATTGAAGCTCAGCAGCATCAGGTGTTTAAGTTATTTAAATCTTATTTGACAAAGGTGTGATACATGAAATGATGACAGAATGCTGAGACTTTTGTTATACCAGTTTTGGTCAATGTTTGGCCCCTGTATGATGCCCAAAGACGTAATTGTTCTTCTAATTCATCAGACCCCCTAAGTTCTTCTTCACCGAAACAATTGATACGCTCCAAAAAATTGGTCCATTCATCTGAAAGATACGATAATAATGTTGATAAGAAGAGTAATATGATATATTTCGTAGAATCCAAAGCACAAACCTGGGAAAATTTTCTGCAAGTAAAAGAGAATGGAAACACCATCTTCATTTGGCTCTTCTAGCTCAGGCAATGAGAAAAGAACCTCCTCCGTGTAATATGGAGTCAAAACACTATACGTTGGAATATCAAAAGTAATATTAATTAAAAGAAAATTAAATAAATAATGAAAGATGTAGAGCTTCAGATCAGGCAATCAGCATATGATCAATGCATGAGTTAACTAATAATGATTAGGCTGTATTATTGACATCAAAGTCTAACCAAATTCATAAAAACACTGATATGACTCATGAGCACTGTAGAGATACGAGAGCAGCTAAAGTCTGGCAGCGTTAGTAGGGTCGCAGTAGGCAGAGAGATCAAAAAAATAAAAGGTTTAGTAAAGCATTAAAGGTTTCCAATAAAATCTGTAATCTCCTAAATCCAAATGTGACATAATTATTTATACTTTGAGACAATCAAACACAATGCAAGCACTCATCAAGTGAGGCAGGACGCTCTGAGGTTTCCCCAACATTGCACTGTGAGATTAAGGTCGAACCAGTCTTTGGTAAAAAGGTTCAATCCATTGTGTAAATGCAATAAAAATATTACTCTTCACCTGCCATAGCTGATGTATTCATATAGATTTATTGATTAAAATAGATTGATTTTGGAGATTTAACCATAGCCATTCAGTTCATATTGAAGCCACTAATTGCACCTACGTTCTAAACTCCATGATGCACTTACAGAGCAAATCTTACATGCATAGTCAACCACAAATTGAATAAAGGACGAGGATGCACCTTACAGATAATTCCAGGATAACACAAATGTTCCACATATGCACAATCTTCTAACCAAAATTGGCGCATAGAGAAATGAATGTGAAGGCAGAATCATGAAAACTTACGAGAAAGAAAGCATATTGCGGACTTTAGGAGCTGAAGGCATGTCCATAAACAAGGAATTAGAGAAGAAGGACATGCGCCTTCTGGCTTCCAAATTTGATGGCACGTCCATTGCAGATTCCTTTACGGTCAGCAATAAGTACAACCTCTTGATCTGTGTGAAGGGAAAATGAAAATGTCAAACAAGTATAAATAGTAGAAAGTTATACCAGTAGTAGATACAATTCAACTTTATTGACCTTCTCTTTCCAAGCTTCAGATTCAGATGCTGGAAATTTAATGGCACCGGCTGATGCAAATAACTGATATTGTTGATCAAGCGGGACCATTCCTTCATGTCCCGATCCACCATGAATTGAATCTAATAAGCTACTCAAAGCAAATAAAATGAATTAAGAACAACCCAACTTAGCCACAGAAATCTTAAATTGGATGGTGAAGAAAAATTACTTGGATACATGATCTTCCATCATTATATCTCGGGTCACCACTTCCAGCATGTCTTGGAAAAGGATGACAACTTGATCCCTGTCTTCTGGCTTATTGTCTAGCTGCAAATGGCCAATTCATGCAACATGTTTATGCATCACCAAATCAATACAAACAGGAAATCGTAATACAGAAAATGGGGAACCCTTACCAAGTATTTTACAAGCCTAACAAAAAGATCATACAGACTTGGAAGAGCATTCAGCTTGTATTCAGTTAACAGATCATCCTCCTCTATATGCTTGTCAACCTCAGAAAATATGAAGTCAATGACCCTGAAAAAATGATAGGATCATCAGGTGAAGCAAAGGTGGAGAAGTTCAAAGCACATATCTACAAAGGCTTACTCTTTCTCACGATTTCCGCGAACTAGAATTTTAACAATGTTCCGAAATGATGCATAGCACTCACAGACAGCAGAATACATGTAATCATCAGACTTGATCCGCTTTTTCAGTTCAGTATCCTTGCCATTGCTATCTTTAGCCATATCCACTGCTATTGGGATCTATTTGATCCAACAAAACAAGTTACACAGGGAGAAAAAATGCTTTTCAAATATATCAACTGATGACTTATTTTAGTCAGTGTTGAATAAGAAAACAAAAAAAACATCTAATTTTTACAGTAAACTTCCCAACTGAAAATTGTACACTTAATCGAATAAACATCATATATTTACAGCCAAACAATATCAGACCCAAAGGTAATCTTGGAAAAATGTAGGAAATTTCCACACCTTAAAAACAATAAAAGTAATAGAATCAAAATGAAACGAAGATTGAATTATACACCATCCATTTTTTTAACTTGATCAATGTGTGATTTCTTTGTTGTGTTTCCTCACATGCCTATAACACCTAATGTGCAGTGGCTTGTAATTTTGATGGTAAACAAGGAAAACAAACCAGGACAGCTCTAGAAATGATAACAGGTAGAGTTTGAAACATGAAAAAATCTAAGATCCAAAGATCCTAATCATGCTCATATAGCTCAAAAGGAGAATCTTCCACAAGATTTCATTAATTATCCATTTATGAGACAGAATAGTAAGTCTGCATTTGTAAATGTACATAAAATTAAAACCAGGGTCTATACATGTATTTCTTATTGAGAAGGAAACAGAATTTTAATCCCCAGTTTTCCATATGATCTGAGTACGAAATAACTCTACGAAAACAATGGCAGCGAGCCCAATAACTGACCATAAGCTTTACCCTCCCCCCAAATGTCCTCCATGGACTCATGACTATCTTTGAAAATCATATTATTCCCTATCCATTTACATGTATTAATGCAAATCTTATGTAGCATATAGGTAAACGTGAAAACAAAGAGGATGTGAAGGTTGTTTTCATGTTCGTGGATACATACATGAAAAATGGTCTGCCCACATATAACTCGGCCAGCAATTTTACATATAAAAGCCACACAATAAACTACACAATTTTTTGTTTTTTTAATTTTCTTGCAAAGCTTGTACTAAGTGTATTTTCATTTGAGGTTTGCTTGAAAATTCTAAGAGAAAAGAGCCATTTGTTGTAATTCATGCAATTAAATGCCTAATGTTTTCCAAGACTAACCAAGCAAATCACAAACTAGATATTCAAGTTAAATATAAACATTATACCTTGCACCGCAAGCCTGAACAGAGGCTAAAATTGAATCAAACTGAAATACAAAAATGTGCATTTAGATGAATTTCATATTGTAGCTGTGCTCTGTGTAAAGGGATTTGATAATGAATCAAAACACTACTTTCAAATACCTGATTGTTTGTTTTATCTTAATAGTTAATTGATATTTAATTTTATTAATGCTCAAAATTCAACAATGCTCAAAAGCAAGGTAATCTAGAACGGGTGCCAAAAATTGTAAAATTTGTCCACAGAAATATTGTTGGCAAGGGTGCTCTTCCCTACTCTTATTGCTTACTGATTGATTTTGAGAACCAGAGAGAAAAATTAGGGTATATGATCAAATTATAATAATTAAATACACATTAAGGTTAGTTTAATTTACTAAAAACCCTAAATTGTTTGAATTTTCAACTACCCTTTGAGTACTACAGATATGCCCTTGAGATTTGTATGTCTTATAAACGCTCTCCTCAATAAATACAAATTTTAAAGTAAAAACAAATGCAGTGCATAAACATCATTAGATTCTTTTATAAATGGATCAATCTTCAAGTGTACTTTCAGTAAGTTGCCCAAAAATATCTCCCTTTAACCTTGGTATTTTATGGT
Source organism: Scutellaria baicalensis (assembly GCA_005771605.1). NCBI lineage: Eukaryota > Viridiplantae > Streptophyta > Magnoliopsida > Lamiales > Lamiaceae > Scutellaria > Scutellaria baicalensis. The sequence goes on along the minus strand of CM016723.1, from coordinate 32,201,162 downwards.
TTAGCATTTGCAGAAGACGGTCTGAAGGTAGAGATGAGAAAGAGCAGGATAGGGATCCAAAAAGATTTAGAAGGACGATCAGAATTCCAACGTATAAGGTAAATATCAACTCTAACAAAAGAAACAAAGGGTTAACAGAAACCTTGCTAGCAAGCAAAAATGGAGGCCACTGCATCAGCTCCAACTCACGATCAGCCCAATATGGAACAAGCAACAGATCCATTTCCCTAGCAACATAAGCATGTTAAGCAATTATCTACAAAAATGTCTCTCTCTCTTTTTTTTTTTTTTTTTTTTTGTACAACAATACTGAGAAACAAAGAGTAAAACAATATGGCTATTTCTTTTAGCATTCACACTGAAGATACCTATTACTTATAAGATCCTCCTCTCTGAAACTTGTTATTATTTTGTTCCACAACTGAGCAAACCTTGCAGCCTCCTTTTCCTTACTGGAAGGAATCTGAAAGAATGGTATTTAGACAAATAAAAGTCAATTCATGTCATATTTCTTGCACGCACAGTCAATATATTAGTAAAATGAAATGAAAGGAACTAGAAAATACATTACCACTTCAAACTTGCGGGAAAAGGTGGCCTTCAGTCCTTTCTTTTTTGTTGGCTCAGTTTTCTCCTTCGGAATTAAACAGGCATTGAAAGCACCAGGTAATGACTGAAATCGGGATCTCAGCATTCCCAGTGTTCGAATCTGAAACAACAAAATTATAAATAAAAAGAAAGAAACGACAAAGGTCAAGCACACTGAGGAAAACAAACAATCCTCTGCATGTAACGATCAAGCCATGTTAAACATTCATCATGAAAAATAAACCAATGGTTAAATATTCATTTCCATGAAAACCAATAACCACTAAAAGTTCAAAATCCTAGTGGTTGTGCAGTTTTCCCACAAAACAACATATTGTTCAACTTCAAACCATATATTTGTTGAGAGAATACATATATATGTATATGTGTGTCTATATATACATAGATATATTTATTTTTTCCCCTCAAGCAAATTGCCCATTTTGTTCAGAAACTGAAAGCTTCCTACAGGTTATAATGCTGTTACTTTTGTAGCTGATCATATTCAGACCAAATAACAAAGCTAATGCCATAAGATTCTACATACACCAACTTAGCACTGCTCTAGGTTAATCATAGTTTATATAAATACTAAAATCACCAAAAGAAAGTTCCCCTAACCTCTCCAAGGCGACGGAATGCACCATATATACCTCCAAACAGTGTAGAGAATATGGCATACCATATCTGAGTGTCCATGAAATAAACCTGGAAAGGAAGTCTGTAAGTTAGCATCTCCTTAAATATAAAAAAAAGCAGTAACACTATACAACTTGGAGGTACATTATTGAATGGTAGAACGCAGTACTAAAAATAATGCAGGATTCATACAAGAATAACTGGTGCCCAGAGTGCAATTACGACACCTATGTTGTTCTTTGCTGCAAAACATGACATGGATTCAATAATTAGTAAGAACATCAGAGCCAACACTTCAGAGTTAAGCTGTTTTCTCTATTTATTCTTATATGTGTTATTGAGATAACCCAATTCCAGATCAGAGTCCTGATGATTTACCTTGGGGGAAAAACTCATGCCATTGGTAAGTTAATATATGAACTTTCATGATAGCTTTCGTTGGAGTCACTAGAGGCCTTATCTGGAATGGGAAGATTTAGTCAGCAAAACAAGTACAGTGGCATCACATCACAGATTACAAGAAAACAATTAACCGAACCTACAAAGTTTATTCTAACAAATAGAGATTTTCCTACCTCGAATTCTTTATAGATGAAAAACTCACAGGTCACTTATGAGATATGTTTGAAGTTATAAATGCACACTAAAACCCTATAAGTTAATATCCTAGCATTATATGTAATATTGCCATATTGGTACATAGAAATAGCAAAAACTAAAGTAATGGGTAAGGTACCTCAACATAGAAACTGAAAGCTAACTTCGTTATGATAAGGAGCACCCAGAACAGTGTGTACCTGAGAATAATTACAATAATGATTAAGTACCACATAAGGTGATTTTGTACAACTAAATTAATTCTTTCTTTGACACCTTACTTGAAGAGAGAAAAGGTGCTTTCATGCATTCCCCTTCCAACATAAAGCCGAGGCTGTAAGGTATACAAATTGAAACAGAGAATTACAATCTGAACTTTAATTGACCAAAAGAACAGGTAACACAAATATATTGCATACCTGTGACCACCACATAGTTAGCATCACAATCTTGTAATTGGAGCTTTCAAGGAATCGACGAATGAAGGGAAATAGAAAGAGCACTACAGCAAGCATATTTGGTGACAAGTAGATAACAACAGCCAAGATAAATAATGACGAAGAACTTGAGCCATTCCCGAACCAACCCTTGATGGTATGAGCAAAGCCAGGAGGATTTTCCCATGTGTAAGCATAAGTAACGGGGAGAATAACCACCCATGCAGCAGCAGACACAAACTTTAGAACGTAGCGTAGCTTGACATGGAAGGACATGCTCCTTCTTGCTTTCCAACTCAGAATTACATCAAGGATGGCTGCAGTTTACATTCATATGCATATTACAAGTACAAGCACAATATTTAAGAACAAATAACTTGAAAATAAATATCATAACCACAGATGCATGAAACATTTAAGATCCTGTTCAAATCAATATTTTTCCTTAAAAGCAGTTTACAGACCTGATAGTGAACTTTATGATGGAAATGTTAAGGGCATGAACAAGCCAAACTAATGTAAAAGGAAGAAAAACAATTTGGAAACCCAATACATCTCACCCATTGAACAGTTTGATGAAAACTCAACACAATTATTTTAGTCAGCATCTTTTAGCCATCAACGGCAGAGAAAAATACCTTGCCCAAGTTTCAATATTGCAGCAGATATAAATACGCTTAGTGCTTTCTTGAAAACATCGGCATCAAAAACTGAACTTGGCTGACCTCCATTCCAAGCAATGATGATCATAGCCTTCCATAATTGACACATTCATGTGTCAACATCAAAGATGATAACAATGTAAGGAAATGATAGCACGAGAAGGTGAGAAGTTCAGAAGAAGCACACCTGCAAGCATAATATGAAGAAACCCCACATTCTATCGAAGCTTCTATAGATATGCCAAAAAGACCGAATCTCAACAAAATCAACTTTCCCCATCCATCGATCTCTTGTGGGCCTACCTTCCTAGTTCACGGAGATTTTCATTCGATTATGTTACAATGACAAACTATACAGAAGAATCTCAGAAGATACTGGAAGCATGCAACAAAGATATGCACAATATATACATTTATATATATATATATATATATCAAAATTGATGTATTAATCAAGTAATAATGACACAGATCAGAAGATGGCCTCTCAGCAAATGAATCAGGAGGATGGTAGAAAAGAATATTGTACAATTTTTGTGCTAAATATAGGGATTTAACTAAAACATGGCTAACAACTGTGGACATTATAGTGGTCCAAGTATCTAACAGAGCTTAGAACCTAAGCCCTAAGTCGCATAGTCTACGCAAGGACAGGTCAGGTTGTCAAAGCAAAATGTGCACAAGAAAATCAAAATACGATTGGAACAGTAACAGTATTTTATACCGAGTATCCATTCATCTAGTATGAGTTACCAATCAGCTGCATAAAAAATAGCATGACAGCATGAACATGAACATGCATCAAAACAGAAAAAAAAATTGAAAAAAGATACAGAATTTTATTACTATAGAAAAAAGAGGGATGAGAAGTTCCTCTCATGAAATACAAGAAGCAGAGATACCAGATGGCAAAAATACACCAGAACGTTCCAACCAAACCCAATCCCTCATAAAATCTGAGAAAAGGAAACCTCTAAAAGAACTATGACGCGATGCCCAAAGATTGACTCTAAACCTCACTCTTCACCAAATATCCTCGAGGGATTAGTGCGAATTCTCGAAAATCCTGTCGTTCCTCTCTAACTAAATAGACCAGCACACAACAGGCACTATGATTCTCCACAGGAATTCATGAAATCATGAATCCTAGGTTTGATAACTATTGATTTTTTCTAATTGTATTAGTACATCTAGGATTACTTGAAGTTAATCGAGGACAGAGCTGCTAAGTGATGATAGGCTGAGTTCAGTAATTCAGCAATAACCGTCTCCATCTAATGAACCGTGTCAAATAAAAATGTAAATCCACCCTATTTTGGTACTCAATAAATAGATTACTCACTCTTATGTTACTTGTTGCAATAGGGTACTTGTGTTCACTGTTTGAAACAAGTTTCAGCGTTGCTTCTAGGGATTTCAGTCATAAGGATTTGAAAAGATTTTTGGTGTCTGAAATTCTAGAGATTGGATTACAATGTTGTAGTTTTCTAGACACTGTAGTTTTGTCTTCGTGGGGATCTTTAATGGTTTTTGCTTCATTATTTTAATTGGTAACTTGTGTTTTGAATAACTTATTTACAGACGCTAATTAAAATTATTTTAGAGCCAGGGGACATTTCAACAGTGTGACACAGAGTACTAGGAGACATCTCAGCTAGTTGTGAACAACTGAACGTTTGACTTATGATCAGGTCACAAGAAGAATAGGAGTAAAATTAAAACTAGAGATGAACTTCTCTGTCCGAGAAAAAAAGTCTTGTCTAACATGGCTTCAGATATCATACTACTAAAAAAAAGATCCATCAGTCCTTATTTTCACATATAGAAATCCTAAGAAGAAAAATAAAGTAGAACAGACAGATGAATCCATAAAATCGTTTTTTAAAGTAAGACTGGCAACATAATGCTTACCCCACTCTTTTCATCCCGAAGTTGATCAACAGGCTTACAAAAAAAATCAGCATCAGCACGCATGGGCCATCCTAAACGGAAACAATCCACAGACCTACAAATTTATAACAAATAAGTAAAACATTTGAAAGATAAGTGTACATCATACAAGAAGCAACAATTTCAGAAAAGATGACCTAAAACACCAACGAACACATCCACAAAAACACAAACTAGACAAGACCCCAACTATTGCAAACCCTTAAAATATCAGAATACAAAAACCCTTAAAGGAACAATGGCTAGACACCAAAAAATTCCTCAAATTAATGAATAACATATTACCAAAAGTACTCATTCAGATCATCATAATTTCTCCATTGCGAATGTTTAGATTTTGCTATTTTGCTTCTTGCAGCTTCCTGGAAACCAAAAAGGTGAATTGGAGTTTTATAAAAATGTGAAAAGAAAATCATTATTTTTATTGAAAAAAATATATATAGCATGCAAATAATCCAATTCGAGCAATACCCGAGCAATCACTTCATAAATTGGAGTGACAACTTTTTTAAGGAAAGCCTCTTCCTCTCCTCCATAGGCTGGTTTGACATTTTCACCAGTCATTGGACTAACATTTCCAGCAAGCATACCATACAGTTCAAAGGCCATCTGCAAAGATAAAATCACAAAATGATGGTCTCTAATTAGAAATTATTTATCTTCCTATAGTAAGATCAGTCTACAAATTAAGAATTAAATAAACTACTCCAGATATCAGAGTATTAGTAACAAATTTGCAAGACAACAGTACTCTTAGTTTCTTACCATTCAAATTGAAGGAAATCAACATATAATTACAATTGTAATGTATGTAGTCAACCAAACAAAAAAACATTTATAAGGCAACATGCACTTTAAGCCCACAAACTTTAAATTTGATATGCTGAGCACTCACACTATTATTTCATTCAGTTGACCTCTCGAACCTTTATTTTTGTTCACATTAAAAAAACTATATAATGATCCCTTCAACTTTTATTTTACTCATCAATTTGAACATAAAAGTTCATGGGTCCAATAGAATAGAACAAAGTTAGAAGACTTAATGGAACAAACCGTAAAAATTGAGGGGTGCAAAAGGCACTATTCATTTCTACTATGCAAATGCAACCAAAATATAACCAAACAACTTTAGAGTAGCTTTAAAATAATAAATAAATAAACAAAGGTAGGATACAAACATAAAAATTTGCAATAGAATCAAATTATTACGTGCTAGGAATGTAATAGCTTTGAAATTAAGAAGTATACCAGAAGAAAACACCAAAGTTATCATACTTTTTAAAATTTCTACCAGATTTAGAATTTAATATAACATTCAAAAACCTACTGGACTCTCCTGAAGATATGATGATGATGATAAATAAAGATCCTATAAGACAATCAGGATGCAGGATTTTTACATTCAGTTTTCTACATCAACACATTGTCTTGTTTAATCTTTCAAGATTGTAGATTCATTTCCCAATATATCAATTATTTATGACTGTTTAAATGACTGCACACACTATTATATCTCACATACTACAATAAAAAATTATTGACATGTTATCTTAAGTTGAAAATGTTCTCTAAAAAACAATAAAACAATATTGGCAAAATATCCAAGGTGAAAAAAACTTCCTAAGAAGAAAGATATCACCTCACCTTTTTTTCAACAAAACAACCAAACAAAGCATTATACTTTCTTCTAACATCCATCCTACTTTCTTTTTGCCCACCAAAATGTTTACTGTGGGAGTATAACTGGATTACAGAGGTCAAACTATTTGGCTTGGCTTAGTAGTCAACCTACTGGCATGTCATAATGTCGGTTTACCGACATGGAATGTTCAATTAATTAATATCTTGGAGAGTACATAATAAAGTCACATCATGTTGATGCTTGTAGAACAAAACTAATAAATTATATTACAAAGCACATAAAGGTTGTAAATGAAAAATGTTATTACAAAAATCATTCTATTGAAACATTACAATATTAGGAATGTACCATGAAAGCCAAATTTACCATGTTAAACTGACACACGATAACAGAAATCCATGGTGAATCTTACAAAGCAATCAAAGGTATCAATTTAGTGTTCTTCAATTATTATATTGTTATCTCTGTTTATTCATCTTAAGCTGACAAAAAATAAGCAGAAACTATAAGTACTTCATATATGCAATATTTGAAGCTATAGAACTTATAGAAACAATCCAGATTCTGACCTAGTTGATTTCCTAATATACAGCTTTGACTAATGTTCTATTTATACGAAATAGTCACTGTAAGTAAACTCCTAATCTTTGGAATATTTATCCCTGAATATTTCCTTTTCAGCGTATTTCCTTCTCAACACAAGCATTTTCCATCTCTGTCCCCAACTTAGAAACAAGAGTGTACCCCAAAAGTGACGCAGGATACTACTATCATGTTGTCAAAAGCATAACACAAACTCAAATAAATTATTCAAATCAGCTTTAATCTAGTCCAGTATGTTTAAGGGAAATAAACATCTGAAAAGCATACATGATGATATATGTAGCAGAGGCACTCCGGCATAAATCTTAAATTGGCAGCTTCTCCCCATATTAGAAGATAGAGCCCCATATATAACAATTTACGCTGTTGCACTTCCTGTTGTATGGTGGGTAACCTGCATAAATATAGGTCACACTAATCAGCTAGCAAACTATGTAGAACAACAAATTGGTAGTTGAATTATTATCTTCACCCATAGAGTCATAGACAATGAATAATAGATCAAAACAAAGCTCTCCTCAAACCAAAGATTAGAAATATAGCTAAATAAGCTCTCATGTTATTATTGCTATGTTTTATAGATTGAGTAACTCAGCTGTGGTGCAAGGTCGTGGATGCAGGTTATAATTATTATATTTGAGCTGGATGACACAAAATTATTTTTATGCTAATTACTCTATAAGTGTGTCAAGATATTATATTTGAGTTCTGTCGATAATTGGTTTATGAATTTGGAGAGCTGAACATATCTTTCATGACTATTCTAATGCTTTCATTACTAAACGAAATTAAACCATTATTTCTTAATTAAGAGTCAGAACACATATATAGAGTTAATTTTCTTGATGATGGGCTTATGCGATGTCACCTCATATGTATGTTCTTATAGGTAGTAGCACCACATCCACATGTATTTACTCTCTTTTTCAAGAGATGGAAAGGTAAAACTATTGATTGGCAAACAACATCTCATAATGTTTGACCCCAAGGAAAGAGAAGTTGATATAACAAGACCTACCAAATTGAGTCTAGGATTACAGTATTCTGGTAAATGGTAGTTTAGAAATGTTTGTATGACAGTCTCCAAATAAGAATCAACATACCAGAGACTACTTTTGCGATCCAAATACTTGCACCACTTCTTGTAGTTCTTGAATAGCTTCTTCATCACTTCATCTAGAGCACGCTCATCCAACTAAAAAACATAAAAATCGATATTACAGTTATCTTCAATAATGAGAGATAAAGTTAATTGCAACCTCCCCCTACCTCCAAACAAAGAAAATAATAACAAAAAACAGATTAGTTAGATATGTTTTTCATTTTAAGTGAAATAAATTTTGCTAGAACCACCACTGATGTTCATCAACCATAGACGACACTTAATCATTACAGTTCCAAACATATCAGCAGAGAATCCCAACAAGATCTAGTTTATGTCTGCCCTATAGTAGCTATGCTTAGAGTAGTGAAATTTTCATGTTAAAGGTGTCTCCTTTTACTCATTGATTAAAACATGGAATTGAGGCATGAACATGCATTTAGTGAGTTGAGAAAGTTACATCACATATTTGGACAAGCAAGTTTGCAATGGGATAGCCTCCATGATTGCTGACATCAACCAATGGTCTATAAGATCTAGCATTAATCCTACCCAGTTATTCTGGGTATAACCCTCTTTGCCCGATGGGAAGGTGTCCAATAACATTGACAAGGGCAATAATCCTTGTGAATATAACACAAGTACAGAACAGAAACAGTTAACTTTCATTTATCAATCAGAACAAAATGCATTAGCAGAAAAAAGTAGAGTTATATGCATTACAGCAAATACTGTTATATGCATGAAGCAAGACCATCGCTTCCTATCAAAAATTTAAACCACTGCATAACTTCTGAGAGAGGAGACATGAGAAGCTTTTGCTCTTACAACATTTGAGTTCATACAAGAACCAAGTAAAAGTGATTCATGAAGCCTAATGTCAAGGGCATAAAGTTGCAGAAGATAAACCTTGGGTTGTTGATCTGGCTTTGGAAATTGTCGTATGTGAACATTTGCAAGAAGCAAAATCAAATGTTCCCTTTGATTTGCCACACTATCTTTCTGCGAATTAATCAACAGTCAACAGCAATGAGATTCAATAGAATAAGGTCAGTATCTTCAAAATGCTAAAATCGATACTTGACATTTGAATCTTTGATGCATGGAATAAGCAGAATTATCATTTCAAGAGAAAGATTAGATGCATGTGGGAGTTTGGAATTTCACCTGAAAACCAAACATAGCTTGAAGCCAATCAAGAATATCTTCATCTTTTTTCTTCTTGTAATCCTTTGGCCAAGGAAGACCTCTAGTATTCCGAAGTGCATGTACAGCAGCTTGGATCTGCAGATTATTACGCCACGCAATAATATATATGAGAATCCATTAAAAGCACATAAAAAGGAACAGGAAACCCATAAATTTTAGAGACAAGTTAAATTAAAAACCTCTGGATACTTCATGATTGCCTGATTTGCACTATCAGGATCCAGAGGTAGAATATTATAAGGGACATAGATTTCTGTCTTCTCCGCAACTTTGTCATGAGTTTCCAATATCTGCATATATAGATGACTAGAAGTCAATTGAATATTCAGATTCAACAAGAAAGAGAGCAAGGCGATATATGTATAGTTGTACTCATGGCTGTTCATGAAAGCACGTATATGGTACAAAATTTTGAGTAAATAAATGCAAAAAATGATTAAACAAAATCCATTTACCTCACGATCAACTTCCACAGATTGTGTTTGATTAACTGCTTTCAAAACTTCAAAGAGAACATTAGCCGTTTGGTATGCTTTTGTGAGTTGTGCACTGAACATTTTGAGAAATGCCATAAAAAAAAATGTTACCCTCTAGAGAAACAAAAAATTTGTTACAATATTGCACGAAAAATGAATGAAAATTGCTGAAAAAAGCTCTGCATTTTGCGTGCATCACTTTTTTGATAAAATCTCACCGATCAGCTTTGTCAGCAGCATTTTGCAAAGCTTGAATATACTTTTTGTAATAATGCTGATAAAAGCTCTGCATTTCTCGTGCATCACTTTTTTTCACTCTTCCCATCAAGGTGGGATCATTTTCCTGAGAAGAACCATTCAACAATAAAATGATAAATGAGTAAGAAAATAAATATAATTTAAGCAACAAAAATCAGAAAAATAAGGGAGATATTTTTCTGATTTTTGTTGTTGTGGGTTAAAATCTTATAGAGAAGGTGAATCTCCATCAGACTTTGGAAACACTGTACTCAGGTGTAACTACTGCTGCACCAATTAATTACAAAAATTAGAAAAATGAGCAAGCAAAGTAGCTAGAGTTTGAGTATCTGAGGAGAATTTTACTTCAGTAAGTGGCACACTACGCGAAAATGTTAAGATGTGCATAACTTCATTCAAGCATAAGAAAATCAGTTACAAAGTAGCCTAACCAAACAATTTAGATGTTTTTTGCTAATAGGCCGAACTAACCAGAAGTTCTCATTAATGTGTTTTTCATAGCATAAAATTTTGTTACTATTACAGGTTTGAAAGCATACACGATAAGGTTAACCATGTTGACTATTATAGAAGCACCAAGAAATTCATTTGTTCTCATACTTACCCTTTCAAGACGTTGCAAAAGTGCTGTTTTAAACTGACGGACACCACGTCCACTTGAAGTGGGATCCAATCTATGAGCTTTCTCAAAAGCATAAAACCTGCCTGCATGATTACAGAACCTTGAGCTAAAAACTTCATAAAATCTCAAACTTGGATTGGCTAAGTTTACAGAACCTTGAGCTAAAATACAATAAGTTAAAAATTAGATATGCATGCATTTGACAGACCTACAAACAATTCTTACATTAGATTCTTTGAACAATTTATTATTAAGAAGCACCACAGATAGTAAACAGAGAAAACATAGTAGCTTCCAAAGATTTCACTCAAACAGAGAAAACAATATATATATATATGTGTGTGTGTGTGTGTGTGTGCAAATATAACTGTATGCTCTTCATATTTGAAGAAGGGTAAAACTAGGAAAATGAGAATTCTACAAATGTTGAATATTAGCAAATGCTGATATTGGCAAGTCATCTTCTTATCCACAAACACAAATTAATGCATTTGTGTTTAAACCAGGATTCTGCTGTAGAGGAAACATGATTACTAACAGAAATCAGACTTCAACAGAATCCACTGAATAAAACACCAAGTTTTCCTGTTTCCAGTAAATGTAAGGACCTAGAGACAGACTTTACTACAAAAGTACCAGTTAGTATCAAATTACCAGCTTAAACACAAACAAATGCATAATCTCCGGACAGTGCTTTTTTATTCAAGTGACAAAAAGACATGCTTGAAATCAGGTCAAATACACTTCTATTCAGCTATCAACAAACTCTTTCTCTAACACCTAATATTGACCTTGATAATGATATTGAGCAATTATAATGAAATCTCTTAAAAAGTACACTGATAATATATGCAGAAACCACGTACCCATCCACACATACATGTATGAAATACATAATCAGTCAAGGCTTACATAGGTATGCAACACGCGGGTTGCTGGGCTCAACTTCATTGGCAACACGTAGAATAGGGGCAATTTCCACAAGAGATGAAGGAACCACTTCACTGTCAAAAATAGACTCTCCAAGATTTCCCACCGTCTGGGTGCGAGAGATCCTCCGTTGCAGCTGTGGATTCTGCTGTGATGGTCCTCCTCGTGAAGCCATATTTACTATGAATAGCGCTTCCTAAGCCAAGTATGACACCAAAGAGATACCTCTGGAGAGAAGGAAGAAATAGAAAAAAATACTTATTACAGCTTCATCCAAGTCCCTGAAAATTCTAGCTGTGACAGAAGAAGATAATGCACAATATCTATGGTAAGAAGTTGCGTTCATTAGCCTCTCTGAAACAGTCGAAGCACAAATAAATGGTATGAAACAGCAGGTACTCAATACACCAATGATGTGCTAGTTTACATACACCAATGATGTGCTAGTTTACTGAATAAATCGCAACACTGGCGTGCACTCTCACATTCAGCGAAATGCGAAATCGTGAGACTTATATCTCAGAGAAAAACAAAAAACTAGAAAAAAAAAATGGATAAAGAAACTCAAGTATTTCAAAAAGCATGTTAAAGTTTTAGGAAAAATCACCAGCAAAGAGGAAAGGATCCAACTTCAATCCATGACCCTCCCTCCTCAGAAAAAGCAGATCAACAATGCACCAGCAATGGCAGTGGTCGAAGCCCTCAGGAACCGAAAATCGATACACAAACAGTCACGAAAAGAAAACAATCGAAGTTTAAATACTTCGCTCTCCCTGCATTACCCGCTTGCTCTGCTATGAATCCAGAGTTAGAGAGCTCGGCAGAGCCACCAAGTATGCAGTGCTAACAGCAATGCAGCAACCCTAGGAGAGAGAGAGAGAGAGACAGAGAGAGGAGGGTTGTGGGAGAGCTGTGGCTTTCAGCAGCAACAAAGTAAGAGAGAGAAAGAGGGGTGAAGATGGGGGAGGCAACGGAAAGTTAATTGAAAGTTTGGAGTATTATGGAGGGGTGGTGGGTGGGGCTCTGTGCCATGGATATTCGTGCTCATTCTGCCCCTCCTTTTTCCCTTTATTTCCACTTTGTCACTGTGGCCCACTCATTAAAGGATGAATTTGATGTAACCTTCTTTCTTTTTCAATGCTACATACATTTTACCATTTCTTCTCACAAATCTACCTTTTTTTGACCCTATTTCAAATTTTGTCTAATCCACACACTCGCAAAACTAGTCTAAACTTTTTCTTTGAGAAAACAAAATTACACTGAATTTACTTTTATACCCTTAGTATACCTCAATTAAACATTACACTGCTCCATCTATTTCACATGATATATTTACTTTTGTTTCACAAAAATTGAGAAATTTTTGAGATTATGATTGAGCTCTTGCCTTTCATTAATTTTAACATTTAATGAAACATTTTATTCAAAAAAAGTGTATTGGGAGTCGAAGTGTCGGGATTTAATATTGTTATTCTCAAGTGATACAGAGCTTTAGAGGGGTGAATGAACTTCTATCGTTTTCGAAAATTGTAACTCTATCTTCTTAAATTTGTTGTAAACTATCGATGCTTGCAGCAAATTGACAGTTTGGTATTCTACTTGTAGCAACTTGTGATGCAGCAGCCTAACACTCTTAGAGATTTAATGCATGGCAAAAATATGTAAGATAGAGTTTCAACAAATAGTGTAACATTTAACTATAGAGTCAGAAGGTTTCAGTAAGATAGGCATATAGACATAAAAGTCATGAAGATATCCATGCAGCAAGATATGTATATGGAAAGTTGTAAATGCATAAAGATAAAATCATAAAACACACAAGGTTTTTATAGAGATTCGAATGTGGTGTAATCCTTCTACGTCCTCTCTTCTCCTTCTCGAGGAGGAATTCCACTGGGCTATTTTGTTTTACAGGATTTCTTCCTTACAAACTTCGCCCGAGGAAACACGGTCTACTATGACTCTTACTCCCACACAGGTTTCAGCAGTCAGACAGAAAAAACTTACACAGGATATTATGTTTTTCAGGATTAAACACACAGCAAATAAAAAAATTTCTCAACTGTGGACACCTTAAAAATGGTTAAAGAAATAAAAGGTTTTCTCCAACTATGGTGAAGTTAGGTTTGTAGAAGATTTGCTCGTTGTTGATGACCTGCTTCATGGTTGAGTGAACTAAAAATATTTTGAACTTTGTAAGCTCTGGAATTACTATAAGCTCGAGAGAGTTTGTTTGTAAATGTAGATACTCAGTAAGTTCTTCAGTCTTTGTTCTTCCTCAGTCTTTGTTCTTCCTCTATTTATAGATATAGGAATGTGTTAGTTGGAGGCAACACATTCCATGATGTCATTTTCCTTATCTTCTCTTTGTCGCACCAATTTGATGTTCAAATCGTCCTTGCTTTGATCTCCTTGGCCGACTCCTTGATCTATGTGATTTTTTTGGGTACAACCATTAAATGTGCACCTACAGTGGCATGCCAGAGCTCTGTCCTCATACTGTAGTTTTATTAAATGCGATTGTCCTATGTCGTAGCTTTTGTAGTCGTACCAGGCATAGGTGGTGGCTTCTCATTAGTCCACCATACCTTAGATTCTGTCGCCTTGCTTAAGGCCTGAGTTAACTGCAGTGACAACTGAAGTTGATGTCTCATATTCATCGACATGCAGTAGCATTTATGACGAGATGATCCTTTGTTGATCTTCTGCATGTTAACTTTAGTTCATGCAACTTATTAGTCTTGCTGCATTAAGCCAGCTGATGCGTCCAAATTCCTCGTAGTTTCGAACTTACAGCATGCAACGTACTTCTTCCAGAAATTCATCTAAGTATAGCGTGCTGTTAGCAGACTTCTTCCGATTTGTTTCTTATAGCGTGCGACAATCTTTGTAGTAAAAGATTCACAATAAGCTAATTACACTACTTATTACACAAAAAATGGGGTACTCTAAAAACCTGAGGAATACAGCAGTTTTGTCTCATCAAAATCAAATTAACTTCTTCTTACAAATATACATTTATTTCAGTGCATAAATAAGATTACAAATTAAAAACTATACTAATATAGTTAACTGTACAAGCTTATCTTTCTAGGTCAAAGGAAGTAGTCTTCTTAAAAAGTTAAGTAAAGTGACTACTAAATAAAAAAATAGAGTGTGAATATTCACACCTCATTACTAAATATAGTATAATTCAAAATTATTAGACCTAACTCCAAAATAGCCCCAAAATCAGGACGTAAATCTTTCATCTATACTATAATAAAAATAAAGAAGTTAGAGATATTTATAGATTTACCCATTTCTCTCTAAATCTTCACATCAACAATTTCTTTTTGTATTTTGCATTTTTTATTACTTAATCCATTCGATTGAATAATATAACTATTATATTACTTTATTCATAATTTATTGATCATAATAATCTCGTTAATAAATATTAGTTTGTTTAGGGATATTTGACATCATATTTGATATAAATTAATAAACCTATACTATAATCAATATCAATACTATAATAAAAACAAAGAAGATGGAGAATATACAAGGTGGAGAAATGGGGGGAAGAGTACTGGAAGCAGCACGGTGAGAAATGAGGAGGAGTTTGGAAATCCCTCTTCACGTATCTTTAATTTAAGGGAAAAAATCAATTTTAATCCATTTAAAAAGTTACTGTCCATTCATCCACCATGAAAGCGGTTTTCAATTTTAGTCCAATTAAGCCAAAAATCATTACTATTTGGTTCATTTTTGGCTTAATTTGACTAAAATTGAAAACTGAAAAATTGAAAATAGCTTCCATGGTGGACGACATAGTGACAAAAATGGACCAAATAATGACGATTTTTGGCTTAATTGGACTAAAATTGAAAACCGCTTCCATGGTGGACAAAAATTGGACAATGACTTTTTAAATGGACTAAAATTGAATTTAATCCTTTAATTTAATGTGGACTTTCTTATTAGTAGTTGGGCCAAATTCAAATTAATGGGTTGAATGTATTTTAAAAAGTTAATTCTCTTAGGCTTTTTTTAGTAAGACAATGTCATAACATTTTTTTTGAGAAAATAACAATTTTTTTTATTCATAAGCATTTCATATAAATAAATTATAACGTATAAATATAAAATTATAAAATTATTGACTCATTTCATATTATTTTAAATGGTATTAATTAAGTTTCATAATTTTAATCTGTGTCAAATATATAGTTTTTTTTACACAATTAAATTATTGATAACAATAACTATAAAAATTTATATCACATGGTAGATATAAAATTATTATGAAATAAAATATATTTTGAATAAAAAATTCAGAAAGGATCGTAAAATTGTCTAAATATCAACAAATAAAATTTAATATATTTTTAACAATCAAATCAAAAATAATTAATATAAAAACATTGAAAGAATCTAAAATAGAAAACTAAAACATTTGAAATTAAGTTAAGAATCCAAGAAAAATAAATGAGTACAAAAATCTAAAATTATTATAAAAGTAAACAAAACAAAAAAAGAACGATTTTTTATTAAATCTAATAAAATATCAAATGTAACAATAAATTTGAACAATTACTATTAATAAGATAGGATTGTTAAATAAAATTGACAGATGTACTTTCAATATTAATTTAAAATGTATCTTTTATGTTTGTAGTTTAATATTTCATACATTTTTTTAAACTCGTTTTCGTATTCCCACTATTATAATTGTAATTTATTTATTGTATTAGTATGATATATTTGAAGTGTATGTTCAAAACAATTTCCTTATTTTAATTGTGAAATTAAAATATAATTTTTATAATCTATGCAATTGTTATATTTTTATGTATAATTGAAAAGAATTCTAAAAATAATATGCAATTGTTATATTAGTTAATGAGTCCAAATTATTTTAGTTGTGTGTATAGATGAGGGTTAAAAAGTCAGGTTGAATTGGGTTGTTGATAAAGTTAAAAAAATTGGAATTAGGTTGAATTGTAGATTGTATATGTGGATGAGAGATAAATGAATATTTTATTAACAGATTGTGTTGTGATGAGCTGTTGTTAAAGACAGTCTAAAGACTTTATAATTTGGTCACTTGTTGCTATAAATTAATAACATGCTCGCTTGAAAAAAAAAAAAAAAACTCCTACTTTGCACCTGAAACACCATGTCATCAAACCCGCCACACAAGATTGAGTAAGAAGGCCGTGTTAGCCTGATCTAGCTCATTCGACAAGGTTGTTGGTCATCCATACGTTATAATAATTAAATAAATAATAAATTGTAGAGGTATTTATATCTTTTATTATATATATAAATTAATTAAGTGTGTATAGAGTAATATGTTGGTCTTATTTGGTATGGAAGATGGGAATTGAAACGAAATCGAAACATAATCACGGTCACTGGTTCAGAAAACCGATGATCCAATTTTGATTCCAAAGTGAATCCGTGAATTGTAGTTATTCAGTTTAATTTCGATTCGGGATATTTCTAATTGCGAAATCACGATTTATCTATTTTTTAATTATTTTATATTATATACATATAATATTGTGTGTTTATTTTATTTTAATCTTTAGTTTGAATAATAATTATTGTTATTTTGTATTATAAGGTGTATTCTTTTTAGGTTTATGGTTTGTATTTGATTGTATTTAAATAATTTTGATTTTTTGAAGTTGTGATGTTGTATTGTACTAACTTCTAAATGTATATTAAAAAATTCATTTATATCAAGTTATTAGCATTAAAAAAATTATTATTTAGTAAAATATGAGTTATTGCAATATATTTATAAGTAAATTTAATTTAAAATTTCAAAATTCAAAAAAAAAAAAAAAAAAAAAGGACGAAACCACCCAAGCATGTGGTTCAAATTACAAAGCGAAACTAATATTTGAATTCCCATGCTTCGATTATGATTTGGCCTTCCATGACTTTCCGAATCGCCCGCTTAAGAGCAGTCCCAGCACTGCGTTAGGGTTGAGTCCATCGCCAAACTTCCTCCTCCAGCATAGCGTCACACTCAATGCTATTATAGAGATTTGCACAGTGTGGTGCCACCGACACTGTGCAACGCTATTTTAATTTTTCTTACTTTTTATATTTGTTAAATTTTATGGAATTATTTATAATATTTGAGATAATATAATTGTATTTTGTCAACACAATTTGTGATAAAAAAATATTTTAGGTGATATCGTAATTTGAACAACACGAATGGTAATTTGAAAATTTTGAAATGATCATGAGTGGTCATTTCTCAATATATATAGTGAAAATTAGATAATCGAGAAATAATTACATAAAATTGCTAATAATAAATTTAAATACAAGAAAATAAAACATCATATTACTAAAAATAAATTACAATATATGAAAATAAAATATGAAAATAGTGAAATTAAAATACATAAAAATATTGAAAATAACAATTATTCTAGAATTTGTAGCTGATTATGATTTATGGATATGACATGTATATTTTGGGATGATAGGATCCAATAATGATATTAGTGTGTTAGAGACATCTCATATTTTCTCGAACCTTACTACAGATGTTGCTCCTCTAGCACATTATGTTATTCAAAGGAAAGATACAACATGAGATATTATTTAGCTGATAATATTTATCCCAAATGAGCAACTCCTGTGCAAACTATCAATTCATCAAGTGGTTCGATAAAACAATATTTTGCGAAAAAACAAGAAGCATGTAGAAAAGATGTAGAACGTGCATTTGGAGTTCTTCAAAGTAGATTTGCAATTGTGGCAAATCCAACACACATGTGGTTGAAAAGTGATTTGCAAGATATCATGATTGCATGGATAATAATGCATAATATGATAGTAAATGATGAATGAGATCTTAATGCTCTAATTGAAGAAAACTTGGAAGTGTTACCTCTAGACATCGAATTTGCTGAGAATGAACCTACTCGCTTTCAAGATTTTCTTGGTTGATTTAGACAAATCAAAGATGCAGATGCTCATTTTTCACTTCGAAATGCGTTAATTGATCATTTATGAGAATAATATTCTAATTTAGAAAATTAAGAATTATCACCATGTAACATCCATTTCCCTTTTAATAAAAATAAGTTTTTCTTTTTTGTTTTCACTTTACCTTAAATTTCATTATATTAATCATATAATTTTTTGATTTATACAATTTAAATATAAAGTAGTGCAGAATGATGGAGATGAAATATTGTTTCTGCACTACTTTAGCACATAATCTGCACTAAAATAGTGCTAAGTGCTGGAGTTGCTCTAAGCACTACTGGATCCACCCACACATATATATACTTATTTATTTATTTTTACTAAAAGTATAACAGTTTTTACATAATATAAAATATGATCTAATATAACGTTATTAAAAATTATTATTTATAACTAAAAGTAATTTAATTTCTTTCATATTTAAACAATTTTATATTAGATCCTACCTCAAAATCCTAAAAATCTTATTACAATCAGAAACTCTAAGGGTATGTTTGGAAGAGGGTTTTAGCGGGTTTGGGAAAACCTGACTTTGAAATCTTGAATTTTGTAGTAAAGGTGAATAGTGAAAATGTATGTTTTGCTTGAGAATTTAGTAGAGTAGAATTATATTATATATGTCAAATCAATCAGGAAAATGTGATTTGATATAATATTTTATTATAAAAAGTTGGGTTGATGTGATATTTTATTATGAAAAAATATATTTTGTAATGATTGAATGATTAATATAAGGGGAAAAATTCATTTTTGGTCCACTTAAAACGCTACTGTCCGTTTTTGGTCCACCTAATTTTAGGGTTTCGAATTTGGTCCATTTAATTCAAATTTCTCTCAATTTGTGTCATTTGGCGGCGGAAATCGTAATTCCGGTGGAATTTTCCGGCGTGTGAGATACAATCGCCCCTCATTTTTTCGAATCGGTTGTGCTCCAGTGATGTGGCATATTTCTGCAGATGTGGCATATGCATATAATATCATTTAATTTCCACATAGATATAGATTTAAATTAGTAAATGAAAAACCCAAAAAAATCAAAATATGTAGCAACAACTTTAAAATAGAAAACATAATTTATTTAACAAGAAAACGGGCTCGACCAGTTTATCCCCAAATCTTCCAAAACCCTAGCAATCGAAGAACCCAATCATCAACGACGAAGAAGCAAGCGATTGAATCAATGTCTGATATCTCCCAATCATCAACAGCGCCTGAGTGTGGATGTGGAAGACAAGCGGTTCTCCGAACCTCCAAAACTGCCGCAAATCGGGGGAGAAGATTTTGGGGGTGTTTGAGATATAACGTAAGTTTATCTTTTTAAAATTGTTTGACTGAATGTGGAGTTGCTTGTGTTTGATGTGTGAAGCCTTTGTTATTTTGAATGTGTTGGTTTGTTTGTATTCGAAAATTTGAATCTTAATGAACAATTGAAAGCAGAGTATAAAATTATTCATTATTTTGATATGTGAACTGGATACTGCAGAAAAGTGGTGGTTGTGACTACTTCCTATGGGATGAGAATGACGATTATCAAAAATTGAGACATGCGTATGACAATTTGCAAGAAGAATTGCAAGACCTCAAGGCAGATATGAAGGTTATAAAAGAAGAAGTCTGTAGTGTGTTGATTCAGAACAAGGCTCTGAGAGAGGATAAGAAGATGTGGAAGGCTAAGTGCAAGAGGATGAGAAAGCAGTTCCTACTAATTCAAGTGGTTATATTCTTTTGTTGGTGGATTGCACATTGAACCATTGTAGTTGGATTTTTCATGAAGTTTTTGCAAAATGTAAGACATTGTAGTTTATTTGTTGGATGTAATTGTGTTGGATATAATTGTGTTGGATATTTGCAAGTAATGTGCACAAGTAAGTGTGTTGGATATAATTGTGTTGGATTTTTAACCTTGCCAAATGGAATTTGCCAACAAAAGATACAACACAAAGTGCAACCTAAGCAAATAAAAGACAACCAAATGATATCAAATGCAACCTGGAAATATTTCATTTGCCAACCAAAAAGTGTATCCAAAAGTTTCATGTTAAGCCTTGACAAAAAACAAGTATGGCAGATTTGAGACTTGGCCTTGACAAAAAACAGAGAAACATTAAATTGTGCAACATTCTAATTCTGGTTTCCTGTACTTGGCCTTGACAAATCCAGGTATTTTACTCCATTCTCCATTACCAATCTTTTTGAAGTTTCAGGTTGCACATTAGCGGGATTCACCCAAGAAGCTTTCAGTCCACTTGCTGTGAATGGAGCAGGGGCTCTAATTTGTACTCTTGGGACTGGAGGTGGTATGGTTGGCATTGGTAAGTCTTGTGTCAAAAGTGGTGGCCCCTGACTTGACTGTGATACATTGATTTCTTCAGCTGGTCCAGACTGGCTTCTTGACTGTTGCATCTGTTCATACATTGATGGGGCTGGCATGGTAGATACCTGAGTGCCCAAGTACTCTTCAATTGCAGCATCAATTGATTGGAAGTCATCATTATTCAATTCTTCATCCATATGATGTTGACTTGGAGGGAGCACCTAATTATGCAGCTGTTAAATGACTCACAAACATTATTCAACAATATATCACATTTGGCCCTCTCCTTAAACCAAGCCTTACTCCACTGTGTTGGGGGCTTGTCATTGAACCACTCCCACAAGCTTTCACTATTCTCCTTTAACTTCCTCATCTCCTCTCTAAATTCCCCTTGTGTTGTTGCTTGGGCACAGCTCCAAAGAAGGTTTTTGTACAACATTCCAGAGTACCCTGCTCTTTGCATGTTGTTGTGCAAGTGTCTAACACAATACCTGTGTTCTGCCCCAGAGAACACAGTGGTAGCAGCTCTAATTAATCCCTTTTGCCTGTCAGATATCAATGTGAAGTCCTCTGGATTTTGGATTGCCAAATCCTCCTTCAAAACTGTTAAAAACCACTGCCATGTTGATGTTGTTTCCTGTTTAACTATTGCAAAGGCAATGGGGTACAAGCAGTTGTTTGGATCAACCCCAACAACACTAAGCAAAACCCCCCCAGCAGATCCTTTTAACCAACATCCATCAACCCCAATCAATGGTCTACACCCTCCCAAGAAACCCTTCCTCAAAGCATCAAAGCAAACATACAAATGAGAGAACCTATTTTCATCATCAGTTCCAAGCAAGATAGTTGACCCTGGATTTGTTTTTCTAAGTTCATTCACATAAGGCCAGAGTTTCCTATACTGATCCTCAGAGTTTCCCTGAATGAGCTCAAGGGCCTTTTTCTTTGCCCTGAAAGACTGTTGCCTAGAGACATTGCATCTAAGATCCTTTATCACATCCAACCTAAATGCCTTAAGTTTCCTAGTTGGGTCACTCTGAAACCTCTGCAAAAATCTTTCTCCAATCCAAGATGACTTCAAATTTTTTATCTCATGACTAGCAGAACATTCATGGTGAGGTTGGTAATCTCTAATCTGCCAAGATGATTCCTCTAGCTTAGTTAAGTGAATCCTCCACTTACAGTTCTCTCCTTCACATCTCACATAAACTCTGTCCTTGTTATTTCTATGACACTTCAGATTTCTTTTACTCATTATGGCATGGGAATGAACAGCTTTCCTAAACTCTGTCTTGGAACTAAACAGCATGCCTAATGAGAAAGTGGGATTCCATGTTGTTTTTGGATTATAAACAGCAAAGTGGTCACCATTATTTTCATCATCTGAAACCCTAGTTTCATCAAACTCATCTGCATTAGATGCAACAACATCCCCTTCACTGTCCTCACTATCCCCCCCCCACAACCCCCCCTGGAATCTCAGACATGTCAACATAAGCTTCATGCATCTCAGTTTCATACTCATGTCCACTCCAATCATCCTCACTACTCTCACTTGCATCACATCCAATTCTGAAATCAGAGTCTTCTGACAAGTCATTATCATCTTCAGTTTCACTTAATTGATTAATTGGGTTCTCATGTGGAAATAAATCAGGCACATCAGCTTCTAGATATATGTCTATCTTCTTCTTACTCAAGTTCTGCTTCAACAGACTCAACAATTCTTCATCATCTAAAATCATCTTGAACCCTCTATTCATAATGACATGAAAAGTGAAATGCAGTGCCCCTAGAGCCTTCTTAATTATCCCATACTCAGTTAACCTCATCAGACTTAAAGCACTAGGATTCACACCACTCAAGACAATGGTATCACCCCCAATATACTGTGCATGGGGTAAATGCCTAAATTCACCCCCATAGTGAAGGACCACAGTCAACAAATCAGCATTGCCAACTGTGTAAAAGCAATAAAAAAATAAAACACATATCAGATACACATTATTCTATTCCACATGTTCCCTATTCTAAAAGCATTTCAACAGATGTGGTCCACACACTAAAGGAATAGAGAATATTTCAAAAATATTTCACCAACAACCACCCAAACACATATGTCTTAAAAGCACATAAACTCAGTGAAAAAGCAAAAAATTACTCACCTGTGGCCAACTTTCCTTTTCCTTTTTCATCAGTCTTTCCCTTCT
Organism: Scutellaria baicalensis; assembly: GCA_005771605.1. Classification (NCBI taxonomy): domain Eukaryota; kingdom Viridiplantae; phylum Streptophyta; class Magnoliopsida; order Lamiales; family Lamiaceae; genus Scutellaria; species Scutellaria baicalensis. Next base: position 32,177,912 of record CM016723.1, on the reverse strand, counting down.
TCGTTTTGTCGTCTGGGTTCGGAGCTCCATCATTGTTGTCGTCATTGACGGGATTTTCTGGAATTGGGGGTGTTTTCGGCTTTGGGGCTTCTGGTGGATTTAGGGTTTTCCCGCGATTTAGCGCTGGGGATGAGGTTCCCTGCGTAGTACTTGTTCGCTTTCTCCCTTCATCATTTTCCTTTTCATTTGCGGGGTTTTCTGGATTTGGGGGTGTATTTGGATTTGGGGGTTTTTTTGGATTTAGGGTTTTTACGCGATTAGAGCGAGTTCGGGGTGGATTTTCACGATTTGGGGGTTTCACAGTTTGCTTTCGAGGTGCCATTTTGAGACGACGGTCTTGCCGGCGATTGTCCGGAAGATGGTTGAGGAGATTGCCGGCGATTTGAGGCTTCGATCTATTTTCAGGGCTAGGGTTTCGATTTGTGATTTCTTGACATTTACTTTTACTTTTACAATTTTTACATTTACTTTTACTTTTACAATTTTTTAAATTTACTTCTATGCCACGTCTGTTCCGATACGACACATAAGCTCAATTAAGACACATCATTTTCTCCGATGAGCCATATCAGCAAATATCGCAAAATTGGGGGCGATTGCGCTACAATCGCCCCCAATTGACACAAATTGAGAGAAATTTGAATTAAATGGACCAAATTCGAAACCCTAAAATTAGGTGGACCAAAAACGGACAGTAGCGTTTTAAGTGGACCAAAAATGAATTTTTCCCTTAATATAAGTAATAATGATTATGTTAGGATTTTGTAATACAAACTTGAATTTGGAAACAAACATATTTTCGAATTTTAAAATCCAAGACCCTGCCATTGAAAACTCGTTCCAAACATACCCTAAGCTATTTGATTAGAACTCTAATTTAATATAGTCCTTCTTATAGATTATTAACCTCCACTTACAACCTACGTTATATATATTTATAGGATGTTATTGACCTCCACATACGTTATCTATATATATTTATTACCTATATAAAAGTATGAATATTTATTACAAAATATGAATTGCCTAATATATCCTTATTAAAGATTTTATTTAAGGTTATAATAGTAATTTGTGATTATATTTAAATAATTTTACATTAAAATTCTAAATTAAAATCATATAGAATTATATTATAAGTATGACTTTAATTTAGTAGATTTTTTTGAATTTAATTTAATTTAATATAGATTGTATATTCTTATAGAAAAAATTATTATTTAAGATTTATAGTAATATAATATTTTTTATTTAAAAAATTCATCCTCCACATACGACACATGTGTTGATACTCGTATATATATGTGTATTGAGTGAAAGTCGAGGCTTGGTGTATTTAAACATAGACGAAACTCATAATAGAAGTGAAAATAAAAGAGGTTGTGATGATTTAATTATATGAAGATGGCGGGGCGGGCGGCAGGTTTGAAAGAGCCCTCCATTCTGATGGCCTGCAAAGCCAATGAATGAAGAAAGATAAACCAACATTTGATTTAATAATCTCTTTATATTATTATTATGTAATCTTTCTCAGCCTTCCACATTTGTCACTTTCTCATCTACTCTCCCATTTCTTGCATTTTGTAACATTCTTGCATCTTTCTTCATTACTATTCTTGTCCTTTCTCCATTTGTTTTTACTTCTATTCCCTCCATTTAATATCATCTCTCCACCAATGCCTTCCATTTCTTCTTCCTCCTTCTCTATCATTATTCTTTTCATCTTCTACATAGGATTTTTATCCCCCTTTTCTAGTTTCATTGGATTTCCAACATCCCCACCCTTAATTAAACACTTTGTGTTATGATCTTGGTGAAAAGGGCTGGCTTGGAAACACTTGGTTTGGTTCAGTTGTATGAGTCTTCATGAACAAGTAACAGATAAGAGGTATCAATTACTTAATTGTCTCTATGTTTCAATCTTGTGACTTTCTTGAAGGGATGATCAGCTAACTTAATGGATTCTCGATGGATCCATTTGCTTGTCCTTATTATCGATAAGATTTACTTCTTTGCTTGAAAAATGTAAACACATGATATAAAATGAGCCGGTTTTATATCACTTAATACCTTGTGATATGGCTAACCATTAGTATGGATGGATAGCTTAAATTCCAGACAACTCAATAATCTGGATATATCAAGCTCAATCAATAACAATTGTTGATGTTGAAATCCTTTGTAGGTTTATGTGGTGTAAAAAATTGTGTTGGCCCAGTTGGGTCCTTAATCCAAATCTTTGCAAGTATTTCTTTGATTAGATGCTCAATCTTTGCCAACTCTTTAAGCATATAACTGCATGTATACATGTGAGTGGTTGCTTATGTTTTCTTGCATATATATATGTTGCCTTGCCATTGTTGATTCTTATTATAATATCCGATTGGGGTTCAATGTTTGATTATATATGTTGGAACAGGTGCAGGTGAGGTTTAAGATCGATCGAATCAAAATGGCAATGTCATTGGAGGACCTTCTGGCTAAGGAAGGGTTCAAAAGAAGAAAGGAAAAACTGAAGCCTAGAGCTTCCTTTGCTTCAGAAAGAAGTGTGCCCGTATACATGCAAACGGGCAAACATGAAGCTGGTTCTTTGATGCCTACGAAAAGGACAGAAAGGACGAGATCTGATATACCACGATATGGCTCAAAAGGTGATTTTTCAACAAGTAGTAGCTTTACAGGGAGGAAGCCAAGTGATATTAATACTCTTGAAAGAAGAAGTCATAGAGAGTCATGGGATGCTAAGCGATCCACCATTGGTGGTTCGTCTAAATATTTGCGTGGTTCTGAGATAACTGAGGTGGTTCAGAGTAATGAGGTTTACAAAGGTACATACTCGAACAAAGTTTATAGTCATAATAATGGAAGTATAGGAATGGAGAATAAGAAAGATAATAACACCTCATTTAAGCATTCAACAAAGACAAACATTGAAGAGGCTCCTTGTCTTGATGAAGCTTCGATTAAAGCAGTTATTTCTATCTTCAGTGGGCACGCCAAGCGTTTCATAGAGGACGAGGATTTCAGGGTATCTCTTCATCACAATAGTTTTGCTTCCCTTAATGTGATTGGATTAGATGAAAGCAAAGTCATAGAAAATCTCGAACAAGCTATAGAGATAGTTGAAAGAGCAGTGGACAATAACACAACAGCAAAGGATTTGAAAAGAGCTTCATTACAGCTCAGTGTTATTACAGGAATAAACTCCGATGATTTTCCTAATGCCAGGCTGTCAGCTTGTGCTCATCTCTACCTCAGTGTGATATACATGCTTCAGAAAAAGGACAGAATTGCAGCAAAGCATCTTCTTCAAGTGTTCTCTGATTCGCCCTTTCAAGCAAGGACGACTTTGCTGCCTGATTTGTGGGACCGAGTGTTTCTTCCACATCTTTCACATTTGAAAGTGTGGTATGATAAAGAAGCTCATTTTCTCTCGGAGTCACCACTTTTGACAAGCTTAGAGCTTCTTGAGAAAGTATATAATGAAAGTGTCGACTCAGGGACATGTCGACTTGCAGTGTATTATAAGGATTGGATAGTGGATGGGGTGGAAGCACCTTCACTTCCCTCCATTGAAATTCCTTCATTCTCTGTTGGGTTGAATCCGAGGGGGGGTTTGGTGGGCCGTACGAGTACACCTCAGCCAATGGTGAGTAAAGAATTGTATGATCAAGTATTTAGGCATTCACATAAGGCTGGGGTTGAGTTACAAGCTTATGAAGAAAAACACTCTGATGTCAGTGCTTCTAGAAGCTCCAATAGCCCATCTCCACGAGACAAACAACTGGTATCGTGCACTGAGCGTTGTGGAGAACTTCCCAATGTAAGTGTACTAATCTCACTTATGTGATTTGGCCTTGTTTATTTTGCTATACACTTCAATTTTCTTGTGCTTGATTATGCAAATAAATGTTGCTGAATTTCAAAATTTTCACATTTATGTAGAACAACAATATGACAGTGGCTGATGAGGAACGCAGATTGCAGATAAGGAGATCAGTGGCCGAAGATAAGCTTTTACATGAGACGAAACAAACTGAGGATTCTGTTGACCATATAACATTGGTATGATGTATCTGTTGTTAGAAGTTGATCACAATGCACACACTGAGGAGAGAGAGAATTCATTCGATTCTAATCATTTTGTATATCAACTTGGATGCAGGAAACGGAAGAGGGACCTGCTATACAAGGTTGGTCTAATGCCAATCTGTCTAAACTGTTAATTCTTTAAGGCATTGCTTTTCTTCAACCAGATTATAGACCAGTTATTCTAATGCAGAAATGAAGGAAAACTACGAAAGTCCAAGCGGACAAAAACCATTTCTACATAAGATCCCTGAGGATTTCTTATGCCCTTTGACACGGCTTCTTTTCAAAGATCCGGTGACTCTTGAGACTGGTCAAACCTTCGAGCGTGAAGCTATCACAGACTGGTTTGATAAAGGATTCTTAACGTGTCCCGTGACCAGAAAAACACTGCACTGTAATGCTGTGCCACCTACTAATCTCATTTTGAAGCGTGTCATAAATAAATGGAAGACTGATCACATTGAGCAGCTCTTGGCTTTACTCTCTGATGAAAATAAAGAAGGCGATGACAACACGATCATTTGCATCTTAGGCGAACTTCTACCGGTATTAAGTGAAGACGAGAGAGTAACATGTGCTAGACACGTTGTATCTTCAGGCGGCCTGCAGTTTCTGATGCGACGGTTTCCATCTGCCAGTGCTGAGGAGAAGATGTTTATTACAAGACTGTTATGTTGTTGTATTGAGGTTGATTCAGGGTGTAGGAATGACATTGCTAGAAACATAAACCAATCGAGTCTGCTGCAAATACTGCATAATGAGGAACAAGAGTCGAGAACAAATGCAGTGTTGCTGCTCATTGAACTAGTTTGCTTCAACAAGTACTTATTACATCTCTTTGTCAATAAGAATGAGCTATTTTTTGCCACATATATAGTGTTGACTTACAAACTCACATTTATATGCATAATTGTTGAATATCAGGAGGAGTAGAGCTAAATGTTTTGTGGAAGGGCTCCTTGATGAGGAGATAATAAATGCAATGGATGATTTGATGATGTATCTGCAGACATGCCCATTGGAACAGACACCTTTAGTTGCTGTTCTCATTCTGCATCTTGATCTTCTGGTACGTGCTATCAATTGTGATCCAACCATCGGGATTAGGGGTGTAAACAAGTCGAGCCGAGCTGAGTACTGTCAGACTTGACAAATAACTCAATTAGACTCACAAGCTTGTCAAGTGGAGAGTATTAGCCATCTCGACTTGATTCCATTCGAGTCGAACTTGTTTTTTTTACTGGGTCGATCCCGAGTAGATCGCAAAAGGTACTGTAGATACATTTTAAGAGGATGAGTTTGTGGTGAACTTGCAGTCAGAAAGAGAGAGGAGCAAGGTATACAGAGAAGAGGCTGTTGATGCTCTGACAGTGGCTCTAAAGAAAAGCTTGTGTGATGAAAAAGTGGAGAACAAGTGTTGCAGAGCTCTCCTAATGCTTGGAGGATTCTTCTCATCAACAGGGAAGCTTATGACAGAGGATTGGATCTTAAAACTAGCTGGCTTTCTCAATGGCCCTGACGGGGATATTGCTGATGATGAATCCTTTGAAATAGCAACTGATGGAACAATCACACTCACACCCACAAAGGTATGTTTACTTCCTCTATGTATTAACAAGAATTGATTTTTTTTACCCGATGACTTCTTGACACCGATTATTTTTTCGAGTCTACAATTTTATCCTTTATCTTCTGAAATATCGGGAATTTAACTCAAATTCAACCTGGATAACCAAATTGGACTTAATTCACGCGTGATTAGCAGGTAACATCCTCAAAGGACAGATAACCCAAACAGTTAATAGATAAAGTTGTTGGAGCGGACACATTGTCGCGCATCAACGACCTGAAAGCCAGGGTGCACGTGAGGATTTAGCCCGATTTGGACGTTAAAGCTGAATTGGGTTAAAAATTCCGAATTCTCAGAAGATAAATGGTTAAATCGTCAGTTCGAAAAAAATAATAGATAAAATATTCGGATGTTACAAGTATTTATTGGTTAAAGTATTTGAAGGTGGATTCGAGGAGCTCGGAGGAGGAAGAGGAAGAAGAAATTGCAAGAGAGAAATGGTTGGTGAGGTTATCAGGGTCATTGCTGGAGGATGGGAATGAGTCATTTTTGGATGCAATATCCAAGTGTGTGAGCTTGGGGAAGTCAAAAATGGTGAGAGTGTGTTTGACAACAGTGGCTTGGTTGAGCTTTTCACTTGCTTCATTGCATGATAAGAAACTTCAACATCATGCCTTCTTGGCTCTCATACCTCCACTCAAACAAAGCCTTGAATATGGGGACTTTGTTGAGCAAAAGGTCCTTGCTTCACTCTCTCTCCTTCACTTCACCACCATTCCAGGTCACCATCCTTCTCTTCTATCTTAATATGGGATTTTAATCTGTCGGAATCTTTATATATAAAAACACAAGCATTGCCAAAAAAAGAAAGTAAAAATTTTCCCGCCTAAAACCACTTTCTATTTATGTAAAAAATTATATATTTATTTTATATACATATATTAAGTATATTAATTGCATTCTATTTTCTAAGGAAAGTCAAACTTAATTATTTAGGCAATAAAAAATTTAGTGATGATGTGTATGGATACACCTTTCAATTTAAATAAATAATTACATTATTTAAATAAATGAAAATGATAAATAATATTTAATTTCTACTAATATATAAAAAGATACAATATATAAATGAATTTAAATGCAAATGGAATATTATCATATGATTTTAATATGATGATGTATATATCTATTATATGTTTTAGTCGTGGTCAATTATATGTTTTTGTTTTAGAAGTAAAAATTTTGATATATAAAAAATATGGTGAGACTGTGATAAGAACACCATAATCTATAAATTAAAAAAAGGTTCTAAATTTGTAATTTGTAAAATTTTTCTATTTTAGTTATTTTTTCCTTATAAATTTATATTAATAGTTTTAATATAGTCATTTTCAATCAATTTCAACATTTTATAACAATAAAAACTAATAAAAAATATGTAACAAAATTTATTATATGCCGGTTCTAAACAAAGTTTTTAGATGTTATTAAATTATATTACCAATACCAATATTGAATAAGATATATTACTCAATTTCATTCAATTCATATATTTTATATGTATTTAAACATATTATTATATATAAAATTCTATTTACATTGTATTTATATAAAAATGTTTATTTTAAAATTTATATTCGTGCATTGCTGCACGGGGTAAATACTAGTATTCTATATAATATGATGTTACATCTCATGTCACATAACATTTAATACATACAATATATTAATTAGTGATATAACTGAATACACGTGACGCGTGGTGATTGATTTAAAATAGGAGATGTAACACCAAGTGTAACATAACATCTTACTCCGATTTTAATAGCACAACCTAAACTTATTGGTTATTTTCAATTTTCAATCTTTTTTTTTTTTTTACAAATTACAATTTAAACTATTAAAATTTATCAAATTGCACCATTGAACCATTTTCTTATAGAAACGTAAAATCATAACACGTACGTTGACTTTATATAAGGGTCATCTTAAATTACAATATTACAAAAATATTCCTATATTTTTAATGTACAAGTTCTCACCTTTTTACCGGAAAGTGAGTGAAAAGCTGCGATTTAATAAACTTAAATAGTTCCAAGTTACAATCTAATAAAAAAAATTAGGTTGGAGAGTGAAAAAAATTAATATTTTGAATTATTTTTGCATTTAACCCATTTTAATGTTGGATATTATGAGAGACATTTTTGTGAATGCAAATGTGTTTTGTGTGTGCAGAATGTAGAATATTGGTGATGAAGATTGGTGAGGAGGTGGGACATTGTTTAGATGAGCTGGCAGAGATCACATGGACTGCTAAACAGTTACGTTCCATCATATCTGGGGATGCCACGTAGACACTCAATACATATATATATATATATAAATATATATAGAATATATTTTTTAATATTAATATCTGTAGGCTATGTTTGGAAGAGTTTTTAGTGAGTTTGAGGAAATCCTGTATTTTGTAGTAAATGTGAACAGTGAAAATGTGTTTGTTTGAAAATTTAGTAGAGAAGAATTATATGGTAAATATGCTGGAAAAAGTGGGTTGTATAATATTTTATTGTAAAAAGTTGGATTGATGTGATATTTTATTGTGAAAAAATGTATTTAATAATGATTGAAAAATTGAATATATGTAGTAATGATTTTGTTTGGATTTTGAAATCCAAATTTAAATTTGTAAACAAACATACTTTAGGATTTTGAAATTCAAAATCCTACTATTAAAAACCTGTTCCAAACATAGCCATAGGTTTCCAATCTTTTATCTAGTGTTTCTTCTGTTACACCTACAAATCTATTTTGGAAATTTTGAGGTTGGTTAAAGGGGTATCGGGGCTAATTCCATCCTACCCATGAGGGTAATACCCTCATGGGTTAGGATCCTGACATGTGTACACATTTGATGTAATAAGTGTATTTATTCTATCAATTTAAATGCACAATATACACATGTCAAGATCATATTACCCTCATGGGTAGGATGGAATTAGCCGAGTATTGGTGAGTTTACTTAATTTGTAATATTAATCAATTTTTTAAATATTAGTAAATATATCATACAAATCTTCATATGTTTCACAATTTAACCATCACATAAAATTTGAGTATTTTATTTTGAAAATCACTCTCACAATTTCAAAAATAAAACAATGACTTAATATACACAATGATAGTTATTTTGAAATGATGAAAGTTATTGTTAAAGGTAAAAATACTCGAAATCTGTTTGTAGGTTAAATTTGCAAAAATATTAAAGTTTCACAATTATTTCTATACACCAAGTGCATGGGTCATGACCCATGCAATCCGGGTTATATGACCCGAGAGGTGATTTTCACGCCCAAAACGCGCTGGAACGCGCCCCCACGCGCTGACACGCACCCCCAAATCGTGCTCAAACCCTAATTTCACTCTATGACCTTTTAGTTATTTCGTCTAACCTTTTAGTTATGCCCGCCTAACCTTTTCATTATGTTTACATAACCTTTATCATATATTCACATAACCTTTCTATCCTGATGGTTTAATATTTTACAGAGTAAGATAAATATATATTACCTTTTAAACCTTTATGTTATAATAACTTAACCTTAATGTTATAATAAGTTAACTTTTATATTATAATAATATAACTTCTATATTTTTCAAAGGTTATAATAGTTGTATATAAAGATTATATCAATATAACATTAATGTTAAGTTATAAGAATATAAAAGTTTTCAATTATATTACATGATTAAAATAATTCTAAGTATATAATTTTAAGGTTTTAACACACTGCAAACCTTTAAGTTGTAATAATGCAACATTTACGCATAATAATATTAACCTTTATGTTATATTAACACAACCTTTATGTTATTCTTTAAGTAAATAAAAGTTATGATAGTTATATATAAAAGTTAAATCAACATAACATAAAGGTTAAATCATCACAACATAAAGGTTTTCAGCTATATTATCTTACATTTTATATTGAAAAAAGTCTGAGTATATTAACTTAAAGGTTATGATATTTGTACAAAAATGTTATAGTCATATAACATAAAGGTTATACTCATATAATAGAAAGGTTACCACATAAATTAATAAATAAATAAATAAATGGGCACAGATCCGGGTCAAATCCGACCTGACCCGACCCGTGGGCGCCCAGTTGCATGGATCTAGATCCATGCAACTGATGCACAAGAACAATGCTCTTAAAGTTCATATTATGTTTACTAGAGTTGATCTTCTATGCATCAGATGTTTATACAATCTGAATCAGATCCGCTCACGGCTGTTGTGTAATAATCTCATTAATTGATTATATGGAAAGTGAAATTCATTGATATTCTAGATATCCGATACGTCAGCGATGAACACATTTTATCGTGCCCACAATGGATATGTCCATCATGCCCACAGTGGATAGAATAACAACATTTTATCATGCCCACAATGGATGTGTTCATCGTGCTCACAGTTGTTAGAATAGCAAGACTATATACTACTACGATCACACTTCTACATAATCCAACCACTTTAATATACCACTCCTTTGATCTTGTTTTTTTCCTTTTTTTTTTTCTTTTCTTTTTTGCTCTTTATTACATAATAAAGATACCTCCCTCTCTTAATAGAAGTTAACACACTCATTTCACTTTGAAAAGAACCCTCTTAGCATTCACTACAATGCCCAAGTTGAAGATCAAACCCAGCGAGATTATAATTAAATTATAAATTAAACATTTTATGTTGTCATATTAGTTGAAAAGTACATTATATTGATTCCGTGATTTTTGGATTACAAAAACTGAACCGAACTAATGATAAGTCACATTTCCAGTCGGATAGGATTCGCTGCTTTTCTCAACCACAATACTATGTTTTCAACAAAATAATAGTAAAAATAATGAATAATTCTTGTCGAACTCACACAATACTATGATTACAGCTACTGTAATCATAAGAGCAAGTTGTGATCAAACAATGTCAACTACGAGTCAGAATCGAACACTATATAACATGCGACCAAAACTATATGCACTCAACTAGTGTTGGTCGAACCAACTACGTAATGTTCAGCTTATGTTAGTTGAATAAGAGCATTGTTATATCTTAATAAAAGTAAATTCATAATTATTCAATTAGGAAAAGACTGACGTCCTTGGTAAAAAAAATCTAGTGCCAATGGTGACTAACTTGACAAAATAAGAGTTCAAATAACCCCGCACTTAGATAATAGCTAATGAATCCACATGTCCCACAAAACAAACATAAGTGATAAAAAAATATGCAGGGAAACGAATAGTATTCAATATATGTATAATGTTTTTCCTAACAACTACGCCGAATAAATATCACAAGATCTGCTACTCGGAATATATCTGATCTCCCACGTCATTTTTCAAGAACTCGTGCACCAATTACAAGTTAGAGGCTTACCGCTGAAGTGAATGATTAGAAAAGAAACATTATCCACCAAGACGATGAGATCTTCCCCGGAAGACACCCGAAGTCCTGTTGTCTACCTGTGCAGCATTGTTTGTTGGAGCTCCAATTCTCCACCTTGCAACTAGTTTATGTCTAACAATGCTAGTCAAGGAAATAATCAGTAATTAATAACCACATGCATCAAGCAGTTTCTTATCTTTAGCAAATATGTAAAGGGAGGGATGATAGCATAACTACAGTTGAGTTTTAGAAAGAACATTGTGGAAGTTTGTTTTCTTACAAATACCATCTTAGTTTTACGACAGCTCCTTAAGGTTTGTTTTCTCTTACATACATTAACCTCTCCCCACCCCTCAACAAATGGTGCAATTTGAAAGAAAACAAACTTCCACGTGTTCTATTCTGTAACTAGGCTAAACACTGATGGTACATTCTGCAGTTATGCTAATAAAATCTGATAACTTTTAGTTGCCTAGTTATTTCATAATTTGGGGTTAACAGAGTTGTGCTGGCAACACCTATTTCCCTGCATAAGACACTTTGACAAACAAACAAATGATGACATGATTTCAGCACATCCATATTGAGAGGTGTACCACCTGTCAACCTGCAAGCATAACATAACGAAGCTTGTAGAGTATTACACCAAGAAGTCATGCACAAGGAAGGATACATCAACATGGGTGTCTTCAGTATGATCTTCCCACCAGCAAGCGGATGCAACACTGTTAGGAAGTAATAGAGATGCCCAGCAATAATACCTAAAAGATCTGGCACAATGGGAGAACCAAAGATGACATCTAAGCAGAGCATAGCCCATGGCAGATAAAATGCCTGAGAGGAAGATGAGATACTCATAAGCTCACAATAGAAGAGACAAACGATAAAAGTTGGCACAATGGATAACAATCCAACTAGGAAGTTAAATACCTTCAGAGTCACAAGACCGTATATACTTATATTGGCATTTGGGAATTCTCTACTCCAGACATACAGAAGCATGAAAACAAGTGATATCCCTAGAAAAGGGGACCAGAAGTAGGGTATTACAGATAAAACCTACACAAGTAGAAAAAGGTCGAAGTCGTGAACATGATTGGAGTAAACAAGATTACCAGCATAGCCATGCATCAATCTGATGATAATGATAGGGTACAATAATCGCTAATCAAAAATGTGTGTGTATGAGGGGGGGTACATACAAGTCACATTTATCCGATTTTTACTGATAGGATAGAATAGCCACAGTATTGTATGCTTTTAAATCTTTTATGGAAAGACAGAAAAGTATAGAGCACAAATGCAAAACTACATACACGTGTACCAAAAGATAGTCTTACATACCAACAAAGAGAAAGCTCCAAACAAAATCATCCACAAGAAATCAGCAGTGCGTCTTTGGAAAGGTCCATTTTCGAGTTGAACTCCATATCTCGCTCTATAGAAAAAAGAGGTAACGATAGAGCTTTTATTCAAATCTCAACCTTGAAGCATACAGAAAAAAGTAAACTGCAAAGACAGTATTTGGCAGTTCTGGGGTAGGTATCAAATTTAAATCCTTAACAATGTCAAAATCTAATTAGGGGTAAGTGAAACGTACATCATTAAAAGCCGAATCCCAAAATTAATAGAGAAGCCCCCAAGAAAAAAGAAGTTAGTAATCAGTCGCCATACCTGATGAAAAAATTGAAATACCATCAGATATCTAATTTCTGAAGAAATTATCTCAAAAGAAATATCGACTATAGAATTAAATCCCATATCTGAATTAATTCCTGTTGTATCATTCTCAAAGATAAAAGTTGAGAAGGTGATAAGAAATGGGGTAAGAAAAACAATCACCACATATTATAAGAAAGCATCATACATATTTGCATATTGTGAAATGATGACAATGCAATCTTTGACAATATAAAAATCTTTTAGTCAATTTTCAAATGATCCATTGCAACTGTAAGTAATAAGTACAATGAAATAAGGCTTTATCAATATTAAGAAATTAACCCACTTTAAGTAACCAAAGCTCACACTGAAGATCCACTATAGAAGAGAATAGGCATCGAATAACACCTGTACATAATACTATGGAATTTCCATGGATCACACATTAATATGAATGTGTCATCAAGAATAATAAGCACAGAGTTTGTGCTATGAAAAATAGAAGCAGTATCAATACCCATACAACCCTGAATTTTGAAATATAAGAAATTGAAGAGAGAGAACACACAAGATATAAATGGTTCAGCCATTTGGCCTACATCAATGAATAAACTGCTATAAGGACTGCAACAATTATATTGTTCTCTCTTAATTTCCTATTACAACGAGGACCTATTTATATAGGTGAAGTAGAAATGATACATAAGAAAAAGGAGAAAACAAATCCATAATCAAATCAAAGAACCACATTAATCAACTAAAGTTTTCTATTATTATGAACTTCTAATTATATTACTCAACTCCAAAACATCACTCCGGTCCACCCTATAAATATCAATTCACTTCCTCTGCAAGGTGAATTTGTTCCGGGTTGAGTTACTGGTTTCTTATTTAATCTGCAGATAACATTTCTTAACCTTGAGGCAAAGCTAATCTTGTAAGCAACCCATGGTCATAATTAGAGACGGATCTACCCTTGGGCCAAGGGGCCCCCTTAATTTTAAATAGTTATAATATATTTTAGCAAGTTCAAGATTATTTATGTAAAAAAAAAAAAAAGGAACAATGTTATGATGTAACAGGTTATTTATTGTTAATGTGAAGATGTAATTGAGGTACAAGTGTCTATAATTTTGTTTTTCTTCAGTCAATATACATTAATTCACTTAAGTATACATTAGTCACCTACCTTTACATTTTGCATCAAGTCAATAGTCAACCTTCATTTTATTTATTTTGATCATTTTAGGTACCCAATAAAAAAATATAGAATGTATGCATGAGTTTTCTAAAAAGCTAAAAAATGTGTATCTTATACTTGTGGATCTGTGCTCTTCTAATTCCAATAACAGAGCAACATAGGTGAACAAAATTGAATATTTCAAAACATTCACAACTTATAAGAAAAACTACAAACTGCTACCAACCTTTTCACATAGAAAAATCAAATAATAAAGCTGATACAAAATGGCGGGTGATTTTTATACTTTTAAATAGCAATGGAATAATAAAAGGCTACCTGAATGAAATATCATATTCTTATACACGAGGACTCCAAAAGAAATAGCAAAAATGTATCAAAGAGTATAATGCTTACCTGGAAATCAAAGAGTGAGAATAGTGCAATTTGTTTAGGATTAAGTAGCCCGAGTTGACATACAATGGTGACCAGCAAGCAAGCAGTCCCATAAGCTTTAGTTATAGGAGGAAGAGACTTGTAAAAGCTGTACAATTAGAAGATTTGAAACATCAAATTATAAGAAATCAGTTCCAATGTGATCACACATGGAAACACATTCGTGAAATGTGCAACCATTAAAAAAATTCTTCACAAAGAGTATTCTGTATATAACAATAGGATCTGATAGATGCACAAACATGCAACTTCCAAGATTGCTCTTTGACATGCCCAATCTCTGAATATGTACATGTTAATAAAATCATATAGTAAGAAAAGGAGTATCTGAAATACATAACAGCAATAGCATCAATCATTGGAAAAAGCCAATGAAAGGGCTTCATACCAACAAGGCTGATCCTTGAACAAGTTCAGCTACCAACTAGGATGTGAGTATTAGTCAAATGAGGGTGTATAGTAACTAAAAGCAAGTCTGACAGTCCCTAGTGAGTATTTTATGTAATTATTGGCCATATTTTAAATTATCAATGGAATGCCTAAAAAGATGCCTGTTTGCAGCAACGCTGAGGGATAGAAACTCCAGTATTATCAATTTCCATAGTTGAAACCACAACAACTCTTGTGTAGGTGAATCATTTACAACTTCAGTTATGTTACTCAAGATTCAACTTCAAAAAGCTAATTCTAAAATTAAGAAGAGATATAGCATTAAGATTTAAGAGTAGTCTGACCAGCATCCAAGAAAGTTTTGCCCATGATTAAATTCAGAATGCCCTGCCTCGCCACACTCGTCTAAAACATTTGTGTACAAGATATTTCACTTCAATCTTCGATAAAATCCCAAAACATCCTCAAAATTGCAGACACAATCATCAGAGTTTAATTATATGACGAATTTTGAACTTCACATCTAGGTCAACCACTCAAGTCCTCACTCACAAATCGAAGCAACATAAAAATTCATTAATCACAAGATATCTAACTCCAAATACACCAGGCAATCAAATCACAATTCCACGGTAGACTAAAACTGAGAAACAAACCATTAATCTCCAGGTACTCAAACGCGTTAAACAATTGAACTACGTTTTAGCAGAGAGAGGATTCAGCACACAATATGCAGACAGCACACATAAAACATAAGAAATAGAGAGAAAGTTACTCGGCAGGGGAGGACATGATTGAATCTGGAAAATCAGTTGGATTGAAGGGATATTGAATTGAAGATAAAGGATCTGCAGTTGAGGATTGCTTGGCAAGCAAAAGAATCGCTTAATGAAGACGATAGAAGTGGGAAGAAGGGCTGTTTGGGGTTGGATTAAAGAATTACTAACACGGATCCTTGTCGTACAACCCAGAACCTTCGCTTTCAAATTCGTGGTACTTCTGTTTCTAACCCATTATTTATTTATTATTACTAGTATTGGTCTTAAATTTCCATATTTTAGCACATAAATATTGTACATAATAAATAATGAATTTTTCTTGAGAATAATTTCAATCTGATTGTTACCATGCACGATCATAAATTTAAATATTTCAAATTTGATGTATTAAATTGTTAATTTGAGAAAAAAAGAATTCAATATCTAACATAACGAGTATGAAAATTCTAAATGTATGAAATTATGATACAAATGTATGCTAATATAACACAAAAATATTTCTAACATAACATAAATGTATGCCATTTGGAGTGAAGTTGAAAATTTTAAGGGTATGAAATTAGGATACAAATAACATAACATAAAGTATCTCTAACATAACGTAAAATTATTTCAAATATAACGTAAATATATGTCACTTGAAGTGAATTTAGGTGAATTTGAGTGCATCCACCCAAATGCGTGAGAACACTCTTTTTGGGCGCGCGGACAGATCAGGTCAACCAAGTGCATGAATTTGGTCCATGCACTCGACTCATATAAGTATTTGTTTTTGAAAATGGGTGAATCGGATCCGATAAGTACATCCAATATCATTGTTGTGAAATCTCCCTTTTTTTATGTAGACTACCAAACAAAACCAAGAAAGAAATAATAAGGCAAAATTTAGCTGCCTAAAAACTACTGCATAACTGCGATCTGATTTCAAATTGAACTAAAAAGGACATTCCCAACTACAGCTACTGAAGTAGAGTGTCCCATTGAAGGACTCGACAGAAAAATCATCTACTGTATTTGGCGCCCACACACTCACTCAGGTCCTTATCCTCTCTCTCTCTCTCTCTCTCTCTGCGCCAGCAAGCACACTCGTCCATTTGATCTTTCTTGTTTGAATGATATGTGAAAACAATGGTGAACCGGTTATGATTCATGTGAAATCAATGGTGAACTGGTAACCTGTGTCCTTGTAGAACAAAAAGGCTGTTTTGTTTTTGCCCAACTTTGTGTAGCCTAGTTGTTGAACTCAAGTATTTGGATACTCTATTAGTATAATTGTAGAATGTTGATATGTAGATAAGGTTATACCACCTTACTTTGTCGTGAATGTATGAACAACGTTGGAAATTGCACTGATTTTGCTTATTGAACTAGGGTTTAGCTTTTGCGACGTTATTGTTAAGAAACAGACGAAAGTGTGTGTGTTTATTTTTGCTTTCTTTTACAGCATATTGACGAAATGTAGTGAGGAAAACTTTTCGTTTCTGGTAATATTGAAACATATGGTACATTATTGGTAGTATATTTGTTCCCCGAAATTTCTTTCCCTGCTTCCATTTATGTGTGTATCAGTGTATGAATTTCAATGGATTGGTGGTGTTGGGATAAAGTTTTTAATATGCAATATAACTCATTAGACTACTATTCATTACTGAAGAATGTTCTTTTAGTCGACTTGAATGAAGAGAGTACACCATCAGCTTGACTTGACACAGGACAAGCATAAATAAGTTAATTCAGTTAATAATACTTATCTTTTTCTTGAAGTTTTAGATTATGATGTGATTCATGCAATGTACAGGATGCAAATTGGGCATGGATCACATATTTCTTGCTTAAAAATTGTATGCATTGCCCAATCGTGCTTGATTTAGCTGCTTTTCTTACTAAGCAACCAAATGATGACTCAGCTTAGTTACTTATATGGGAGTTATAGATTTGTGCATCTCGAAATATCATTGTAGTCCCTTTGGATAATTAGTTGCAACTTCCATCTCTTGTTTTAGTATAAAGCAGATTGAAGATGGCAGCAACTGCTGCTTCAAGCTTTCAGATCACAGCAGCAAAACCCGCTATTTTTTCAGCTAAAAGAATTTTGAGAGGTGTCGAAAATGTTGGCATTGGTTCATTGGGAGCATCATGGTTGAAACTATCCAGCGCTTGCCATATATCATCTAGACAACATTGTAACCGTGCTTTCACATCATCACCTGCGAAGTTTAACAAAGCGACAACAAAGGCAATGTCTGAACCTGGTGAAAGCAAACCTGCATCAGGACTGCCCATCGATTTGAAAGGTTTATATTTCTTCTATTATCGAAGTGCAAGTTTACTTTAGCTTCTGAAGATATCTGATAGCCATGCCTAATTCATTTTGGGATCTAGAACCTCTTTCTGTTTTTTCATAATATATGAAGCGATCGTCTAGAAACTTTTTCGTTTGTCTTCTGAGAGTTTCGTAAACCATCTCTTCTGTGTACAATGGTGCAATTTGACCTGTATGTGAATAACAACCAATAAAAAGCTTAAGGGAGGAGCAGATCGTGTCTTTTCTAACATAAAAGTTGTCATCCAGTAAAGAACAAAAGAATGCAACTAAATTCATACCTACCAAGTTTGATGATTTTGGAGATCTATTGCTGGGATAATAATTGGCATAGACTTTGGATATGTTATATGTGCTAGAATTATGATCATTTTTGTTTGGAGAATTATGTTCAAGATAGATAAAGTTGATGCTTTTAAGTATTAATGTTCACTAAGTTTTGTTCAGGTAAGAAGGCATTTATTGCTGGTGTGGCTGATGACAATGGATATGGATGGGCTATTGCAAAATCTCTAGCTGCTGCAGGAGCTAAAATTCTCCTTGGCACGTGGGTACCTGTAAGTGATATTGATTAAATCCCAAAGCTGATGTTCTCTCTCATTCAGTGCACCTGAGTGAACTGATTGTGGAATTACCATGCAGGCACTGAACATATTTGAAACTAGTCTACGGCGTGGGAAGTTTGATGAATCACGCATGTATGATGTTAAGAATGTATTCCTTGATTTATTTATTGTTCCCACATCAACCAAAGTGACTTGGAAAGTAGCCTCTGCTTATGAAGATGTTTTTATTTTTTCAGGCTACCTGATGGCTCTTTAATGGAGATCACTAAAATTTATGCATTAGATGCAGTTTTTGACACTCCGGAGGATGTTCCTGAAGATGTAATTTTCATAATTATTATTCCACTTTCATCTAAACATTTTTCCGAATGCCACAGAACTGATCATAATTCTGTTTTCGCGCTATGCAGATAAAAGCAAACAAACGTTATGCTGGAGCCAGTAATTGGACTGTCAAGGTACAATTGACATTCAACCCTCCTTTTGATTATTTCCTTTTGTGTCAAGTATGGAGATGTTATGTTAAACTGTTAGGTCCATACCACTCATACAATGCGATGCTAAAGAGGTGTAATACTGCAGTCATATATTTCAAAACCTAGGCCCTCTAGTATTTGAACAGAATTAGGAAAAGGTTTTCCTCATGTATATAATCAATTTTGAGACTGGTTGAGATCCACTTTGTTCTTATGCCAATTCATGAACACCTTGATCCATAGGAATATCCTAGCTTATGATGCGGGAGTTGTACATGTTTATTCAATCAAATATTTTAGATCTTCAGATCTTGTTGCAATAGCTTTATATGTGAATTATACAGTCTGTATCCATCATTTATAGTTTCATTGTGAGCCTCAATAATTTGCGGACCTCTTAGAAGTTTGATTTTTTTTTTTTTTAAAATTTTTGTATTAGCACCTTGAGTTTTCACTTCATTGGATTTTTCAGAAGTTTGGCTCAAGTCATTTTGACTCAGTAAGAAAAATTTGTCATAAGTGACCACATATATTTGGATTTTTTGATTACTAAGGTAGGATATTCAACTTTTGGGCTTTCCAGTTACTGAGATATTTGCGCCCAGTTACTGAGATATTTGCCTTTCTGTCACACCCTAGGTGCATTGAGTGGGGGCTAAAAAGATGCACCCCAGCACCATAGACTCTGGCAATACTTCACATTTATCCTTTCCGAAAAATGATTAACCAAGTTGTCGGAGGAGTCTTTGTATCCACTAATAAACAACTAAAAATGGCACCCACATCATATATTCAGATTGGAAGATACTGCTCTGAATACTTTTGAAATATCTCACAGGAAGTTGTTGAATGTGTAAAACAAGATTTTGGCAGCATCGACATTCTTGTGCACTCACTTGCTAATGGTCCAGAGGTATTTTGCCTTCAAATTTGTTGTTTTATATGATCTGTTTGACAATTCTCACAGTGATGAAATCATGTACGACAAGGTTACCAAACCCCTGCTGGAAACCTCTAGAAATGGATATCTTGCAGCAATATCAGCATCAAGTTATTCTTATGTGTCCTTACTGCGGCATTTCCTTCCAATAATGAACCCAGGCATGTCTTGTTTAATTATCTTATCCTTGATAATTTCATCTTCCAATTTACTAATCTACAACATTAATTTTCAATTCATCCTTTTTCCTTAAAAAAAAATTTATTGCTATTCAATGGCTTTTGCTTCAGGTGGTGCATCAATCTCTCTGACATACATTGCATCTGAGCGGATCATCCCAGGGTAATTCTGCTTTGGCGTTTTCTTGCTGTTTCAACTTTAATATTCTTAGAAAATGAAGATTGTTTTTAATTGTGCGTATGAAACAGTTATGGAGGTGGCATGAGCTCAGCCAAAGCAGCATTAGAGAGTGATACAAAGGTAATCTTAGCTTTGATCACTGAAGTTTCTTTCTTTCCCTTTTTTCTTTTGTTTTTTTGTGGGAATGTTAGAGAAATGAACCAAGTAGTAGAATTTTATTGATTAATAGTAGACTAAAACCAAGTACAGGAAATGATTTCCCCAACAGGAATAGTTCCTGTCCCAATTACTGATTATTGGAATAAAGATCTTTGATACCCTCCTATCTCCAAAAGGACTTTATTTAGATCCTTCAGATTAGCCACTTCTATTAACAAATCCGTTTGGATCCCTAGAATTAAGCTTGCCTATAACAATCCATGATTGCTAGCAATGGGATATGCCTTCTCTATCAGGGCATGACCGTGTTGTTTTTGTTTTCGCCTATCCTGGTTTGTTAATTTGTTAATGCAATCTCAGGTGCTTGCATTCGAAGCAGGAAGGAAGCATAAAGTCCGGGTGAACACAATATCTGCTGGTATATTGTCTTTCATTTCATATCCTGTACTCGATTTTAATTTCTTGAATTTTGGCTTTCTGATTAAATTATCTATAGTTGAATGAAATTTTCTTTGTGATTTAGATTTATTTACTATTCCTTAATTGAAGCAGAACTTTTAACATTTAAATTGCAGTCATTATTCTTCAGACCGTAGGTACATATTTGAACCCAGAGTGTTCATAATGTTAACAATATACATAAAGCTGTAGATATATACCATGCTGGGGAAGGTTCATATTGGTTCATATTAGCATATGCTCGGGTTGCATTTCAATTGAAGGATTAGGGGATGAAGTTTGAATACCACAATAGCAAATCCATTCAGGTTGTCTTGAAGTGATTTGGTAGAATTGAAATCTTTTAAATTTGGAGACATATAAATCCTCCCTTCAAAATGCAATCTAAATTCAACCTTATTTTATATGCCTTGTTCGTACACAGCCTGCATAACAAAAGATTATTTATCCCCTGATGCTTCCACTTTATATGCACACTTAACCTGATATATAGCATTCACATGAGTTTGTAATCTATGGCAGTAACATAACAGATGCTAATTGGTGAATTAAACTTTTACACACTGTTGCCTAAACAATTCTCAGTAATATCTGTGTTATTGCTTTTGTTGAAAAAATAGGCCCATTAAGAAGCCGTGCTGCGAAAGCTATTGGATTCATTGATATGATGATCGATTACTCCCTCGAAAATGCACCTCTTCAGAAAGAATTATCTGCAGGTAAATCACAAAGACTTCAAATCTCTAAGTTACACAACAATGGTTTCTGTTCACTTCACATATGTTTTTTCTCACCTCTGGCAACAAATTCTGCAGATGAGGTAGGAAACACTGCAGCCTTCTTGGCATCACCATTGGCTTCTGCCATTACGGGTGCGGTGATATATGTCGACAACGGTCTGAATGCAATGGGTGTTGGAGTCGATAGCCCCATATTCAAGGACCTCAACATTCCTAACTAATTAGAATCTTAATTAGGCCTCTTCGCTGAAACATGGTATATAGAGGTTTTTTTTTTTGTTTTTTGTCATAACCAAGAATCGCTTGGTCACGGCGCTATTGTATCGTTGGTCTGTCATTTTTTGTTAGCAATGTGTTGAATTTGAATGAAAACACCCTTGTATAAGTTGGTTAGGAATGTTCTGTTCTGTAAACACTTTGTAATGTACATTTGTTTCAGTTGCAACAATTCTCTTATCATGTGATTGTGAGCCTCCTATAACCTACCAAGCAGACTATTGAACCATTCAATCTTTGATCTTTGTGGTTTTATTTGGACGAGTACTAGCTAATCCGGAATTGGGATGTGTTTATTTGAGTCCTGTATTTGGTTTCCCATGTATGAATGTGTTTTGTCATTTATATATACGAGTATCAGAACGTGCGATGCACATGGAGCATAAAATTTTTAAATCAAAAATATATAGAGTGGGGCTAAAGGCACCACTTGAATTTCTAAGGGCACCACATTATTTAGGGGTTTTGGGTTAATGTGATGTCTTTAGTATGGTGCCCTTAGAAAATCACGTAGTGCTTTTAGTCCTACTCAATATATATTATCATTAACCTTAAATAATATTTTTTTAAGGATATACAATTTATATTAAATTAAATTAAATTCAAAACAAATTTATAGTAAATTAAAGTCCTACTTAGAACTCTGTATGATTTTGATTTAGAATTCTAATATAAAATTATTTAAATATAAAAATCATAAATTATTATTATAACCTTAAAACAAAATCTTTAATAAGGATATATTATGCAATTCATATTTTGTAAGAAACATTCATACTTTTATATAGGTAATATATATATATATATGTGTAGTATAAGGCTTGTGTATTACATGAGTTTAAGTGGATTGAATTTCGTAAAATAAAAAAGATTAAAAAATTTACACCGAGAAAAAATATTTATGATTTTTTTGTTATATTTATCATCTGCATTAATATTAAATATTAAATATAAGGCGTAATTGCAAGAAAAATCACGATTTTTTTCAAAAATTGCAAATTTATCCCCACTTTTCAGTTTTCAATTATTACAATACAATCACAACCTTGATTTACTGTTTCAATTTAGACCACATTTCTATTTTTCGGTGACCAGAGTTCACGTGTCCGGTAAATATACCACATCACATGTCATGTTGGATGACACGTCATTGCCAACAAAAAACAGATTTAAAGATCAAATTGTAAAATAAAATCACAACATTTCTAAAATTACAATTTATTCCTAACTATTATATAAGTATAAAAAGACCATAATCGCAAAATTGTAATTCAATACTAAATTTGTGACTACCCCTACCAGCTCGATTACTTCATACGCACACTAATTAAGACCGCCCTATTCTTAATTCTATCACATTATTTTATTTTATTTTATCAATATACATAATGCATATTGTTTTGATCTCATTAAATTGCATATACCAATAACTGATGAGATAAATTCCAAAATAAAATATCCTCTCGTTAAAGACCATCCAATATCGATCGCAAAATTATATTAGTTATTAATAATGTATATAAGTTAAAATACTTTTTGTTTGCTTTTGGTGTAAAAACTGAAATATGAGTTTTCTTTAGAGAGGTCTTCAAGTGGCAATTAATGGACCAGCTGCATAAAACCCCTTTATCAAATTTAAAGTCTATAACTCATGACAATATTTTAATCTCAGTTGCCAAGCATTATCATAAATAAAGGTTAATATCAGATTTGATACTTGAAACTAGGGTTATTTCAGATTTGGTATCCAAATGTATCGAGTCATCATAAATAGTCCACAAGTTAAGTAAAAGTGTTCAACGTTGGTCTCACTATTAAAATTTTGTCCAAATGGACATAAATCAACTACCCCACATATCATTCCCTACATTTGTGTACCGAATTTGAAATAACACATAGTTAGGGGTACCTAATATGATATTAACTCTATTCAAAATAATGTTAATCTTTACCTTAGTCGAGGTGCAACTGATAGGTAGAAAATTGGTGCATTTTATTGTGGTTTGATTTGAGATTTTATAATCTTTTATGTGATTGAATGCACCGTTTTCATATCTATATATGTTTTTTGTATCAAAATACTTCATATATAATTTTCACTATTATTCAGGAATTTTGGAGTATATTTTGATCAAGAGATATGTTCATGGGCTGAGAAATGAAGACAATCGAAGTTGGGGCAGTTTGGGCCCAGAAGCCCGTCACACTGGATCACCCAGTGTCAGCCCAATCTACCAATGTGATCGGTCTGCAGCCCAGCCCAGCCCAGCGAGATTGTGTACGAGAATTTGGGCTGGAATAGGGTTAAGCCCATCTCCAAAAGGGTTAAAAAGATATGTTCACACACATAATTAGGGAGAGATCTTTCTTTTCTTTCTCTTCAAGCCACTCTAGAGAGAGAATTATTTTAATAGATTAGTTTCTTTTCTTATGGATTATTATTCTACTTTCATGGATTCGATTTCAAGGATGCTTGGATAATTCTTTAATTTCGGTTAGCAGGGATGTTTGAACCCATATATTTATTTATGTTTTGATTAATTCGTTTCCTCTTCTCGATGTTTGATTGAATTGATTATGCTATCTGTGTTGAATGATTTCGATTATTGATGTTTGATTTAGATTGATCACCTAGGTTAAGTGTTTGATAATTGATTGCTAGAATCTTAAATCATGAATCCTAATTGTTGTGGTTTAATTTTCATTGATAGTAAACTAAAGGTCGTGCATCTCTAGGGTAGCATAATCCTAGATTATCAAATCGAGCTTGTGTATTTGGAGTCTAGTTCATCCTATCGTCTTGGTGATTAATGCATTTGATGAATTAAATCTAGAGAGCTTATTTTAGGTTGTTCAATTGAATAGGGTTAATTAGTGATATTATCCTAATTTAACTAATTTTAAGAGACGATTCGATTTAACAAAGCTTGTTGTTAGACTAGGGATGATAATTCCATGATAATCTGAGAGAGGAGTGTAACATTGATTAAAGCATAACTGATATTGGGGGATAATTGAACTGTTAACTGGAATGTTTTCCACCATATTTGATTTCTTGTTTAATTGTTTTCTACGTTCTTAGTTAATTTTAGTGTTAGTTACCAATCAATCTAAACCCCCCCCCCATCTTTTATGTTTCTTGAATTGAACATATGTGACATAATTAAATCTTCACTTCTCGTGGGATCGACTCCGACTTGCCCTATCTACTAGTTAGTTAGGTTTATGAAGGATTTTTATTTAATTTTATCGTGTCACGACAGCGCGGTCAAATTTTGGCGCCGTTGCCAGGGAGTGATTTGAATTAAATTGTGTCATCTTGTGTCTTTTTCTGTTTTTATTTGAAAAAAAATAAAAAAAAGTGTTCAATTTCAAATTTTGATTCAATTTTGCTGTTTCCAAGTCTGCTCTGTTGTGCTCTGTTTCTCACACTGGACACCTAGTGTGAACTGATTCTTCCAGTGTCGTTTTGTGCAGTTTGTGTTCTGCAAATTTTAGGTGCTTTGAGGATCTTTTGCAGGTTGAGGATTTGTATCAAAGTGGGAAATGGCTGCAAATCAAACGTTGAAGGAATTGGCTACTGCATTTACTCCTCAATCGTTTTGCATTAAATTTTCTGATTTTGATGAGAATGCATATTTTGAGCTTACCTATGATTTCATACGCTTATTACCTTCTTTTCATGGCTATGCAGATGAGGACCCATATTGATTCTTGAAAGAATTTAATTTCGTTTGCTCAAGTATGAAACCTTCAAGAGTGACCGACGATCAAATTAAGTTGAGGGCTTTTATATTCTCAGTGAAGGACTCAACAAAGGATTGATTGCTTTATTTGTCAGAGTCTATCACCACATGGGCTGAGATGGAGAGATTATTCTTAGAGAGATATTTTCCTCCATCTCGGGTAATCTACATACGAAAGAAGATTTATGGTATAATGCAAATGCATGGAGAGTCTTTTTATGAGTATTGGGAGCGTTTTGAAAGACTGGTGGCAAGTTGTCCACAACATCAAATATCTGAAGCACTCTTAATCCAATACTTTTACGAAGGACTTTCGTGGGTGGAGAGAAATATGATTGATGTAGCAAGTGGAGGATCGATAGCCGATGTAACTCTAAAAGTAGCACAAAGACTTATTCTTAAGATGGCTATGAGTTCACGACAATTTGGTTTTCCACAAATGGAATCATACATCAATATGGAGGATCAGTATATTTTGCCAAGTGACAAGCAGTTGGAAGAGTCGAAAAAGCCTGCAGAAATTCTGAAAAACGAAGAAGACGAATATTCTGCCGAACAGTCAGACACTGGGCCTCCAGTGTCGAAATAATTATCCAGTGTCAAAACTCCAGAATCTGCACAGGTAAAAAACTAATTTTCTGAAAAATGTCCTATTGACTTGGTTCGTTTCCCTTCCAGGTTAGCAAGGGCAGCGAAAGAAGAGCTCAAAAAGCCAGAGGAAATTCTGAAAATCAATAAAGAAATGAATTATGCCCCGCTGGCAAATGTCAAATTGTTGAAGTACTCAATTTTGGAGGACAAAAGGAAGCATATTGAAGAAGTATTCATATTAGATGAAGTCCAAACACCTTCTCAAGCACTTCCCATCAATTTTCTAAAGTTGAAAACCATAAAAAGGAGAAAGTTCAATGGGGGGACAAACATTGTAGTTTTTAATGCATCTTCTCGAAGACCACTTCCAAAACCTCCTTGGTGATCAAGTGACATCTATTCCATACTTATTATTTTTTCTCTCATTTCTTTGCATGTTGGATCTTGTGTTATCTTTATTTTGTGTTGTGATTTGTGTTGTTTGGGGATAAGCAAGATTCAAGTGTGGGGAGATGGAGAATGTTGCTTAATTGAGAAAGAGTGGAATAGATTGCATATCTTGCATGTAGTTGCATTTAGGTTCATATTGAGATTGGAAAAGATGATGGAGGTGTGTAATCAGCTGTCTACTCTTAGGGGTCCACGTTTGAAAGTTAAAATGTGGAAAAAAAATTGTAATAAACGGACTAACCTAGGAGTGGTGTGGAGCTGCCAACCCCATCCAAAAAAAAAAAAAAAGACGAGAAGTCATCATCGTCTATGAAAAAAAAAAGGTGAAAACGAAAAGTAAAAAAAAAAAAAAAGGAGTGAAAGGGGTGACTCATTATGTGTGAAGTCTTAACGAATTTTGATCTAAATGAAGGAAATCATAAAAGGAGTTGAAGTGTGTTGATTGATGTGGGTAGTGGAGTAGATTGATCAATTGTCTATGAAAATTTTGATTTCCGATGTCCTGCCTAAATTTATGATTTCTTGAGATAGTTGCATTTAGTCCAACATGTTTTTGCTTGCGTATGCATTGTTTGACATGAATTTGAATTCCCACGAGTGTTAGTAAGGATTTGAGCAAGTGATACTCTCTTTCATTTTTTATCTCCCATATGCTTTAAGTCTTTGTTGCATGAGGACAATCAACAATTTAAGTGTGGGGGGATTTGATAGGTAGAAAATTGGTGCATTTTATTGTGGTTTGATTTGAGATTTTATAATCTTTTATGTGATTGAATGCACCGTTTTCATATCTATATATGTTTTTTGTATCAAAATACTTCATATATCATTTTCATTATTATTCAGGAATTTTGGAGTATATTTTGATCAAGAGATTTGTTCATGGGCTGAGAAATGAAGACAATCGAAGTTGGGGCAGTTTGGGCCCAGAAGTCCGTCACACTGGATCACTCAGTGTCAGCCCAGTCTACCAATGTGATCGGTCTGCAGCCCAGCCCAGCCCAGCGAGATTGTGTACGAGAATTTGGGCTGGAATAGGGTTAAACCCATCTCCAAAAGGGTTAAAAAGATATGTTCACACACATAATTAGGGAGAGATCTTTCTTTTCTTTCTCTTCAAGCCACTCTAGAGAGAGAATTATTTTAATAGATTAGTTTCTTTTCTTATGGATTATTATTCTACTTTCATGGATTCGATTTCAAGGATGCTTGGATAATTCTTCAATTTCGGTTAGCAGGGATGTTTGAACCCATATATTTATTTATGTTTTGATTAATTCAGTTTCCTCTTCTCGATGTTTGATTGAATTGATCATGCTATCTGTATTGAATGATTTCGATTATTGATGCTTGATTTAGATTGATCACCTAGGTTAAGTGTTTGATAATTGATTGCTAGAATCTTAAATCATGAATCCTAAGTTTAATTTTCATTGGTAGTAAACTAGAGGTCGTGCATCTCTAGGGTAGCATAATCCTAGATTATCAAATCGAGTTTGTGTATTTAGAGTCTAGTTCATCCTATCGTCTTGGTAGTTAATGCATTTGATGAATTAAATCTAGAGAGCTTATTCTAGGTTGTTCAATTGAATAGGGTTAATTAGTGATATTATCCTAATTTAACTAATCTTAAGAGACGATTCAGTTTAACAAAACTTGTTGTTAGACTAGGGATGATAATTCTATGATAATTTGAGAGAGGGGTGTAACATTGATTAAAGCATAACTGATATTGGAGGATAATTGAACTGTTAACTGGAATGTTTTCCATCATTTGATTTCTTGTTTAATTTGTTTTCTACGTTACCAATCAATCTAAAACCCCCCATCTTTTCTGTTTCTTGAATTGAACATATATGACATAATTAAATCTTCACTCCTCGTGGGATCGACTCCGACTTGCCCTATCTACTAGTTAGTTAGGTTAGGAAGAATTTTTATTTAATTTTATCGCGTCACGACAGCGCGGTCAGCAACATCTCAACCTACTGCCAAATATTGTGCACAAATCTTTAAAATATTGACAAAAATCTAGTATTATCATATGAATCAACTTATGATTTGATTTGACTTCATTATGCATGAATTCTTGTGAAATAAATTCATTTTTATACGAACCACGTGATCTTGAAGTCTATCGATATCATAAAACATTTTCAATCAATTTTTACAAGTTTAATCTTTAAATTTGTTATAAACACATCAATAAGAAATATAAATATCAGATTAGGGATATATGGAATATCATATAATCTTAGCGTAGCCTAGGTGCAACATCTCAGTCCACTGTTAAAAATTATGCAAACATTTTCAAAATATTGACAATGAACTAGTATCACTTGAATCAATCCGTGATTTGATTTGGCTTAATTATGCATAATTACTATTAAATCAATTCATAATTTTTATGCGAATCACATGCTCTTGAAGTTTGATCATAAAACATTTCAAACATTTTTAAATTTGTTAGGCGTAATTGCAAAATAAAAATAAAAATCACCACTTCTTAAAAAATTGCAAATTTATCCTCACTTTTCAATAATTGCAAAAAAAAATCACAACCTTTGTTCACCGTTGCAATTTAGACCACTTTTGAATTTTCCGGCAACTGGAGTCCACGTGTCCGACAAACATGCCACATCACATGTCACATTGGATGCTGCGTCATTTCAACCCAAAAAAGATTTAAAAATCAAATCGCAAAATAAAATCATCACATTTTTTAAAGTTGCAATTTAATATCAACCTTTCAAAACTTAGCAAAAAAAAGCCACATACTTCATTTTGCAATTCGAATTTATTCTTTCGTGTTTAAATTCATCATGAATACGTCACATAAACAACATAATTATGAATTTTTTATCTACATCAAAATAATGTCTTATTAATATTTCTTATTTAAAATTTGAAAATTCGATATGACCCTTTTTTGTGGAATCAAGTTTATTCGTTCCCAATTTTTAATTATAAATTCCTTGATTAAGTGTACATGTAATTATATCTAATTTTTATGTTCTTTAATTTATAGAAAAATTATAAAATGAGAATTATTATGATGGGATTGGGATAAGAGGAATGAGATATTAACAAATTTCATGTAAAAGAAATTGAAACTCGATGGGATGAATGAAATGAGCAGTAGTTATTTTCTAAAGTTAATCAGAATCATACTAAAATGTGAATATCATCAATTTTGTTTGATAATCTTATTTCACGCTTTTGCCATATTGCAAGTTGATCCTAGAAAAAGGTGGAAAAAAAACCACATTTTACAAGGAAAAAAAATTGAAAAACATAATCGGATACTAGTTTAGAAATTATTTTGACGTAGATAAATAATTTTATGACTGTATAGTTCATCTGTTCATGTGACGAATCATGATGAATTTAAACACCAAAAGTATATTCAAATTGCAAAAGGAAGTATGTGGTTCTTTTTGCTAATTTTTGAAAGGTTGCGATTAAATTGCAACTTTAGGAAATGTGATGAATTTATTTTGCAATTTGATTTTTAAATCTTTTTTGGTTGGAAATGACGTGACTTCCAACATGGCATATGACGTGACATGTTTGTGGACACGTGGATTCTGGTTGCCGGAAAATTCAAAAGTGCTCTAAATTGTAAAGATGAACAAAGTTGTGATTTTCTTTTGCAATTATTGAAAAGTTGGAATAAATTTGCAATTCCTTAAAAAGTGGTGATTTTTTTTTTTTTTTTTGCAATTATGCCAATTTGTTATAATCATATCAACATGAATTTGAAATATCAAATTAGAGTTATTTTAAAACATCAAATAATCTTTTAACTTTATTTTGAAAAAAGTTAATATCAAATTAGGTACTAGTAGTGATTATTTCTGATTTGGTACCTAAATGTAATGGATGATCCATGAGTAGTTGACTTCTGTCAATTTGGACGAAAGTATAACAGCGATGACCAATGTTGATCACTTTTACTTAACTTGTGGACTACTTATGATGACTCAATACATTTGGGGTGCCAAATCTGAAATAACCCTTAGTTTCGGGTACCTAATCTGATATTAATCCACTAGTTTATAAACATATAATCAGATTATAAATTTGTTTTTGTGAATTATTTGGGTAATATTTCTAAGGAAAAAAAATTCAAATAAGCCACTAATGTTTATCCTTATATTCAATTATCACATTGAAGTATTTTTAGGTACAAAAATGTCACTAATGTTTACTTTTAAGTACATATGACCTCCCACTTAACATTTATTTATAATATAATATACCAATAATGTTTTAAATTTTAAATAACTTAAACACTTTAATTTTTTTTGACCTCATATTTTGACATATTTTAGAATAAAACAACTATTTCATGAAAACATAAATATAATTAGATTATTATATATACATATGAATACATATTATTATTAATAATAATTATTATTTATACTACTAAATTATTAAACAACTAGTCTTATTTGATAATAAAAGATATATTTTTTAAATACAATTTAAATCTCTGTATATAAATAAAAACTAAACTATTAAACAACTAAGTATATTAGATAATAATTTCACTATACTATTATGGATATTATTTTTTAATTTAAATACAATTTAAAATCTTTATATTTAAATAAAAACTAAATTATTAAACAACCAAATTTATTAGATAATAATTTCACTATGATATTAGATATTATTACTTAATTTAAATACAACTTAAATCTCTATATTTAACGAAGAAATTGTTGAACTACTAGAAATAATAGAAACCTAGATGTCGACCACGGAGAATTTTGATAGAAACCTAGAATGAAGAAGAAAAGAAGTACATCTCACGAAAGAAAAAATCACACGTCTCAGATTCACAGCTTGCAATAGAAAAAGCGTGATTTTTTTTTTTAATTTTTAAAAATCATATATATAGAGGTGGGAAATCGAGCGAGGTGGCACAGATTCTAGGATCCGTGCACGCAAGTGTCACTCGAGTGAGGTGTGGACTTTCCAAAATTACAGAGCTTTGTTGAATAAAACATTGTCGGATCCATCAAAGCACTAAGAGTGATCAGATCAATGGCGGAGCAACAACCACATATAGCTATACTTGGGGCTGGCATCTTTGTTCGAACCACCTACATTCCCAGATTAGCTGAAATCTCCAATTTATTTGTTCTCAGAGCCATTTGGAGCCGCACCCAGGCAAATCAATTCCATATCTTTTTTCATCTCTATCTATACTCTACGGGTTTTCTTGAAATTTTCTTTCATTTACAAATAAATCTGGGTACTAGAAACTATAAAGCACTGTTCTTTCTTCTGATTTCCATTGGGGCCATCCAAGCACTGAATTTGTTTTATATAAGTTGCTCAACTTTTTTGCCTTTTTCAAAATTTGGTTTTTGTATTTTAAGTATGAGGAGAAGATAATTTGAACTGGTGGATATGTTTGTGTAGGAATCAGCAAGAGGGGCTGTTGAGATTGCTAGGAAGTTTTTCCCTGATGTTGAATGTAAATGGGGGGAGGCGGGGCTTAATGAGATCATTCAAGATGCTTCCATCATTGGCGTGGCCGTCGTTCTTGCTGGCCAGACTCAGGCAAATCTCCCCTCTCTCTCTCTCTCTCTCTCTCTCTCTCTCTCTCAGCGTGTGCTCCCTATGTTGCTAAACAATATGATTCCTGAAACTTGAAACCAAATGCTTTTCTGCCTTAATTATGTAAGTTTTTCTTGGTTTGGTATAAAGTATTGTCTCAACAGTTTGCAAGTTAAAGTTAGTTGCATAGTTTTCTTGTAAGTTGCAGACTAACAATCTGTGAAGTGGAAACTTGGTGGATAAACAGGAAAGTTATACCACAATTTCATTATCTTCATGGTAACACTTTAACCAACCGATACGAATATTTCACTTTCTTATATGGCTTGTGTACTTTGAGGCTCGGTGTGCATGCATATTATGCTAGACATTTACTTCAGACTTAAATTTAATGCAATTAGTCCATATTTCACAAGATAAACATTTTATTCAGGTTGATATGTCACTGAGGTTGCTGAATGGTGGAAAACATGTCCTGCAAGGTGATGGTTGAATATATAAAGAAAGTATATAGTTATTTAGTCAAAAATTTTTGCAAACGTTATATCTGTGTACTTGTTCATATGAGATAAATTGACTGTATTTTTTCATGCATGTACGGTGGTTCACAATTTTGGGTTCTGAAGAGAAACCAGCTGCAGCTTGTAAGTAAGAAATTGGTTTTGTTTATGGGATTTCTAATTCATAGTTATCACTGTATGGGGGATGATGCATAGGCCATCGTAAATATGTTAAATTCTTTGTAAATATTTCCTTAAAAATATCTTTTTAATTTGATATTTTGAAGATAAGAGTTTAGATCACTTATTTCTGTTGGAAGGTTATGTCACTAGTAAGTTGAATAATCATGCCAAATAAAAATCTCCCTATGGTACCTTGGCTAGTTGGCTTCTACCAAAGTTTGAACTCATTGGCCTTATTGTTGGTCTCTGAAAGTGCATATACTAACCGGATTTTCTATCAAGCCTCACAAACTTTTATCAAGTCAAAAAGCTTGATTGTGCAAATGTGGAGTGTGAGTGAAGTTATAATATACAAGGTCTTTCCAAGCATGCAGAGATCATGAATAAAAAGCAAAACCAATATTTAAGGCTTTTGAGATATATTTGTCTCCTTAATTCTCATGATAAATCATTTTTCATAAGAGTCGTGTTTACACCCCAACTTTTGCTTAATAGTATGCATCTAAATCTAAATATTGAAAAGTGTCAACTGGTGTGCTCCCAAAATGGATTTCATTGTGTTCATGATCTAATCCATTGATCTCTTATCAATTTACTACTGGTACAACTCGTGTGATCTAGTCATTCACAAAAGATCTACAGATTTCTAAGCTTAAACTGTAGAGGTCCTGAAGATAAGTAGTTTATTGTTTTTGTAACTGTTTAAACTCATAATCATTTCTTCATTGGATTTGCTCTTCCTTCCCTCCCTTTATAACTTAAAGCCTGTAACAGCAGCTTAAAGAGTTGTATCGTCATGACATAACATCTTGATTTTGGCATGCCTTGATAACTTCACCAATATTTGTCTTCAGAACAGTGTTGCTTTTGGAGAGAAATTATTAGAAATTGATTAATCACTGGTTTACAAATTCAGCTGTTACTGAGCTCGAAAAAGCGTTATCAGCCTACAGCTCTGTCAACCCAGCCCCAATTTGGGCAGTTGCTGAGAACTATCGTTTTGAACCTGCTTTCGTAGAGGTACTCACACTTGCAATTAAGCTTGCTTTTGAATGTCATGTGATTGCATAGTATATGATGCTACTGCATGTTTTACAGGGAAAAAAACTGATGGCTGAAATTGGAGACATTATTAATATCCACATAATTATTGAAGGATCAATGAATAGCTCAAATCCATACTTTTCAAGTTCATGGAGGCGTGGCTTTGTTGTGAGTGTTACTGCATAATCCATCCATTTAGCTTGTTTCTGTCAGAATTGTTGATTACGTTATCTGTATATGAACCGACTTTATTGGTAGACTCCAAATTCATGCATTTCTACTTTTGCATTTCTACTTTTATCCACATATTGATGCGTTATTTAAGTGCCAAGTCATCCTGCTTATCAAGTCAAAACTGTTAATCATTATCAACCATATTCCTGTTTATTGTATTAATCACCAAAACATGTTCAAATCTTTGATTCTGAACTGTTGTTAAGAACTTTCAATGTGTATTCGGTAAATTCATTTTCCTTTCTTTTTATTCACTGATACTAGAATTTCATGCTTTGGGCTAAAGGGTTTTCTCCATTCACAGGGAGGCTTCATTCTAGATATGGGTGTGCATTTTATTTCTGGACTAAGAATGGTGAGTTATTTGAGCTAATTCTATCTCTTCTTGGCATCCATATATTTTGCTGAGATTTCTATATACTCAATTGTTTATGCTTAAAACTTATTAATTTAAAGTTGTAGTCGGCTTCCTTATGTTCTGCTCTTGGTAAAATAATGACCTCACCTATGAAACTCATTGTGTGAAAGATTTAGACAAAGATCTTCCTGAGAACTGCATTATTTCAGTTACCCATATCCATGCAACTTATAGTCCTAATGCTGTTTATATTTAATAATCCTATATTTTATTATAATCTAGTAATACAATTCTCAATGGACTATGCTTCTCTGGCAGTATAGACTAACATTCCAGGTGAAGATTTGCTTTATACATCTTACATGAATCACAACTGCCTATGGCTTCAAATCTTTTCAACTTATGTATATGGCTTTGACAATCTCTTGCATATGGAAAGCTCGTTGGCTCCGAGGTGACATCCGTTTCAGCCATTACTTCTCACGTTGATTCAACTTTGCCTCCCCCTGATCATATCTCCTCAACAATGTAAGATATTGATGCATTGGAATGACCTGCAAACAATTTATAGTTTTGTCTAAGTTGCAATGATGCATTTCCATGTTTCTTGTTGCTCTTCATCCTGTTGTCCCTTTAGTCAACTAGAGAATGGGAGTTCTGGAGTTTTTGTGATGGTAGTGTCATCTAGATCTCCGAAGGTATGTGGCACATGGTCCCTATTCTTTAGATCTAGTAGGCTGTCTTGACATACTCTCCGTCCGTTGAATCAATTCAAGGCTTGAACACTTATAACAGATGCACTATTTGGATGATAGGTGCTTTGGCGAATTGTGGGCTTAAAGGGGACCTTACAAGTTGATAGGGGCAGCAAAGATGGGAAGCAAGGATACACGGTATATGATACTCATCCTGTCACAAGTAAAGAGTCATGTTTCAACCCCCGGCCCCCCACCCATATTTTTTTCTCTAAAAAAACGAGTTTCAAAAGTCGAAATTTAATTTTTATTTGAAATTTTTCTGATGCCTTTTAACAAACTTGTTATTAATTTATAACAAACTTTGCGTAATAAAAATGATGAACAAAAAGAGTGTAGGTGAAATTTGATGGCCTACAAAAGATTGTATTCTAATATAGTTAATAAAAAAGTTGTATTTGGACAAACAATACTCCTATTTGTTTTCGGATGAGGGAGTATTATTTTTCTAATTTCCAACTTTCATAAGTCAATTCTTATGAACATATATTTTGTTGATCTTGATATTATTTTAGGTTCTTCTTTATATGGCTGATGGCCAATGCACAAGCTGGTTTTACCCATTCAGTGGAGTGACTGAGGAGCTAAAAACTTTTCTGTCAGATATTTCATTGGCACAACTAAAGGTACTGCAAAACTCCTTAGGAAATGAGACATTTCAATATTTAATTTCCTTCTCGTTCCATTTTGAGACTACTTATATTGTTTGAAAATTCGAGGGTGGGGGGGGGGGGGGGGGTTGTGGTGGTGTTAAAGTCTCAGACGGCCTGCAAATAAGAAAAATATAA
Source organism: Scutellaria baicalensis (assembly GCA_005771605.1). Taxonomy (NCBI): domain Eukaryota; kingdom Viridiplantae; phylum Streptophyta; class Magnoliopsida; order Lamiales; family Lamiaceae; genus Scutellaria; species Scutellaria baicalensis. The sequence goes on along the minus strand of CM016723.1, from coordinate 32,141,809 downwards.
GACATGCAATTAAGTGTTTGCATTTCCTCTCCTCTAACCTACCCTTCCTTGGCATTTACATTTTATTACGAGGTGAGGTGTTTTTGCCCCAAATGTTCGTTTCAAATCTACAATGTTAGCCTATTAGCTGATGAAAATGATATGAGCCATATTACAATTAAATTTGTCCAAAATCACTACTCTTAGGAAATGCAAAGTTATAATTTCGCATTGATCTTTAAGACAATAACCTTTGGGGTATCCATGATCATTGCGCTCTGTCTCATATCTCCTCTTATTCTTCCTTTTCTTCTATAAATCTTTGTTTCACAACTATTCACCAAATCATTCTCCATTCATGAAGGTATAAAGAAAGCTACTATCTGCAATGAATATACATGACTAGATTTGGCTAAAAAGGCTTCTATTTTTCTTAACCTTTTTCTTAGAACCAAGGGTCGATCTGTAAAGCAATACGTGCAAATAGGTACCGTAATGTGTTTATATTAGTAAACTCTTCATTTATATATGGTCTGTTGGCAGAAGGATGGTAACTATGAGGTCGAGCCTCGCCTCTCTTTTCTTGAAGGCGCCCGAGATGTTGCTGTGTTGGATGCCATGCTTGAATCGGGTAAGAGGCAAGGGGCACCTGTCCAAGTAAAAAAGTTTTAGCATCACTTTTACACGTTTCTATTCTCGTCTATTTGCAAGAAAGACGTAGTTATAGACCCTCTGTTGTGGACACTATCCATACTTTCTATCTTTTAACAATGATAAGTAGTAGATCTGCTTCTGATTGTTTCACTGAACAGCTATCAGGGTACATTAGAATGATTAGCTAAATAAATGAAATGTACCTTGAAATTTGAATCCTTGTGTCCTAAGTGCAGTTTGCACTGTACTGCTCACATTTGCATATCTATTGGGGAGAGAGAGAGAGAGAGAGAGAGAGAGAGAGAGAATTTTGATTAGAAGAATTTATATACAAGTTGGTGGGAGAAAATGACTCGTTGCTTTCTTGTCTGAGCAATTAACCTAGAACTGCATCTTTCTCATTATATTGTCATTTTTGTTAGAAAGATTATTATTGTCATGTATATATCATTGAAAAATGAGTTTCTTAAGGAAATAAATATGTAGTAGTCGTAGATAAAAGTAATGAAGATTAAAAGAGTAGGCCACGCCATTGATTGAGTCAAGCAGTTGCAACGACCAACATTTTTCAACTTCATTTTGGGCAAAATCACCTATCTACACTTCTGAAATGTCCACGGGTTGATTACGAGAATGCGCTAGAGCAGATATTTGGGTATATTTGATCTTGACTGATTTTCAGTCACCTTTTTATAAATAGTCATTTCAAATGGGTCATTAATAACTGTTTGTCGTCATCTCCATAATATACATGACCTCAAAACTCTTTGCTAATAACGCTCCTCCCGCAACCGCATCTATCATTGCTATTGTGGATCCAAATAGTCCGTTATAGAAGAAACAGACTTGTTGGTCCTCCGAATTCTATAACAGATTTGTGGATCCAAATAGTCCGTTATAGAAGAAACAGACTTGTTGGTCCTCTGAATTCTATAACAAATTTGTTGATCCTCAAGAAATCCATGTTGAGGACATCTCCTCAACATATCTCTAAATCTCTCCCAAGCTTCTCCCAAAGACACCCTATCGAGTTGCTTGAATTGTGTGATCTCATTTTTCATCTTCAACGTCTTACTCGGTGGAAAATACTTGAAAAAAAACCTCTGCTCAACTTATCCCAACTAGTAATTGAGCGCCGATGAATAGAAGGATATTTAAAGTTAAAGAAATTTTAAGATATTTTTTGTAATTTTGAAATGTGTTGTATATAAGTAAATATTTCAAAATTTATATTGTTAATTGGTCACTTTTACCCAACTTGAAAAATCATTAACTTATCAAATTATTTATCAAGTCATAAAAAAATTCAACAAAAGATAGAAACAAATTGAATGTAAGCATTTAAATTTTTAAAGTTTTTATGTGTTAACTTTAACTAGTAATTTACTCGTGCGATGCACGGTTTATCATATATATATGATCTATTAGTTTTGAACTTTTTAATAATATGCTGTGATAATATTATATTAACCTAAAATTATATATTAATAAGAATCTAATGTGTTATATCTTAAATAATATTATAATTTTAAAACACAAACTATAATATATAAATGTATGTTTATGTTAAACAATGATTATAAAATATATATTTGAAATATGAGGTTGTTAAATAAACATCAATTTTATACAACCATTAATACTATAAATTAAAATTAATTAAATTAAATTTGGTATTGATAACCATTTATTGTGTTATGGATGTTAAACGATAATTTATACTTAAAAGATATGTTACCTCCTAAAGATATATATGTTGTGCATGTTGTAGTTAATATAAATATAATTACTATAATTAAATATATTGTTTTATTCTTTGATTTATCTTTACTAAAAATTAATTAATATATTGTTTTATTATTTGATTTATACTTACTAACTAAGGTGTTAGTAAATATTTCATTTGTGTTCACAATTATAGATTCTTTGAAATTTTTGGTCTAATTAATGCATACAACTTAATTATTTCAAGTTAAAGAAAAAATATGTCTTTCAAATAACTAAAATATCTTGATATGTATTTAAATAAGGAAGGTAATTGAATATTCAACTCACTTGTATTGACAAATAGATCAAATAATTATACCAAAATGTTTTTCATTGTTATTAATTTCTCAAAAATTCTAAAACTAATAATTTTAAAATTATTCTTTAAATTCTCTAATGTATAGTTTAATTGGTCATTTGTTTTTGTATTTGTAACTTTGTTAAATATAATTATACACCCAAATTTAAATATCAAATTTATATTTTTCATAGATTGAAACAAAATTTAAAATGGAAAATTTATTTAATTTAAAAATTATGATTTATATGGTATAGGTAATAATGACAAAATAAACCTACATAATCCTATCTATAGGTCATGACCAACCTAAAGGGTCCCACAATCCTAAAAAATATAAAATAATTCTTTTTGATTTTTTTAAATTCTTGTAACTACTTTATTTCCATTTATAGTATGTCAAAATAGGAGGGAAAAATAGTTATTGCTATTTTTATAGAAGGTCTTTATATATATATATATATATATATAGATTACTTAACGACTGAAATTATTTTTATTATCAATTTTAAAGTTAAACATATTTTAAAATGCTTTTTGTAATTATGAGAAAATCGTATATAAATAAATATTTTAAAACTTATATTATTAATTGGTCACTTTTTACTACCTCCGAAAATCATTGGCTTATTAAGTTATCTAACAAACCATTAAAAAAAATTGATCAACAAAAGCTTTCAAGTGGTTAGTTTTTTTAATTAAAATTACTTAATGTTTATAATTATTCTTATTATCAATTTTAAAGTTAATTTTTTTAACTTTTTATAATTATAAGAAATGTTGTACATATATAATAAACACTTCAATACATATACTGTTTGATGAGTATTAACTATAAAGAAAATCATTAATTCATTAATTTAGTATATTTCATAATTTAATGTACTTAGAGTATCCCAGTTTGATAGATTAAAAATAATGATTTAGAATTTTTTTTCAATTAAAATAAAATGATTTTATATTAATATTATAAACTGATAACATTTAAGAGATATTTATTCTATTTGAGATTCATATGTGCAAATTAGATATACATATTCAAATATATTTGTATTATGAATTTATTTTTCTTATCTTTTTTTTTCTGCAAAAAATATTAATTCAAATCAAGCTGCCCATTAATCAGAAAATATTATTTGAAACTGGAGATGGTTGAAATTTTAGTTTGTTGTAGTGGGGAAGAAATATTACATTCATTATGACTTTTGTGTACAAAAGAGGTGTTGCAAAATGTGTAATAGCAGTTTTGAAATTAAATTGTTAAATGTATCATTTTGCATTGCATTCCTTTCCCATTTGGGTATATTAATACAATATCTTTGAAATTTAATATATAAACATGTATACAATTTTAAAATTGGTAAATTTTAAAATTACTTATTAACTATTTAAAAAATATACAGAACACTTATTTTATAACTAACATTTATTTTTTTCATTTGCGTAAAATTATTTAAAATTCGTGCAAAGCACGGTTAGGTATTAGTTTTTTTTAAAAGAATCAAGAAACGGTCAATTGAAATGCAGAGCTAACAATTGCGTGCAGTGTGGGGTTTTATTGGTTTCAACAAACAAGATTTGAGTACTATAAGACAACTAGAATGATTATGTTTTCCTCAGTCTGTAACACTACTTATAAAAAAAAGATTCATCTACATCACAACCCGAAATTATATAACCTCAACCATCATCATCATCATCATCATCATCATCATTGTTGTTGTAATTGAAACTTTCACACTACCTACTATAGTGAGATTTTATCGTATTGATGCAAGTCTTAACTGGTTTTCCATGATGGTTGTAGCAACTCCAAACTACTTTTATACTTGGTCAAGATTCTTTAACACACACCCTTATTCTTAATCAAGTGTTTCATTCATTTGAATTCACTAAATAGTTGAGAAACTTAGAGCTTCCACCTTTTTGACAATAGTGGATGTACATCTAAGCAGAGGGCTCAATACATGTGATTGAAATACTTATATTTCTCTCAGGTCTTGTGTTAGTAAAATCTAAAGTGATCAGAAAGAGTTGATTATGGAGAAGTTTCCAGTAGCAGAGGAGTTTGCTCTGAAGCAAACAGCTCCGAAAATAGCTGGTTCGGGTGTTTTTAGTGGGGGCGATAAAGTAATTTCAGCTTACGACCTGGTTGAGCAGATGGAATACTTGTATGTTCGTGTTGTGAAGGCGAAAGAAGTGGGAGGTGGGATGGACTTGACAGGTGGGTGTGATCCTTACGTGGAAGTGAGGCTGGGTAACTACAAGGGAGTGACCAAGCATTTGGAGAAGAAGTCGAATCCAGAGTGGAATGTGGTGTTTGCGTTCGCACAGGATCAGCTCCAAGCTTCCCACTTTGAGATTGTGGTGAAGGATAAAGACGTGATCAGGGATGACTTGATTGGGCGAGTTATGTTTGATGTGGTCGATGTCCCTAGGCGCGTCCCACCGGATAGCCCCCTCGCCCCGCAATGGTACAAGCTGGAAGATAAGAGAGGTGAAAAGCTTAACAAGGGTGAAATCATGGTTGCTGTATGGAGAGGCACTCAGGCCGACGAGGCCTTCTCCGATGCTTGGCATTCGGATGCAGCAGCAGTTGCAAGTGAAGGCGTCTCTAGAATCCGAGGAAAGGTCTATCTTTCTCCTAGGCTTTGGTATCTTAGAGTCAATGTCATTGAGTGCCAGGATTTGGTTCCTAGTGATAAAACCAGATACCCTGAGGCTTGTGTCAAGGTCATCAACGGGAACAGGGTTTTGAAGACCAAGATTTGTTCAGTGAAGGGTGTGAATCCTCGTTGGAACGAGGACCTGGTTTTCGTGGTTGGAGAGCCGTTTGAAGAGCCGTTGGTGATCACTGTGGAGGACAGAGTGGGCCCAAACAAGGATGAGATCTTGGGGAGATGCTTAATATTACTCAACACTGTGCCGAGGCGCCTCGACAATAAGCCTGTGCCGGCTAAGTGGCATAATCTTGAGAAGCATTTACTAGTCGAGGGACAAAAAAAGTTCTCTAGCAAGATTCACTTGAGGGTTAGCTTGGATGGTGGTTATCATGTGTTGGAGGAGTCCATTTATTACAGTAGTGACTATAGACCCAGCTCCAAATTGCTCTGGAAATCGAGCATTGGGGTTCTCGAGCTGGGGATCATAAGTGCAGTGGGTTTGCCACCGATGAAATCAAGAGACGGGCGGGGGATCACGGATGCCTACTGTGTGGCTAAGTACGGCCCGAAATGGGTTCGGACAAGGACGATCATCGACAGTGGGTCACCAAAGTGGAACGAGCAGTACACTTGGGAAGTGTTTGATCCTTGCACAGTGATCACAATTGGGGTGTTTGACAATGGGCATTTTCATGGGGGAAAAGACACCAGCATTGGGAAGGTTAGGATTAGACTATCCACTCTTGAAACAGAACGAGTATACACACACTCCTATCCTCTCATTGTATTGAAGCCATCTGGGGTCAAGAAGATGGGAGAACTTCATTTGGCCCTCAGGTTCTCATGCACATCCTATCTCAATATGCTAAACAAGTATACACACCCATTATTGCCCAAAATGCATTACAGTCATCCCTTTTCCGCGGTACAGCTCGACGGGTTGAGGTACCAGGCGGTGCAGATAGTGTGGACGAGGCTGGGACGAGCCGAGCCGCCATTGAAGAGAGAGGTGGTGGAGTACATGGTGGATGTGGGGTCTCATATCTGGAGTGTACGCAAGGCCAAAGCAAACTTTGTGAGAATAATGAGCCTCATGAGTGGTGTAATTGCAGTAGCTAAATGGTTTGATCAGATATGCCAATGGAAAAATCCCATCACAACCATTCTCATACACATACTCTTTGTGCTATTAGTCCTCTATCCTCAACTCATATTCCCAACTCTCTTTCTCTACCTTTTCTTCATTGGGATATGGAACTACAGATGGAAGCCAAAGCATCCACCTCACATGGACATACGAGTGTCCCACGCGGATGCGGTGGGCCCGGACGAGCTGGACGAGGAGTTCGACACGTTTCCGACATCCAAGCCGTCGGACATTGTACGGATGAGGTACGACCGGCTAAGAAGTATAGGAGGGAGGATACAGAGCGTGATAGGTGACGTGGCGATGCAAGGAGAGAGGATTTTGAGTGTGTTGAGCTGGAGAGATCCAAGAGCTTCGGCGTTGTTCGTGGTCTTCTGCTTGTGTGCAGCCTTCGTGCTGTATATAACGCCTTTCCAAATAGTGATACTGAAGCTGGGATTGTACGTGTTGAGGCATCCAAAGCTCAGGAGTAAGACTCCACCTATCCCTACTAATTTCTTCAAGAGGTTACCTGCAAGATCTGATCTTATGCTATGATTAATCAACACACTATTATATCTGAATTAATATGTACACATATCACTATTTATGGAAGATTAGAAACTGTCACTTTTAGTTCAGCAACTTTGGTACATTAATGATGCAGGTGAATATGCAGGTGGTTTTCAGATCTTAGATTGGTTCAATTTAGATTGCAAATTGAAAAACGAGTTTAAATTGATTTCTACAAAATTCAAACGCTGAGACCAATATAATGCCTTCATTTCATAATGTTAAGAAACAGAGTTTGGAGAAGAATAAAAGAGAAATATCAAATACTAGGAGTAGAAGTGATTAGGAGGGGGGCGAGTTGCATTCATTGCTCCACCAAAAGCTAACTGAAAAACTAGTAGTGAGAGAACGCACATAATGCCACCACTTTGGAGGGATGTATAGCATTTCACCCTCCTCCAGTATGCAATCAACAAATTCCAAGTCTAATATCTTCGGAAACTCTTTCTTGTCTATGTTGTCAAGATCAACCTTCAATTAACAAAAATACATTTTTTTTCAGATTCAATCAAAGACAATAAATGTGAGTGAGTAAAAGGTACAAAAAAACTTGAAATAAAGTACAGGAGGCAAAAGTTAAAATAATTGAAGTGTAGGGAGCAAAATATGTGATGTTGCTGCTGCTCATGATAACCAAGTTTTTCGTAGTTCACTTGATATAACTATTGACAGACACAATAACTACCTGACTGGAATTGCTAAGCATGGACTCCATGTGAGGATAAAGCTCTTCAGATAGTGAAGCAGGGTAAAGTCTGATATACTTTTTGCCAACAACCTGGAAATGACAAGGCCAAAGTATTGCTCGTGAGATAGACAATGAGCAGAGCAGCAAGCAATATTAATGAGCACATCTGTTTGAAACCAAGACATTCATTGACTTAAAATGCTAATTCAATATACATCATACATCTAAGTATTTTACCAGAAATACCAAGCCATTTTCAACATCGATCATTGAGAAGCTAATATGACCATAGCTGCATTGTTTTATTGATGACGGGTGGGCTGAGTGTGATTAACATAAATAGTTGAGTGCGATTAACAAAAACAACAAGAGAAAAGAAAAGAAAAGAAAAAAACCCAAAGTTCGAAGTTTGTTGGGCTGAGTATTATTAACAAAAATAAAATTATACAGCATGGTTCGCCTGTGCAACATAGAACCTCTTGATTACCTGAGCAAGAATATTATGGTGTGGATCATGATGCAATGGTGTTACTGTCCCAGGTGGACCAAACCAAGCATTAAGCGACCTCATCTCTCCGCCACCAGCAAAACAGTAATCAGGAATAACAATATCCTGCTTTAGTTCTAGTATCTGGCATTTAGAAACCAAAGCAATCAGAAGAGTGAGTGCGCTTGATACATCATATATTAGACTTTACCACCAAAAACAGTTCCTATAATAAAAGCAAATACGCATACCTGATCAAATAATTGATGCTGGGCTAAATATGTCATGCTTGCAGGAGAACAGTCATTGGATTGAATCCTCTCTAGAAACTCAGAAAATGAGATTAGTTCTTGCTTCCAGTCCGAAGATAAGTAGTGTTTTCCGACCTACAGATATAAAATTATTCCAGCCTAAAACATAGAAGAAAATATAAATGGGATAAACAAAGAATGGACATTACATATTTTCCTAGCTTCTTTTGTTTCCTTTTGATGAAATATTCTATTCCGAATTCGTTCTCCTAGATCATAAACAAACACATTCATGTTTACAGTGCATTTTCTTCCTAATACAATACATTTTCCAAAATATTAATCCATATTCTAAATGCTATCCTACAATCCTATCCTTAAACATTGAAAGCCGCATACTTTGATAAAGGATCATAATTATAATAACAAAGCTTTTGTCACCAATCTTTGATAAAGGATCATAATTATAATAACAAAGATTTCATCACCAAGTTCAAAGTGATTTAGAAATGCACATGGGGAAGTGGGAGCCTTACATTAAAAATAAATAAGGATGCTGTCACACGACAAGAAAACAAGCACTTTATTACAAATGAAATCCAACAGAGCAAAAACACTTTGTACATTTTTATGATTCCACTTGATATTATAACATTGTAGCAACCTGTTGGAAAATTTCAATCGAAACTCTAACAGGAAGAAGAGAAAAGGACCATTGGAATCAAACATTCCAACTGGAAAAGCTATTGGAAATGTTTCAAGAAAAATTCCAACAGTTTTATCCATTGGATTTTCCATCGTTGGAGTTTTTTTCTAACAACAGAACATTCCAACAGACCAGGACCATTGGAATTACAGTTGATTTTTTTTCTTTTTCATTCGTATTCTGCAATTCCAACAGCCTTTTTCTAGTTGTGTCACATTCACAAAAGAGAAAACATAAGCATAAATCTTAGTATACCTCAACTGGAATTGTTCGAAAGCCTGCAACCTTTCTAAGGTAATTAATGTCATTCCATCGATCCTTGGCTGGCCAATGATTCATAGAATCACTAATTACCACTGGAGAACCAACGACAAAATGTTCCTGCAAGAATCCTTCCAACGAGAGGGCACACTTTTTCCCCACTGTTGTACTAGAAAGTGACTTGGCAGGTAATAACGTAACTACCTGTGTGTTGAAAATCAAGATAAAAGAGAGAAATCAATTCGTAAGTCCATCAAACTTTCCCATACCTTGTCCTTAGATACAAATGAAAGCAACAAAACGTGATTTCAAACCCAACATAGCATGGTTCTGTAATAAAAATTTGCAACATTATAATATCTTTACTCATTCAAATTCAGGCGAACAGCAATGATCTTTTAGGTCACATAGCAGAAAGGGCTCAGAAAAAGGAGTTCAAATTAAAGTATTTAGACTGACAACAGAAAGAATCACGTAGTTAGCTTCACAGAGCCATATATGTCATCTTAAATAAAGTGATATATTAAATGCATTTGAAGGTTTACTGAATCAAACCCTTTTATTCTAGCTGTTCTCAAAAGAAAATTAATGAAAACAAAAATTAAATTCAGAGTAATAAGCTATCTAATTGCTTAGTCTTCCATTCACAGGGAGAAGTAATTCCATGGCAAGATGTGCAAACAGAGTACAAATAATCAGAGTGCTCCTAAATTGTAGAAACACAGCATAAAAAAGAATCTAATAAACACTAAGGCTGTGTTTATTAAATTAATGGTTTAAAACGTGAAACTTTGAAATGAAGGTTTTACAAATCCACCCAAACTACAGTGCAATTATACCCAATTCACTCAAATTAGTTTAAAAAAAGAATGGTGATTTCAAATCTATATCAATTAAAGATGAGGGCAGGCTGCTGAGTTACTCCAATTGCAATATCCTATGCACACAAAAATGCGAGTTTATATAACAACTAGATCCTATAGACTGAAGAACTGATGGTATTGACAAATTTAGAGACACAATTAGCAAGTGAGAGAGAGAGAGAGAGGGAGGGAGGGAGGGAGACGAACCTCACCTCCGCCAAGTTGAAATCCTTATACCACACAGCCTTGTGCTGTTCTCCATCACCAAACTCCGGTCCTCTCAAAGCAGCGTTGACTTTCGAAATGCACGAATTCAAGTCATCTCTAAGAGTGAAACCACCCATAATGAGGCCCATATCAAGCGCTCTAATTGCGAGCCTAAGCTCACCGGAAGAGAAATGGTGCTTGGCCACGTGGAGGCAGGCCATTGCATAAGCGTCACGCCAGATGGGAACGACGGAGTGCCAGGGGCCCGAATGTAGCTGTTCCCAAGCCAATTCCCTAGCAGCCTCCGCCGCTCGAATGTCACCCGCGGCAGCCCGATTGGCCATGGAGGTGAAGGCGTATCCGCCTTCTTCTTTTATGCGCTGCAAGAGAGAGGTGAGCTCCGAGTCCAGAACTGGGGTTTCGAGGGTTGCGCCGTCGAAAGTGGTGGCGGACATGGGCGGTTGTTGATTGTGTATAGAATAATCGAAAAAGCGTAGGTGTACACGCGCGTATCGTAGTGAGTAATAACTGATGAAATAAATTATGGTGCTTTTTTGGGGATAAATAAATATCCACCGGAAGAGGACTTTGTAAATGCGTGCCCCAATCCGATTCAGCAACTTACTTTTTATATATGAGTGACACTTGTGTGGCCCGGGGACACGGTGCCCCAACTTAACCTATTATATGATGTTATATATATACTCTACAGGTATCATATGTATACTCTTTAGGTATCATAAGTTTGCTCTTATATATATATAATACCTGTAGAATATATGTATAACACCAAGAAACATAACACCTATAAAGTATATATATAACACCTAAAGAGCATGTGTATAATACCTAGATATGTGCCCCTATGTGCCCTAGGGGTATATAAGTTTTGTCCTTTATATATACGAGTATCAACACATGTATCGTATGTGGATGATGAATTTTTTAAATAAAAAATATTATATTACTACTAATCTTAAATAATAATTTTTTTATAAGGATATACAACCTATATTAAATTAAATTAGATTCAAAAATATCTAATAAACTAAAGTCCTCGTATAATAGAGTCTTACTTATAATAGATCATGATTTTGGTTTGGAATGCTAATGTAAAAATATTTAAATATGTAAATCACAAATTACTGTTATAAACTTAAATAAAATCTTTAATAATAAGGATATATTAAGCAATTCATATTTTGTAAGAATATCCATAAATTAAAGTCCTGATATAATAGAGTCCTACTTATGATAGAATTCTATATGATTTAGGTTTATAATTCTAATGTAAAACTATTTATTTAAATATGAAAATCACAAATTACAATTATAACCTTAAATAAAATCTTTAATAAGGATATATTAGGTAATCCATATTTTATAAGAAATATCTATACTTTTATATAGGTAATAGATATATATTTTCCTCAAAACTCAGTGCCCTACTTCTTTCTTCTTCTTCTTTCTCGGTTCCACCAGCTTCCTCTCTTCTTTCTCCTTCTTTTCTTTTTTCTGCGGTTCTCCATCTGCACCTTTTTTCTCAATCTCCTTCTTCTCTCTACGGCGTGAATTCTCCATTGTTGTTGCTTCAAAAATAAATATGTAATATCTCAAAGGTGCATATATGTAATATTAAATATATAATACCTACTATACTTTAAACATTAATATCTCAAAGTTACATATGTAATATCTCAAAGGTAAATATGTAATACCTCATAGGTAAATATGTAATACTCAAATGTGCATATATAATCTCTCGAAGGTAAATATGGAATACCTCAAAGGTGTAGATGTAATACCTTAAAGGCAAATGTATAATACCTTAAGATATACACGCAATACCTAGATAGTATATATATATATAATACCTATCACTAAATCACATAACATGAAATCGGGTGTGTGTGGACGAACACCAGCTCAGATGCAGTCATGCAGCCACGTGTGTGGGTGCGTGGAGGCGGCCCACGCGCCCGGTATTCGTGCTCTGATGTGAGATTAAAATGCGATATGAGATTAAAATACAATATCAAATGCGATAAGTTTTTGACATAATTTAAAATGCGATATGAGATTAAAATACAATATCAAATTAGATTGCAAAAATATCGGTGTATTTATGAATATTAATATATGTAAAGGGAAAAACTCTTTTTTGGTCGTTTTTTGTCTTGTTAAAATCGTAAAATCAAAATTAGTCCAGTTAAGTTCAATTCTGTCCGATTTAAGTTCTTTCACCACCGAATTGATTTTCCGGCAACTTTCCGACGAGTGCAGTGCACTCGCCCCCAATTCTAAGATTTTCAATGACTTGCGTTTATGTGACATTTTATTTCACATGTGGCCTTTATTTTTGTATTTATTTTCTTTCTAAACATCTACGTCAGCCAAAATGAAAAAACAAAAAATATATCAACAAAATTAAAAGAAAAATAAAATCAAGATATTGCAGATCAAGATATTGCAAATCAGATCGCACCCTCCGTCGGAAATGTGCTGATCAAATCAGATCAAGATAAAATCAAGATATTGCAGATAAGATCAAGATATTGCAGATCAAAATTATTTGTTCTCGTTGATGGATGAGAATGTGAAGAGCATCGATCCAGTAATTTCAAGCGCCATTAGGGGGTTTTCAACTTTGATGGAACCATAAAGTACCTGCTGGATTTGGGTGGTGGGAGTAACCTGACGGCGGCGAAGGGGGTGAGGTATCTGGATCGATAGTGTTGCTAGAAAATCTTGGTTTCTTTTGGCTGCGGCGCGAGAGTGGTGGGTTTGGGGCTCTCCGGATTTGTGTTGCTGGAGAATTTGGGTTCTTCTTCTTCTTTGGCGGCGGCGTAGGAGTGGTGGGATTGGGGCTCTCCGGATTTGTGTTGCCAGAGAATCTGGGCTCTTCTTCTTCTTTGACCGCCGGTGAATCTGTGTTTCCGGAGAATCTGTGTTGCCAGAACTGAGATTTTGATTCTTTTAATGTTTTTTAATTTTGAATTAATTTGATTTTAATATTTTAAATTTTAGTTTTGATTTTTTTAATTTGTGCAAATAATGATGTGGAATTTTTGTAATTATTTTTAAATGATAAATAAATGACACATGAGCTCCATAATTCCACATCAGCATGAGATTGTCGGAAATTTCGGATTGGGGCGAGTGCACTGCACTCGGCGGAAAGTTGCCGTAAAATCAGTTTTCTGGTGGTGAAAGGACTTAAATCGAACATAATTGGACTTAACTGGACTAATTTTGATTTTGTGATTTTAACAGGACCAAAAACGGACAGTAACCTTTTAACGGGATCAAAAAAGAGTTTTTCCCTATATGTAAAAGATCTAAAATACACAAACAAATTTAAAATGAAATCCCTAACGTGGGTTCAAATCATATGATATAATGGAATATTATAAGTTCATTTTATAAAAAAAGTCCAATATTGTATCACTAAATCTTGTGATATGACTAGCAATAAGGATGCATGAACACCTTATTCGATACCCTCAAGACTACTCAATATTCCTATGAATATAATCAAGTTTAATTAATAATTGAAGCAAACACATCTAATTATACAAGATACATAAGCTTGTATACCAATCATAACTCATAAATATATGTTTTGACACATTTACAATATGGTTTGAGCATTGAAGCTAGCTTTGACCATAATCATCCATACATGGTCAAGTAAGATGTAGCAGTAGTTTAAAAATGTATAGAAAAGCGAGAGAGAGAGAGAGAGAGAGATGATATGAATTAATAAGGTGGGCAGAAGGATTGGTCCATGTTGGTGATGGGCATATAATTATTATAAGTGGAGTTGGAATGATGATATGATCTCCTCCTTCGCATGTGGACCACTTGTGCCTGCGCAACAGCCAGCTCCGTTTGTAATGTGTCTATTTGGCGTTGCAGAGATGATATGGCGCCTACACACCCGTATACTGGATCTCTAACTCGTGCATTTGCTTCGTACACCATCGACCTTACTGCATCCCCTCTTTGATCTTCTTCCAATTCCTGCATATATCATTATTCTAATTTATATATGTTTGTTTATGGGAACATTTTACTTTTTATTTTATATATTTAATACTCCCTGCTTCTTCGATTCAACCTAGCTTCTCCACTTTTACTATAAACATGGATTATTATTGTTTTTGGCATGCCTATCTTATTTTTCCTTTGTTGAATACTCCTAGATAAAATTAATAAAAGATACCCAAAATATACTTCATTTTCACTTTTGGCACCCCATGTTCCAAAGTAATTACACAATTGATACCCAATGTTTCGGAAAAAAAGAAAAACGCACATTGGGTACGTACTTTCTGTCAAATTTTCGTCCAAACTTGAGAGAAATTACAGAACCCTATACATTTGGAACGAAAATTTGCCTTCTTCCCCAATTCCAGTCTACAACCCTAATTTGTTTCTCCTCTATTCAATCTCCAGTAAATTTGTAGTTAATCCATAATTCCTTGGCAGTCCAAATTTTGAAGCAAAATGAGTTGGAGCTTCTTGGGTTGAATTGATGAAGAAACTCATCCCTCCGAGTTACAAATTCATGACGGATGATGGAAAATTGAAGAAAATACGACAAATCTACTAGAGATTGAAGAGAGGAAAAACAAATTCGGGTTCATGTAGAATGGAATTTGGGAAGAACCATTTTCGCTCCAAATGCATAGAGTTTGCTAATTTCCATCAAATTTGAACGAAAACTTAACAGAAGGTAACCAATGTTAATAAATTATGAGACATTTAATTTTTAAATTATTATTATTGTAATATAGAAGGTATGATGATATATGAGACATTTTAATTTATTTAAGGAATTAAACATACATATTTGGGTTTAATTGATAAATTATACTATTTTCTTTCTTAAATTAGATTCATACCACTTTCATTTGTAAATTAATGTTAGGCATAATATGTAGTGTTATTCTGTGAAATAATAGTGTTTTTATTTTATTTTTATAATGAGTAAGAAAGAGTGGAAGGGAATAAATAAAGACTTGAAATCCCATATGATCTAAGTTGGTGCGAAATCTTGTCATCATAATCTGTAATTTTATAAGGTGGAATACCACTTGAGCTATAAGACTCTGACAACAACTAGGTATTATTAAAACGTAACAAATATGATGGTGTAATTGTATCCAAAAGAGAGAAGCTAGGCAAAAATTAGAAAAACCTGGAGCATCTTGTTGACATTGCTAGCACCAAAGACCTTATGCACACTTGCAAACTTGTGTGGCTCATCTGCCGGAAAATAAGGCGCGAAAACGCAATCCTCAGCACATCTCCGTCTAAGAAGCTTGCACGCTGCACAGGGTGACGATATCGATGATGATTCCATTCCCACTCCACCTAATCTCCTCCTCCTTCTCTTCCTCCTCATCCAACACATATTTATATCCATGTATATGCCCAGACATTGTACTGTTCCTACCTATAATTATGTTTCTGCTTTTGCATCCACTTTTAACTCACTTCACCATTTTTTTGGTCTTATTGGGGATGGAGAATTCTGATTCATCACATTAAGTTGAGTTATATATGTATAGAGAATTAATTGAAGGGATGGAGAAAAATGTGCAATGGGACCTACCAATTTTTTCGTAGAATGTTTCATGCGACAATTAATGATTCTTCCTAATTACTTTGCGTATTGTCTCAATAGCTTCACAATTTTTATTTTAGTAGGCGTGGTGGGATCTCTCCTCCCAATATCATTAGACAAAACCTTCAAAGTCATTTACAAAAAGAGAAATTATATGTATAGAAGGATTATATATATTAAAAAGTAATTTTAATTAGAGTTTAATTTCAATTGCAACATGATGAATATATTTTGTTACCGTAACATCAAAAATATTCAATTTAACACTTGTTTCAATTTGGGGTATCTTTGGGTTCTCCGAGCTCCAATTGCTGAAGTGGAGTGCAAATTGTATAAATTATTGTTGATGTATAAATTTACACATGGATGATGACTGTATTTAAAATTTCATGTTGGTAATTAACTTATATAATTTGGCTCCACACCTCAACAATTAATGCAGCCCGAAAAATTCAAACATGTCTTGGATTGAAACAAGTGTTAAATTAAACGATTTTGTGTCACAATCAAACGTTCAGGTTGCAATTGAAACTAAACCCTAAATTCTTGTTTTTTCATGTAATTAACCATATATAGAATGAGTCTTGGGTGTAACTTGACCCAATGTATTCAATTTGTGCCGTTTGATCTTATAAATATAGCATTCGATCATTTTTAAAAGCAATCGATAAAAAAAAATTCAATATATTAATCATATAACTACATGATATTATTTCATTCGAAAAACTATTTCTCTCTCTCTCTCTCTCTCTCTTTTTTTTTGAAAGTTTACTTCTTGTGCCTTTTTCTCTTCATTGATGTCTCATGTTCACGTTATCTTCCTCTTCCATTCATTCCAATTATTTTTCTTTCACGTTTCCCTATTTTGAAAAAAAAAAAAAAAAAGCATTTTCTTTCAATACTTTGTTAAACGATGGCTGCCTTTGATAAAATAAATCCAATATTTTTTCACACATATATTCATGAAAAGGCTTTTGAGTGATGGGAGTAATAGTCATTAATTGTTGTCCATACAATCATGCATATTGAATGCTTTTTATGAATAGAAAATGCAACACATTATATATAAGTATTAAAAGACAATGTAATGTTGTGAAGAGAGGAATTGTTTATATTAATTAGTTAGAGATATAGTCATATAGTTAAGAAATTGATTGGTTTTGAGCAACGCAAAAGATGGGCGGGGGCGGGGGGGCGGTGGCGGTGGCGGTGGCTTTTAATTTGTCTGCAAGGCGTGCGCACAATACTATTATTGTTACAGGTTTCTTTCTTTCTTTCTTTAATAACAATAATAATAATAATGATGGGATTAACTACCCAACTCAATACAGTTAATACTACCATGATCAGTTGCAGAGACATGTATATATTACTAATTTGGAGATAGTAACATGTCATTCTTACAAATTATTACCATATATATAATAATGAAGGAAAAAATTTGGTTTATCCGATGGTTCATTTAAAATTTAAAAATAATAATATATATTTAATGAGTTATTAGAATCCTTAGGATTCTCTCTCATAATCATTACATCTATTATTTTATTTTATTCTAATTTTCTAATTTAGTTATTATATGATCCCCTAATTTTTTGAGTTAGTTGTATTTTTTTTCTTTCATGTGCTACTTATTTTAGACTTTTAATTCAAATAAAAATTCAATTTTTGTTGTTGTTCGTCTTTCTAATATGATTTGAATGTCAATTTGTTAAGATTTTGATTTTAAGATGATTTGTGTTAGTTTTATCTTCTACAGTCTGGGTATTTAAATTTGTTTCAATTTCAGGTTTAAATAGTTTTATCTTCTACAGTCTGGGTATTTAAATTTGTTTCAATTTCAGGTTTAAATAGGGAAATAAAAAGGAAATAAAAGAACAACTGAATTCATTCAGGCTAATGGTGTACTTGATCATGGTAAAAGAATTGGACTCTAATTCTATGTGTCATCAATGTCGTGAGAAGGAAGAAGAAAGAAAGCAGTCAAAATTTTGAAGAGAGAAGAATTTGTCATTTGTTAATGGGGTGACGTGGCAAGTTATTGTGAGCCTTTCACATAACCAACAGTGTAGATGTAGTTAAATCATGTAAATTAATATAGATTAAGTAAAAAAAAATCTAAAAAATAAAAAATGTATACATTGCTAATAGTAACAAAAAAATTGGTACACATATATGGTAAATGTTTTAAATATAATATATATCTAATAAATATTAATACATATCTTCACATTTTTAGAATATTTATTATAGGTAATTTAGTATCAAGGATAATCCCTTGAATTTAGTATCAAGAATAATCCCTTTAACTTAGTTTGAGTAAATTTTGATTATGTATATTTTTTATTTAATAAATTTTAAACTTTTCAGTGCCAATTTTTCCTTTTTTTTTTTCCCAATTTTATCGAATCAACTTTCAAATCTAGTCGATAGTCGGACTAGTCAACCGTAACCTTACTCTTGCTGGTGACACTAGTAATATTAATTTTTTTAAAATCTTATAGATTTAAATAATTTAATTAAAACTTATATCGGCAATTAGAAGAAAAATTGATCTATAGTGGTAAGATTGGTGTTTTTTTGTTACAGTTAGGGTTCGATAGGCGGATTAGTCAATCGTAACATTACTATTGTTGGTGATTCTAGTACTACTAATTCTTTTCAATTTTCTACATTGAAATAATTAAATTAAAACTTATAATGATGTTTAGAAATTAAAATTCATCTAGAGTTAAGATTGGTGTTTCTTGTTACTGTTAGGCTTCAATAACCGGACTAGTCAACCGTAACATTACTAATGTTGGTGAAACTAGTACTATTATTTTTTAAAATTTTCTACCTTGAAATAATTTAATTAAAACTTATAACCGTGCTTAGAAATTAAAATTTGATTTGTAGTGGTAAGATTGATGTTTATTGTTACTGTTAGAGTTCAATAGTTAGAATAGTCAACTGTAACATTACTATTGTTGGTGACACTAGTACTATTAATATTTTTTAAATTTTATGCATTGAAATAATTTAATTAAAATTTACAATGGTGATTAAGAAATTAAAATTTGATCTATAATAATGAGATTGATGTTTATTGTTACTCTTAGGGTACGGTAGCCCGACTAGTCAACCGTAACACTACAATTGCTATTGACACTAGTACTATTTATTACAATTCCTCTAGTGGACGTCAATCTTTGTTTCTCTTTAGTGTTAACGTTGCATAATAGAGGAAAGTAAAAAAAAAAAAAAACATAATTTAATTTCTCGATATGTGGAGGGAAGTAAAAAAATAGAATTTAATGTGGTAAGAAAAGAGAGAATTTAATTTGGAGGAAGGTAAAAAATAGAATTCAATTTGTCCTAGGAAAAGAGTACAAGAAAAGAAAAAGATTACACTTGTGCATCGAATGTAGGTGCATGGATCCTAGATCCATGCACCTGACCCAACCCGCGCGTGTACGTGCTCCCACGTCTGGGTAGATGCGCTCAAATCCACTCAAATACGCTCGTTAATGATATCTTTTAGTTATGTTAAGAATACCTTTTAGTTATGTTAAGGATACCTTTGAAATCCTGATTACAGGTTACATACCACGTTATGTTAAGAATACCTTTTGATTATGTTAAGCATACCTTTAGGTTATGTTAAGAATACCTTTAGTTATGTTAAGAATACATTTTGGTTATGTTAAGCATACATTTAGGTTATGTTAAAGATACATTTAGGTGATGTTAAGGATACCTTTGAAATCGTGATTCCAGGTTCCTTTGAAATCCTGATTTGATACCCTTAGAATTCACATACCTTTACGTTATATTAAGGATACATTTAGGTTATGTTAATGATACCTTTATGTTATGTTAGAGATACTTTTATGTACAAAATGTGTAACACAACTATGTTATGAATAATGTATCTCTAACATAACATAAATGTATCCTTAACATAACTTAAAGGTATGTCTGATGTAACGTAAATGTATAAAATTTGGGCATAAAGGTATTTTTAACATAACGTAAAGGTATCCCTAAACATTACGTAAAGATATCCTTAACATAACCTAAAAGTATGTCTAACATAACGTAAATGTATGAAATTTGGGCATAAATGTATCTTTAACATAACCTAAAGGTATCCTTAAACATTACATAAAGGTATCCGTAACATAAGTAAAAATCATGACCAAAATTAAAAAAGGTAGCGCGAAAAAAAAAAAGAAGCGAGTCGGGTAACCCGAATCCGACCCGGTTGTATGGATCTAAGATCCATGCACCTGATGCACAGAAGACTTACTCAAAGGATAATTAATGAGAATATACGGTTACCGATAATCTTTACATTATAAATAATTTTTTGTAGTTATTTTATTTTATTTTATTGGTAGGGTGGGTTACCTAGTGGGTAAACCCAGCGTTCTCCAATAATGAATGACCAGTTTTACTTGATCAACTAATATCATTATTAATGTTTCCATCAGATTCAACTCTAGGTCATGTTATGGTTATTCGAGAAATATTAATGGAATATTGCATTGGTAAATATTTTGTTTATGACCTAGTAGAGTCGTTGTACCTGCTAGTGTCTTTCACTCTTGTAGAAAGAGTAAGAGTTATGTGTTGTGCTAGTTCGATCATGTGTGGGTCTTGGTCTGTAGCAACCTGTGTGGAAGTTGCTACTTTTTCGTTTTGATTTATTGTAATAGCTAGGCTGTGTAAACTATAAAAAAGTTCCTCCCGGTGAAATGAGTAAGTCGACAGAGGGATTACTCCACCCTCGAACCACTATATATCTTGCTGTATTTTATTCTAAACTTACTGCATATCTAGCATATCTTAACAGTCATTCTCTTATATGTCATACAGTATCTTACAACATAAAAATCATCTTACTAAAGTCCATATTTGCAAAGCATTTTCCGCTGCACATAAATCTCTTTAAGTACCAAAGAGCTTACTGCGCAACAGTAAGCTCACTGAAGCAACATGCTTGAAGGTTGCTGGTTCAGTAGAAGTACTTAGCTGTTTGGAGTAAAAATTTGAAAATTTCAGAAGGTTTATTCACCCCTCTCTAAACCTTCTACAACTTAGGACCAATACAAACCAATGCATATATGGCAAAAGCTTTTGTGCAACTAGTGCGTGGACCTAGGATCCATGCACCCGAGTCAACCCGCCCAAAGCACGTTTTCACGCCCCCAAGGCGCTCCCACGCGCCTATAAGTGCGCTCAAACCCACCAAAATTCGCTCCAAGTACTTTCATGCTATGTTAATGTTACCTTCATGTTATGTTAGCGATACCTTCATGAAGGTAACCCTAACATAACATAAATGTTAATGGTTTTGAACTAAGGTTATAAAATCTGGAAATGAAGGTATCACTAACATAAGATGAATGTATCACTAACATAACATGAAGGTCACGACCAAAACACGCAAAAAACAAAGAGGCGCTATGGGCTGGACCGGCCTGAGCTGGCCTGCGCGCAGCCCAAATGCACAAATCCGTGCACATGGTGTACAGGAGACCTACTCTATATACATATATATACATATATATATATATATATATATATATATATGGTAACATATTACCATATTAATGATAATATGTAAATCATAAAAAATTCTAAAGTATAAATATCTGTAAATGTATACAATATTATTTATTCACACACATTATAAATTATTTATCTCAATAGTTAATGAATATATTTTAAAAAATTACAGTATATTTAATATTAATTTAGATGATATATATATGTCAAAAAAAATATTTTTTTCAATGTAAATTGTTTAATTTTTTAAATTTACTAAATTCAACCTGTGTAATACATGAGCTTTATACTAGTTATTGCATACATGAGAGATTTGTTTGGTGAAATAATATTGGTTACATTAATGTATAATAAAAATAAAATATAACATGTTATAACAGATTCAAAAATAAATTACAACATAGATCAACTTCAATTTATTAATTGTTAATATAACTCTACAAATAAATAACATTGAAATGTAAAAAAAAAATGAAAATAGTAATTTAATTAATTCAAGCCAGTGAATATATATAATTGAGCCCAACCCAATAAAATAACTTAAAATTTAACTAACTCAAGCCCAATGAATATATATAATTGAAGCCCAACCCAATAAATAACTTAACCCAACCCAATAAGAAATTTACCTTAAATATTTTTATAAAAGGTAAAAATACACTAGTGTATGCACACACTAATGTATCATAGAATTACCCTATAATAAATAGAGCATAATAAAATTTTAATTTTTGTAATTTGAAAACAGATATATCACAATTAAAGGAGGAAAAAAAGGTAAAATACCATATTTAATTTCACTGCTATTTCATTTAGGAGAAAACGAATGGAAAAGGCGTTGTAGCATGACTGAACGCACCAGTAGAATGCGTTCGTTGTATGTGCCAATAGCTGATCTGCGTTTTGCAAGACACATAATTTTCTTCTTTTTCTTTTCTAATATCATAATTCTCATTTTATTTTTCTAATTCAATTTTTTGGTTACAACAGAGTAACCCACTGCCACCATCCATTTATGCAGAGGTCACCATCCATCATTTACAATAGCTCTCAGTTATAGTCACTAACAATAATAATAAAAACTTTACCATTGTAAATGCTCTAGGCCAATTTATTTGTATATCCCATTTTCTTGTAAATTATTTTCTTACCGAATGTAGGTGGTAAAAATTCTAATTTGTACCCAAGTTAACTTGCCAATGTATTTCATGTATTTAAATTTATATTCAAATACAATTTATAAAATTTTATATTCAATTTCTCTACAATTTATTTGATAGATATGAGTTTGTAACAATTGCTCTTCAAAGTAAAAAAAAAAATGAAATTGAATCTGTTTATCTAGTTTGAAGATTTTGGACATCATTTTTTTTTAAGATTTGTTATTGCTTTGAAGATTTTGAACATCAATATTTTAAAATCTTTCTATCTGGTTAGAAAATTTGTTATCTTATTTGAAAATTTTGAAGATTTGTTTATTTAGTTTGAAGATTTGGAGAACAGACATTTGTTTATTTGAGTTGAAGATCTGGTTGTCTGTGGAAACACCGCTTCAATCAAAGGTACACAATTATCGCACACAATCTATATGTAGATATCGTGTACACGATTCAAATTGTGTACACGATATAAAACATGTCCAAATTAGGTTAAAACATATACAAATTAGGTTATAAATAGTGTCCACGATATAAGATACATATAACTTGTACATATTATAATCATTGTGTACATGTTGTAAGATCCATATCGTCTACATATCGTATAGCTGTTCACACCAAAAAATCCAAGAGATTTCACAATAATATTCACTCCACCTTCAATCATCAAATTCAAAATCACTTCATAACTCAAAAAATTGTGAAATCAAAATAAAATAAAATAAATAATTACAACTCAAACTCTCATTTGCCTTCTCCAACCTCCTTTGCTTAGCTCGATTTCTATCTTAGATTTGAACACCACCATAGAATACATATTCAGATTTAACGGCGAAATACAACCTTCGTGCTAAAATTTTCATTTGTCATTGGTGTTGAAGTGGTGAGAATTACACATGGTGTTCTTTGTAGAATAATGCATGTTTGAAGTCGTGGTTGTAACCAGTGACGGACCCAAGATTTTTAGTGGGGGGTCCAACATAAATTAGTAATAATTTTGATAAAGACAATATATTATAAAGAAATAAATAATTTTAACAATGCTATGTCATTTTTATTATATTTTTTCATATTTTGAAACAATTATATAATAGTTTTCATGCTAACATTCCAAATGCACCACTTTTAATTGCATGTTATTAAATAATTTAAAAAAGTTGCGTAATAGTTTTGTTACTAACATTTCCAATTATACCACCAATTATACCACTTTTAATGCATGTTATTAAATAATAATTGGGAAAATTTCACATTTAGTACTCGAAAATAGGCTATATTTCAGATCGGGTACCCCAATGTTTGAGTTCATCAATTTAGTCCCTCAATTTTTCAAAATCTATCAAATTTAGTACACGCCGTTAAAAAATCATCCAAACTGACGGAAGTTAACTACCCTGAACGTTTTTGTACGAAAATTAGACGGGGAACCCTGATTTTTTCCCTAAATCGTACGCAGTTTCTCCTCTACTTAAAATTCGATCAAGTTGTAGAATTAAAATAAAAGAAAGAAGAAAACAAAAACCCACTATCTTAAATACAAATTACTTTTCAATTAAAGATTTTGAAAAAAAAAATAGAAAATTGTATAGTATAATATGTTGACATCATCTATCATCGTTGAAGCATTTCAGAAACGTGATCGAAGGATCCTGGTCTCTTGCAGCTCTTCAACCGTAACAGTCCATACAACTTTCGGAACTCCTTTGAAATTGTTTCCTTCAAATCGTCGTTGTCTCCCTCCTCTGTCATCGACGTCGCCGCCGGAGTCGACGCGCAACTGTCACTCGCACGCGCTGCTGCTGCTGGCGGCTTTCCTCCACCGCTGCTGCTGTTTGATTGTACAGTAGAGATCCCAGAATCGATTGAATTTTGAGTAGATGAGAAGTTGCACACGATTTGGGGAAAAAATTAGGGTTCCCCCTCTAATTTTCGCACAAAAACGTTCATGGTAGTTAACGTCCGTCAATTTGAACGGTTTTTTAATGGCGGGTATTAAATTTGATGGATTTTGAAAAACTGAGGGACTAAATTGATGAACTCGAACTTTGGGGTACCCGATCTGAAATATAGTCTATTTTCGGATACCAAATGTAAAATTTTCCCATAATAATTCAATAGTGTATTGATTGTTTGATTGCCACGTGAACTCCTGATAATATTTATTGTGAAGCTCTTGCTACTGTAATTGATATTTCTCTACATCTCTATTTACTATAAATGATATTTGTCCGTGATATCTCTCCATTATCCATGAAAGTTTAAGCAAGATTTTGAATTATAAAATAACATAAAATTGAATTAACTAATATATTTTAAATCAATATTTACATTTTCAAAAATTATAAATTGATCTAAATATATTCCACATAATAATACTTAAATTATCAATAATATGATAAAGAGCTATAACTTTATTATTCTATTGTCACTTCATACTACATGAAACCAAAATAATAAACCAAAAGAATGAATAAACTCCATACTAATTGATCATCAATCAAATTTAAGATAAAATCAATAATTGATGTCTCTAATAAGAGTTTTAATAGTACATATTTGATGTAATATTAGTATACCTTAAATTAATAATATATCAAATAAAATATTAAATACCAAATATATCCCTGAATTTTTTGTAAAATCTCAGGGGGGCCTAGTGTCCCCTTGGACCCCATCTGGGTCCGTCCCTGGCTGTAACGGAGTTTTGGTGGAATTTAGGATGGTTAGAAATGAATTTTCAACTTTTCAGATTGAGGGTTTTAAAATTTAATTTATATATTTTGGAATGGTGTATTTGAATTCTATTTAGTAATTAAATTTAAATATAATTAAGGGGTACCATTGAAATGTAATTTGTATACACACAAAAAAAAAAAGAGTAGAAAAGTAATTTTTAAAAAAGTTCAACTTATCAAATGGGATAGTTTGGAAATTAGAGTTATATCCTTTCATCTAAGCTCCATATGGTATACCTACTTGATTACCGAAAATTAATGTTACAACAAGCCATGACGATCACATTAGTATATAAATGCAAAAAAAACAAACCAATTATATACACGAAAAATGAAAGACCAAAAGCCCATAATATGAGTAGGAGGAGGTTTCCAAAAACAATAAGAAGTCAGACCCAATTATTTTTTAGAGCAAAATCATGTTGCCTGAAGGAAAACTCCCCAGCAGTATCCCTTCCCATCATAATATCCGAACCCGGTCCACTACTCTTGTACTCATCCGAACCCGGTTCAGTCTCCACACTCTCACTGGTTCCCATCCCAAAATGCTGGGGTGAGGTGGACATGGCTC
Organism: Scutellaria baicalensis; assembly: GCA_005771605.1. NCBI lineage: Eukaryota > Viridiplantae > Streptophyta > Magnoliopsida > Lamiales > Lamiaceae > Scutellaria > Scutellaria baicalensis. Next base: position 32,115,635 of record CM016723.1, on the reverse strand, counting down.
GGGCTCTGATGCTGCCCACATTAGCATTGTTGGCACTTTTGTCCCACAGAAAGACGTGCATGAGAATTGGTACTCTGGTGTGGCGGTGCAGGGATAGCTTCTGGCTGAGCGAGACGGTGTCGAAGCACCGGATCGCGCCAGACGGCGAAACCATCCAGGGGAGCACCTTCTGGTTGGATATTCTCGAGACGACGAGGAGGCGAGACGACTCCGAGGCCTGGCTGTAGAGGTGGGTGAGCCCCGACCGAGCGGAGGGAGCGTCGCCCTCCGCTTCGATCACCGACGAAATGTAGATGAAACCCTCCTCCGTTCTGCTGATGGCGAACCCCAGCCTCGTGTCGGTGTCCTTGATCTTGATCTCGATAGGGATCTCACCGGCGAGAGGCGAGAACCACAAGCGGACGGCTCGGACGACACCGATGTCGACGCCGTGGTAGTCCTCGAAGCCGTAGAGGCTGGTGTTGGCGAGGTTGGATAGGTCGGAGAGGGAACCGGCGCTGACGGTCGAGGAGGCGGTGTCGCCGGAGATCTTGGTGAGAAGGGACTCGGTCTGGATGTTCATGAAGACGATGGGGGCCCCGGATTCCTGAGAGGCATTGATCCAGGCGTGGCTGCGGGCGAGGGTGTCCTCGAGGTCGTTGTACCGGGAACCTGCTTTGTCGGAGGATTTCGGGAGGAAGAGGATGGAGTAGAAGCTGCTCGAATTCGGAATCGAAAGCATCTCGTGCATGCGACGCTCCCATGGATAGGATACGTACCCGTCCTCCAGCGGACTTCTCTCTAGAGCACTCACCATTCTTGACGTTCTTGAAGCTGTAATTCATCCATTCATTCATACTCACTTTCTTAATTTGTATAAACCAAAATATTAAATCAAATTTATCAACACTTGGGAGCTCAAGTAGTTAGTATATGTTGATGGTGGCTATTTAATTGTCTAAAACTATGAATTGCTTTTCTTTTTGCTAGTTGTACTTATACCACCAAACCATGAGTGATTTTGTTATGTAAATATATAAAAACTACTCAGAATTAACACTTAAACCACATTTTTTTGATGGATTCCAACAGGTGACATACACAAGACCATAATATGTATAAAAAGTATACCTCTTCAGAATATATGTCATTATCCAAATTATCTATTTAGTAAGGTAAAATCGTAAAAAACCATAATATGCATAAAAAAATATCTCCTTAAAATATGTCACAGTGCCATAATCCAACGAAAATGATCGGAAAAAAAAAGTTTAGTAGTTTAAGTGTCAATTCTAAATATTTTATATATATCAGTGCAACCAAAAAAAAAAAAAAAAGATTGATAGTTTATGTGCAAAATTACTGATAGTTAGTTTGGTGGCCTCTTTGTTTTAGGAAGGAACAAGTTGCTACTCTTTTTAAGTAGCATATACAAAGCGTTTTCCTTTTTTTTTAAGAGTATAAAGATAATGCCTAATTTAATATAAAATCTATTTCTAACTAGTTTTTTTACTCATAATGTACCACTTCTCATACATTTTGGAGTAGGTTTTGTGTGAAAAGTTTTATAAAAATCCTTATATAAAACTGAATTCATATGAATTAATAAAAGTAATTTAGTACATTAAACATGTCAAATCAGATAAAACCATATAACTTAGTGAAGCTACACCACATTCATTCATTCATTATTATTTCACATTTCATAATCAATTTTTTTGTATAACCAAAGTATATTTATTAAAAGAAATTAATTAACCATGAGGAGCTCAGAGGTAAGTAAAAGTTGCTAGTGGCTAATAGTGTCTAGAATTAATAGTAAGAAAAATCATAATCTTATTATTTTAACCAAATATTCACCATTTGTCAAAATTAAGTAACCTTGTTAATTAAAAAACCAAGTTCAAAAACATAACACATATATAAGAATATCTTTTATCAATAGTAAAACAATGGGTTAAAAGTGACAATTCAAGTGAATGTTGGTGATTATATATTTCAGCAATTTTCTTTTTTTTTTTTTACAAGCTTTCCTATTTTTTTTCCCCTTTTCTTTACTATATATTTTAATCATTATTCCAAAAATTAAGATCCACAAGTTAGATTAAAATATTGTATCTAGGAATTTACCCTTCAATAATCTATTTTTCATTAACTAACAACTAAAAAATTAATTAGAGAACATGAATAAGTTTTTAAATATAATTCCTTCGGCACACTCTGAGAATCACGCATATATATGCACTATGTTGAAAGCACAACATATGGAGTTTGTGGTGTACCTACCCAAGCTAGTTGGAATTCATTATCCATTTATTATTTATCTATATAGTATCTTAGAGCAGTATTAATGAAATAAAGCCACCAACTATGTCTAAATTCTTGGATGTTTACATGAGAAAACACATTAATTTTATTTTTAGAACACGCGTTTTTCAATATACGAACCACATATCACATTTAAAGAAGTTAATGCACGTAGTATAATTCATTATTAATGCAATATATTCATACTCGAGTTTGTTTCTACGATCTTAATTATAAGAAGATAATTTTACTTTTAGCCCTATGAACTAGATATTCTTCCTAAATAGCCCTGTTAAGTGATCAAAAACCCATATCTAGGATCACATGACATTTTCCAAACAAAAAAGTTGAAATTGGACATTTTGTTTTTGTTTTGCGCTACTAGTCCAGAAACAATATTCTAAACCTAGCTAGTATGATTAAATTTCAGATAATATAATAAGGTTTAGTTAACAATACTAAAATGAATTTTTTCCTTTTTCAAATATTTTGTATTGTGGGTCACACCAGAAAAATTTGGTAGTTGGGGACTTGAATTTAATTAGAGCGCTCGAGTGAATGTGGAAAGAGCAAAAGGAAAGTGACATCCACCACACCCACAAACATATAATGTTGACTAATATTCAACAAGTTGAATTTTGTAGTTTGTATACTATGACCCAACTATATAGCTTTTCAACTAATATTAGTACCTAACTACATCCTCTTTTATACCATCAACATTCAAGTCAATATATGCGACCAAAATTATCAACCTTTGGCCACTCATAACATGGTTTACACATGCTCCTAGAATTTTCCATGCCTTCATTGCTAAAAGAATAATAGATAAATCTATTTGTTAGTTTTTAAAGATGAAAAATATGAATGATAAAGTTCTAAGAAGTTATTCCAACATTCTAGAAAATGTAAAAAGAAAAAGAAAAAAGAAAGTGTTTGACTTGATTCATTTAAGAGATTTCATAACTATTATTTATTGGTTACGACAATTCTGGACTTTGACATTAAATGATATTTGACTACTAGCTTCTATTACCCCATTCCAAAATAAATGTCATTTTAACCTTTTACACATAAATTAAGGAATGTGATAAAAAATCAAATCTACCCCAATTTAAGTTCATTTAATAAGGGAGTTTTATCTTTTTAACTAATTTAATTTGAGATGAGTAACTAAGAACATATTTGGTATATTGTATGTAAATATACTTTGAAATACGAAAACGACAATTATTTTGGAACAAATTTTAGTTACTAAAACCATATTTATTTTGGGATAAAGGTAGTAACTTTTTTAGTAAGATTTTTCTTGAAACTTGAACGAATACTTCATCCACCCAAAAATGAGAGTTGTTTTACATTTTTATAAACAAATTAAAAAATGTAGTAAAATGCACGATCTATCTCTATTTATTTAAGTCTAATCAAAGGATATATTTTTTCTCTTTCCTCTCTTAACAATCAGTTTTAACACATTTAATTTAAAAATGAAATTTATTTTGGAAGAAAATTTACTTCCTAAAAGAATACTTATTTAAAAATGAAGGTAATACATTGACTTGTATATTTTCAAGAGTCTAATCAAACGTTATTAAGATCCTATCACTTTTAACATCCTCTTGAAAATAATTGCACTCTTGCTTATTTGTTCTTCTCCAGGACAGCAAATATCCTTCTTTGCTCCTAACTGATTGAGTCTATTTAGATTTTTACTTCAATAGATGTTTGGACAAGGATTATCAAAATTTTACAATCTTATCTTATTTTTTATACAACTCCCAACAAAAACACATATTCTGTTTTATAATCCCAACGTAAAGATAATAATTCAACTATAATTATACACTACAAAATTTCAAAACAAACATAAAATTTCAAAATTCATACTAACAAAATTATTCTAATATCAAAATAAATATAGCCTCAATAACAAAACAGGGCCGGCCAGGTAAACCTAAAAACTATTAAAATGAAGAGAAAACAAGTGGACCTAAAATAAATAGAATAACTACCATTTGCTTTAAAAAAAAACTACAATTTGCTTTAAAGTGTTCCTTTTTTATTACTATTATTATTTTAAATGGCCACAAGTTGGGCAAATATTATAAGAACTAATTACTAGTGTAAAAGTTTTATAAACCGGCCAATTATCACAATTTGGTTTCCCACGCCTAATTCAAATATAAAATAGAAAGAAAAAAAACAAAAGAAAAACATCCACCATTATTACATATTTTCTCACATTTTTACATACTTCATTCGCTATTAAAACTAATTATTTTATAATAATTATGTAAATTTAATAATAGTACACATATAAGTCATGGAAAAATAGAACATAGGATTCGATTTAGTCTAAATCATAATCATGTTAAACATAGATTTTCATTTTCTTCGCTAATACATATCTATAATTAATCAAAAAAAATTAATTACCATCAACTCCAAAATGCTTATCCAATGAAGAATATTTAAGAGGTCAAACAAAACTTGTACAAAACCTATAAGGAAAGAAAAAATAGAAAAAGAGTGGACTTTACTAATTAATTATGAGGCGTTGATTTTGTCACAGATACACATGTATGAGGATGAATATTCAGCATTAGATTCAAATTTCGAACACAAATCCTAAGTTGAAATGTTACTTAATTTCTTTCTTTCTATATAATATTGTATTTCTGAAATGTTATGATTATAAATATGAGATTTTCATTGTTATCCTACACGTGTTTCTTAATCTTTACGAAACAATTTGAACTTGAATTGTCCGACTAAGTAGGAAAATTAGCACTAAGAAAACCAAAATACAAATCAATCAAACAAGTAATCTTAAAGAAAGAAAAGGGAAAATCAATTTTACTCCGTTAATTTTGTCCAATTATAGTGCTCTAATTTTGTCTTTCCCAATTTTAATCTCTTAGTTGTCCACTTTTTCCAATTTCGCTCATTCTTGATCAGAATGGACACGTTTGGCAATTTTGGTTAGTCCAAGAAGAAAAAGGGTAAAATTGAAAAAAAAAATATTTTACATTTAAAGGGTCAAAATTGAAAAAAGTCTAATTTATTGGACTAAATTTGATATCTATGAAATCCTAAATTTTTCGAGCCCAAAAAACATGTTAATGTACTAAAATTTGAAAGGTCTAACTTACCGACAAAAAAAATGATATTTTCGAGAAAAAAATGAAAGAAAACAAAACCCAAAATTGAGAGAGAGAGAGAGAGAGAGAGAATTCCTAACCTTGCAAAGTCAAGCATTCAGTCTGGGTACGATCAACGAAGGCAACGGCGTAATTGGGGTCGTCGATGGCCCGCAAAACGTACTGCTTCCTGGCGACGAAGTGGTCCCCAGGGACGATGCAGGCCTGGAGCTCGGCGATCTGATCGGAGCCCCGCCTGACCCGGACCCGGATAGAGGTCTCCTTCTGCTTGAAGGAGGTGTGGAGGATTTTGTGGACCCCAGATTTGCCGTTCTTGAATGGGGACTTGATCACCATGTTTCCGATCCTCAGCTCCTCCACTATGTCCCCCGTTTGGAGCATGTCTCGGCTCCACTCCTCCGCCTTCGAGCTTCCCTTCAAGCACTCGATCGACAGCACTATCCCCGTCGTCGACCCTTTCGCCGGAGATGAGCTCGTCGACGAGCTGTCTGACGATGATGATGAATATGGCGATCGATCCATTGGCATCTCTTCTCTATTCTATTCGCTCTCACTCCATCAATATGCTGTGTGAATCCAAAGATGTGTAGATAGATAGAAGAATGATATGTGGTTTTTTTTTTCTCTTTTAAGGAATAAAAATTTGGAGAAATATTGTAGAAAAGTCAAAATAACTTTTTTGTGCCACAAGTTGGAGAATTTGAACAAGGGAAGAGTTGTACAAGTTTCCAAACATGTCGTATATACCTTCCTTTGAACAACTTTATTTTGAAAATATAAGCTTTTTATTTCTCATCTAATGTTTTGTTTCTCGTTTATTTATCTGAGTTTATTATTCACACGAGTTAGGTTGGTCATTTTGTTTATGATAATACCCTTGAATTTAGAGAAATGTTGTTAGGATTGGTTACTAATTTTCTTGAAAATTTACAATGAATCAAGGACGAAATGGTGCTAGGATCGGTTAGTGATTTGTTGACAATTTACAAATGAATTAAAAATATGGTGTAAATTAACCCACAAATAAGAAGATTGATTGATAATTATTTCATGAGTAGGACTTGGGTGTCCCCGGGACGGATCTTAGATCTGTGCCCCCAACTCGACTCGAATACATTATATATAATCAAAACCCTAATTTTTCATTTCATCTTCTTTCTCCTCTTCTTGTACCTTTTCTTTTTTCTTCTTCCTTCTTTTTTCTTCTTCTTCCACAACACTTCTTCTTCCTTATTTTTTCTATTTCTTCTTCTTCTTCTTCTCTACACACATTCCTTCTTCTCTATTATTATTCTCCGTTCTTCTTCTTCCTTTTTCTTCTTACTTAGATATTTTAAGCTGTTTTGATTTTGTTTAATCTGTTTTTCTTGTTAATGAATAGATGATAAAAGGGGTGAACTTCCTTTAACTTGCAAATATCAATCAATGTGGGAAGAATCCGTGTGAAGAAAATTGGATTTGCACAAATAGTCCAGGGGGTTTCAGGTGTTCTTGCAAGAAGGGATATTCTGGAGACGGGGTGAAAAATGGGAAAGGTTGCATTGCTAAAAAAATGAGAAAGAATATGATATAAATCGCTGTTTTATTGTTTAGAAATATTAAATTCACCATACAGTAATGTAATACCTATAGAGTAAATATGTAATACCAATAGAGTACACATGTGATACCTATAGAACAAAAATTCGAACAAATAATTCA